>JANUWF010002189.1:0-44249 GCA_026120185.1 Voacanga thouarsii
CATGGTTTGCAAGCTTAAGACTTCTCTACACCCAAACAAACCGGTTGTCCACTCCGACAACACACAGTCCACATGAATGAAACCAGCTAGCTCGGACCGACATGATTAACTAGTACCGTCGCTTCTCCAAGTTGAGTTCATTTTCTAGAGGTGAGATACTGCTAGAAGACCTGCTCTTGCTCTTCGCTACTATTACTACTAGCCTACCTTTATTGAGTACATGATGTTGTTTATCCCAGTTAGGAGAAAATTGATAAAACATTACCTTTCTTCGAAGTGGCAATCAATGGTTTCTAAAGTTTGTGCCAAACATGGTTTTAGAAAGAGTTTAGAGTTTGAGTAAAACTGCTTGTTGAATTTCAAATAATTTGTTTGATTGAAACAAGAAAGGAAACATTCCTCAATTGCCTTTACAAATTGAGTGTTCACACACTTCGCGTTTGGATTGCCATGGTAACCTTTTGTTATCAAATATGTTTTATGCAGGAGCTTACCTGATCCTTTGCTTGAGCTAATTAAAAAATCTTCTAAAGCTGACCTAACCCTGCCTAGGGTAAACACAAACCATAATTAAACTCAAGCCAAATTTTGCTTCCATAAATAATCCTAGTTCAACTTACGAAAATCATGACCCTAATGTCCCAAACTTTAAGGCTAAATGATAAAAGGATTTTATAAAATAAATCTAGCTCGATAATAAAATGACTAGGGATTGTGAAATAATTATTAAAAAGTTATAGGTCCAAATATATTCTTTGTTGTTTAATATATAAACTAAAGTTTATTTGATGAAGGTCCTAAGACATAGATGATACTAAAATAATAAATTATTACTATTCTCGTAATTAATAATTAATAGTTAGAAAATAATAAATAAAATCAACAATAAGTAAATTTTATTACATTTTTATTAAAAGATAATAAATAAATTTTAATAGTGTTTATGAATATATGGCTTATAAGATTAATATCTCACCTTTTATGATTATTTATATAAAATGCTTTATTTAATATTATTATTGTATATAATATTTATATATTTTATTTTTAATAAAACAAATCTTTTATTTAACTAAAATATCACTATTCCATTTAACAATCCATTTCCAAAGCTTCCTAGGGTTTTCGAAATTATGAGAAGAAAATATAGTTCTAATTTTTATTAATGTAATAAAATTAGCTAACTTAAATAGTTTAGGATCAACAAGGTCGTGATCATAATTTTCCTATTGCTAACAATAATCATGAACATATACTCTAACACCAATCATTAAACCATTCAATGCAGGAATAAAGGCTTAAATCTATATCTGCCATCACGTGATCCAAACTTCACTAAACATAATCATATTCATGGCTTCTACGAGAATACAAGAACATGAAAACCTATTCGCCAAAGGTGACATAATATCTATCATACTTAATCATGCACACTAACTCAGGACATGAAGAGCATGTAATAACTACAAAATATCATCAAACTCAATCATAACAAAACATCTTCATGCTCCAATCCCAACTCTTTCATACAAACACAAACTCAATCTCCAATCATATTCCATCCTTTTCTAACTACTTCCAAAAGACATGATTTTAGAATTAAGGAGAGGGTTAAAGAGACATACTCAAAAGATGACTACCTTGATGAAATCTCAAGAGAGTCCACACGCTTCGAAGACTTGATCCGACCAGGAAGGAAAACGAGAAAATGGCCATGGTTGTAACAACCATTTCGGCCAAGAAAGAGAGAGAGAAAGAGAAGGAGAGAGTGAGGAAGAGAAAGAGGGAAAGTATTAGTATATTATATTGAAGATTGAAGGGGAAAAGAGATGAACATAATCGTTCTTTGTTACCTTGAGAGAGTTCTTGAATCTTCAAGAAAAATTCTGGTTTTGATCCGTGAGCAGAATTTTGTTTTCAATGTTTGACGTTATAAAGTATATAAATGGATTCTAAAGGGTGAGTAGACATGATCTGGAGTTTTTTGGTCGAGATTGGAGGTGTTTAGAGTGGTCTTAGGCTTGGCAAAGTGGCGGTGTGTGTTCTTGATGTTCTTGGAGAATTGGAGAGTATGGAGAGGATGCAGAGAAGCTGGATGAGATTTGCTGAATGGGGTTGGCCGAATGGCTAGAGGAATTCTTGTGATTGAATTTTCAGATTAGGGAGAAGAGGGAAAGCTGGTTGTTTGAAATTCAAAAGGTGCAATTTATGGAGTGAATTAAGGTAGAAAATATGGTAAGAATGGCTTGGTTGATGGAGGTTCTTGGAGCTGCTACGGGCGAATGGAATTTGCTAAAGTTTTGGTGAGATGAATAAGGTTGAAGGAGCCATAGGGTTGTTGAAATATGGAGTGCAATGGTGGACGAAATTTCTGGTTGGTTGAGGCATAATCCATGGGAGTTTCATGGAGTAATTTGTTGATTGTAGTGATTGAAAGAGTGATTTAAGGAGTGGCTATGGTGTTCATTTCATGCAGATCAATGGAGGAGGAGATGAAGTTCAGTTCATGGCTGACTAAAGTTGGTTTTACAGAAAAATGGGAGTGAGTTTCGGACAAGGTTGAAGAGGGAGAAAGGCAGGAATTTCTGGTTGTTCATTCGAGAGGTTTACTGGAATTTTTGTGCAGATTTTTCTGCAATGTTCCAACCGACTTGCAAAAGGTTTGAAGGGGTATTAGAGGGTCCTTTAAGGCTGGTTTCCAACCTTCTTGATGGAGGAAAGGCTGAGTTAAATTGCTGGCTTGAAAGGTGGAAGAAGCAGCTTGGTTTTTGGCCTACGAAGCTGCGAAATTGCCCAGGAATTTTCCTAGTTTGCACAGCTCTTATGCAATCAGATTTTTCGCCGATGATTTTAGTCTTCAAGCTGAACAAGTTGGCTTTTTTTTTTTTTTTTTGGCAACATTTGAGTCAGAAAAAAAAGGCTAAAGTTTTCGAACGCTTAACTGACCAAGAAGCTAGAAAATTTCCAGATAGCTACATGAAGAAGATGAACACGTATAGAGTGGAGTTTGAAAGTTCAACTATGGAGATTAGTTCTTTTGGGAACCTTCCTTATCTCATTCCCCATTTTCAGTCAACATTCTATCCTCAAGGAGACATTTTTGTAATTCCAGGATAAGAGAACCTTGCTGGAATTTTTTGGAAGTAAAATATGGATTTGGATAATTGAACAAGCTTAATTGATGAATAATTTATGGTAAGTTAGGGAACAAAAAGGGCATGAATCCCTTAAGAATTTTTGTGGGGGCACAAGAGTATGATTAAGACATTCCCTTCAAGTCTCCCTTAGGGCAACTATCCTACTTCTACTCATGCAATGCAAGGCTGAAAATATCCTACCTTATAAAAATAAAATTTAATCATGATAAAACTTAATTGGGGGGGGGGGGTTTGAACTCAAGACCTTAGAGATTAATTACAAAGCTCTAACCACTAAACCACAACCACTCTTGTTATTATTTTTGCTCCCAAATATTTTTCCTATTTAATCCTTAAACTATCTCCCTATTTTCTCTTCAAGCAAAATTATCATTTTGCCCTTCCTACTCAATAAGCACAATTGAGCTTTCTAGATTACAAATCACAAATCCATATAACATAAAATCATTCAAAATATATATTTATTCATGCAAGAAAATATGATATGCATCCCGACCCTCTTACTCTATGGTTGGTTTTAGTTGGGGTTTCTCATTCTCCCCTCATTAGGAGAATTTCATCTCGAAATTCAAGCATACCTCTATCTCAGATCAGAATACTTCCGCTTTACCTACTCTTCTGTTTCCCCTGTTGCATCTCGCGTGCCATGATGCTCCCACTGCACTTTTACCATCAGTATCTGCTTGTTCCGAAGAGTCTTACTACTATGGCCTAATATCCTCACGGGCTTTTCCACATAGCTTAGGTCGGGTTGCAACACCAACGGCTCATCATTCAAAACATGACCGGGATCGGCATTGTACTTTTTGGCTGGGATACATGAAACACGACGTGAATTCCTGTCAGTCCATCTGGCAAGTCAAATCGATACGCCACCGGCCCAATTCTCTCTTTTATCAGGAACGACCCTAAATACCTCGGAATCAAGTCCAATCGGTATAATAGGCATGACCCCATTGATTCTTGGAACTTACCCCAAAATCAAGATGTAAGCCATGGGTCTCAGTTAGACATAATACTTGAAGGCACTCCATGCAGTCGGACTATTTCTTGCACATAGGTCTGAGCTAACTTCTCCATGGAATCTCTTACATTCATTGGTATGAAATGTATTAATTTGGTCAGTCGATCCACCACTACACATATGGTGTCTTTCTGGGTTCTTGCATAGGAAGTCCGGTAATACAGTCTATGGTCACTTCCACCCACTTCCATTCAGGTACTGGTAATGGTTGTAACAGTCCCGCTGACTTCTTGTGCTCCACTTTCACCTTCTGACATGTGAGACATGTCGTGATATACTTAACCACGTCCCGCTTCATTCCGGGCCACCAATAGGTTCCTTTCAAGATCTTGGTACATTTTGACTTCCCCCAAATGAATGGCATACTCTCTCATGTGCGCCTCTTCCAAAATTTTGTCCTTCAATTAATGCTCTTCGAATACACACAACCGATCTCTGAAATGCAAAACTCTTGCTTCGTCTTGCCGGAGTACACTACCTTGTTGTTTAAGCTCCTTGTCCTTGAAAAGTTGAAATTCTGCATTGCCATGCTGGGCTTCAATAATTTCCCGCCATAGATCTGGTATCAACTTCAAGTTACTAACAACAATTTTCTCCCCTAGCACTTCCGTTCTTTTGTCCAACACATCTTGAACCACTTGAATCTCCTGCACTCTTTGTTTGGCCATACTAACTTTTCTGCTCAGGGCATCAGCAATAATATTGGCTTTCCCGGGATGATAGTTCATTGGACAACGGTACTCTTCCAAAAATTCCATCTACCATCGCTGTCTCATATTCAAGTCCTTCTGGGTGAAAATGTACTTCAGGCTCTTGTGATCAGTGAACACCTCATATTCCGCTCTGTACAGATAGTGTCTCCATTTCATTAAAGCGTACACAATGGCAACCAACTCTAGATCATGCGTGGGACAATTGACCTCACGAGGCCTCAACTTACGAGAAGCTTAGGCGATCACCTTTCGGTTGTGCATCAAAATGGCTCCCAAACCTTCTTTTGAAGCATTGGTATACAGCGTGTAAGGCTTATCTCCCTCTGGCAGACTCAACACTATGGTTGTCATCAATATTCGCTTAAGCTCTTGGAAACTCTTCTTACATTTTTCACTCCAAACAAATGGTACGTCTTTCCTCAATAGTCGAGCCATAGGCGATGCGAGTGCTGAAAATCCTTTGATGAACCTCCTTTAATAACCAGCTAATCCCAAGAAGTTTCGAATCTCGGTGATGTTCTTCGATTGCTTCCAGTCCGAAATGCTTCGTCCTCCCCTTTTGGTTTCCTCCGTTCAGTTAAAGTTTGGAGAATCTCGGTCATCTTGCTAAATGCTTACCCCATCGTCACTCCAACGGGTTCCTCTAACCCCATTTCCAAATCTGGCTCACTCTCATTTCCCCGGTTGGGTGACTGCAGTTGAGTCGTCTCAACCTCCGGGAGACATGTTCTGCTTCTGGAACTCTTTTACCTAATGTAGCTACACGACGCTTGGGTGCCATTCTAAACCATGCCCAGATGATGGGTGTATGCATTCAAGTTTAAAACATTTTGAGCATACACTCACATTCAGGTTTAAGTAAAAAAAGAATAGATGCAAGTTTTTGTATAAAGAATTGCATAAAAAATTTTCTCAAATCTTAGAGTAGTGAAGTACTATTATTTGCATAAATTTGAAATGAAAGTAGTAAACAGAAAGGAAATCCTTAACATAGAAGTTCATGGAAGCAGTAAATAAACATCCTGATCATAACAGCTCTCAGCCCCTCTAGTCCTCATCAGAATCTTTAAAGCCGGCCTCATATAACCATCCCCCGGAATTCTTAGAGAAGTCTATCCTAGCCCCACTTGCAAAACCCTCCATTGGCTCTTTCCCGAGTCGCCTAGAACTCTCCCCATCCTTAATTTGGCTAGGTGAATGTATAGAAGAAGTTCTGGGTGGAGATTCATAAGCTATCTCCCCCAAGTCATCACTATCAGTTGACAAATCAACTATAAGACAAGGAGGGTGGGGAACATATTCCATATCAATCTTCTCATCTTCACTGTCAAAACTCAAGACTGCTATCTTCCAAGGGAATAACTGGATGCGGTGCAGGTTGAGGCACTGGAAGGTCTTCTGGGTAGATAGGGATAGGAGGATGCCACTGCTGCCCTTTCCTTGCGGTTCTAGGCATTCTAACCATCCTACAGCACAAATAAGACAGGTTAGATAAAAGATTTGAACTAAATAAAACATACCATATACTATCAATATTTACCTATAACCTACGCTCCAATAACACTTGTAACACCCCACAACCTAGGCCCAACTGGGCTGGGGATGTCGCCCCATCCAAAGGACAAGGGGTCTTAATAACTTGGCCAGACAAAAAAAATAATAAAATAATTCTTTGAAGTTAAAAACTTATTACAACCCAAAAATTCAAGAACAAATCCAAAATATATTGTTCACTATCATCTCTCAAAGCAACATATAAATTAAATAACAAAGAGTATTCAAGAAGGCAACATTCTAGCTATTCATCTCTATAGTAGGATTGCCCGGAACACATGGCATAAAAAGGTGATGAGATAAAAATTTTAGTAAGTCCGTGTGTGCTTTGAGTGTTTCAGGAAAAATAGTTCATGTATGCAAGTCTGTAAGGACTTCATAAGAGAAAGTACCGCAAGCATTAAAAAATGTTAAAAATAAAGAGTGGCGTTTTGTTTTTCCAACCATACATGTGCACCATAAAATCAACCACTCAAAATGGTGGGCATAGGTTACCTCACGTTGGGCCCCATTACCATACAATGATCAGAATGCCACACTTTGTGCAGACAGACAAAAGGTAGGTGTACGGCCTACCAGGTAAGATACTCCCTTCTCTACACCTAAACAAACCGGTTGTCCACTACTGTAATACCCCGTCCAAAACCACCTTTGACTATGGGGAAAAGTCATGCATTGCATAGCATCTTGCATTTTATGTGGTAGCTAGAATAATTTTATTTGCATGGATGCATGTGAATTTTTCCGTTACTCTTGCATTTGAATTAATTGATGTGAAATAGTTGTGTTGTTAAAGATTTGGATAAGGGAGGCTTGGTCGAAGATTTGGAAGTATGAGTATTGGGGTGGTAAGAACTTCTTGTAAAAAAATTATTATTGGAGTTGTTTTGGAGTAGCGGGGAGGTTGGTGATTACCTTTGGTGACCGGAGTTCGAATCCTACCTTTTGTGAAGTTAGTTTCTCCTCTTGAAATTCTTTTCCTTAAACCATTTCTTGTCTTGGCCGAAAAATAATCTAGCTATCCTAGAGAAATTTTAGTATTTTTACTCCAAGGAAATTAGTCTCTATTTTTATTTCCTAAATTCAAGGACCTTGATGTGAATAAAGTTCACCTTTAATTTTCAGCTTATGTTCCTTAGGAATTTTCGAAAAAACCCTAGCTAGTAACTAAAATATTAGCTTGATTTTAGCTAGATGGATGTTGCCATGGATAGGTGGAATTAATGAGTCCTTTTTCTAGTAGGAAATCTTGTTGATTTTAATCTTAGAATGTTAGCTAAAAATCTGGAAAAAAATTCCAGCAAGTGCCGCCACTTCTTGGAGGACTTTTAGCTCAATCCAAACTCTTCTAGGACTAGAGGAAATCCTATCCAAATCCTTGATAAAATCATATTTTATTTCAATCCAAATTCTACTTGGATTTTCTTCCTTTTCCTAGCTGAATTTCGGTAGCTTTGTATCACCATAAGCTGTCCGAAATTCCAGCCATCTTTAGCTACAATCCAACTCTGTAAATCCTAGCTCAAACCACCTAAATACTCCTCATCAATTCAGGGTACCTTAGCTGCACAAAACCAGAATTTTATTCACACAAAAACACTGAAATTCGTCCAGCTTATGCATAGGAATTTCGGCAGCTTGGTGCAGGAATTTCGGCCAGCTGTTGTGTTTCTAATCCAACCAAAATTTTGCACACAAAACACACCAAAAAAACCCAACTGATCAAGCTATTTTCAGCGCCCAAAATCCTCATCTTTTCTCTGGAAATTTCGGCAAAATTACAGCCTAAACAACCCAGAATTTCTTCGCCTTCTGCTCAACAATTTCGCACAGCTTGCACAGGACTTTTCAGTCATCAAAACCCCCACAAACTCTTCCTTGTTTGGCCCAAAATTTTGAACATATTCAGCCTCCTATTGAGCAGTACTTCGGCTAGCATAGAGGAGCATATTGCAGAATATTTTCCTCCATTACACCCTCCCAAATTCGGCCAGCATCAAAGGGCACAACAAGCTGAAATTTCACACTTACTGTCCAAGAAAACTAAAGCCATTAGGAGTCTTTCTAAACATCACCATCTAACCCTAAGCCAATCTTCTCCAACTTTAAATCCTAGAAACCATCTACCCTCTCCATTCTACATGAAAATTTCAGCAACTTCTCTCTGCAAATTTTTGAAAACTCAAGAGCTATTCCAAGCAAAAATCGAACACATCTCAAGGTAAGCACAAATCCTCTCAACCTCTTGATGCCGTTTCTCTAATGATTCTTTTCTCTTTCTTCTACCCTTAAATCACGCCCTATAGAGGCTGATTTCCTCTTCTTCCTTAATTTTCGGTCAAGAGGAGCAAATGAGGTAGCTTCTCTCTTCTTCTCAAGCGAAATCGGGACGATCACCATAGGAGCATCGAGACCTCATTACCCAGTAGTTGCAAGGTAAGGGAATACCCTCCCTTGATGCCGAAAGTAAAGTTTAATGGTGTTTATTAGCGAGATAAACATGTGGTCGTAGTATATGATCTTTAGGGATTGAATAGTTTACTTGGAATTAAATAGAGGATTGCAAATTGTTGCGAAAATAAATGGCATTAGAGCATGTTTGAATTAATTGAGACATTGATCATGATATTATATGGTTTACATCAAGTGGATAATTGAGGAAAGCCAGTTGTGAATTTATCACGTTTGTCTGAGGCATATCCGGTAAGTCCTTGCATAAACTCTTTTATTAAATGTTGTGATGGTAAGTCCTTTTATAAACTGTTTTGTTAAAGGTTTTGATGGCAAGTCCATGTTGTGTAGCTTTGTAAAGCTATTGTTAAACTATGTTTGCTTGGGTTGTAACGTGGATATTTATTTTTTAAACGGTTTTGTCAAACTAACGATTTTAGCAAGAAAACTATTCTTTTCCTTAAATTTTTAGAAATCTCTTTTAAAGAAAACCACGTTTTACAAAGCCAAGGTTTGGAAATATTTTGAATCAGGAATTGACGGATATGTTCGTTGAGTACTTAATAAGGGTAGGCTAACAATACTAGTCTTGGAGGGCTAGCGTAAGTCTTCTGGCAGGAGGCCACCTCTAGAAGATGAACTCTGCATGAAAAGGCGACAGTGTTGGTTGGTCAGGCCAGTCCGAGCTAGCATGTGTACCTGGTATGGTATTTATATTCCCGGCATGGACACCCGGATGGTTTTGTTGGGTGTAGAGATGGAGGAGTATCTCACCCGGTGGGCTGTACATTCACCTTGATCAGAATGCCCAACGTGTGGTAATCTGGTCCGGACAAGGTGCACAAAGTGTGGTGCCTTGGCCAATTTGTTCTCATGGAGCCCAACGTGTGGTGACATGACTTTTATCCGAGTGGAGGATTTATTTTGTACAAAGTGTGACAATGAGAAAAACCCACTCCTTGCAAAAAGAGATTGTTTATGACTTGCCAAATTATTTCTACAAATGTTTTACACTTTGCATATACGAACTATTTAAAACACCATGTGCACACACAGGACTTACTGAGATTTATTCTCACACCGTTTTACATCATATTTTCACGGGATAGACTGTGCTGAGTCAGCGGGGCATGTAATAGTTGAAGCTTGTGCTATTTTCTCTATCCGTTCTAGGAGACATTTGTTGCTTATGCTTCTAAACAATATTTTGTTTTATTCCGTTTTGCTCCAAGTTGAGCCTGATGTAATAAGAGTATTTTTTTTATTTATCTAAGTTGATCCTTTTGGAGATTGCCTTTATATTTTATACCTCGTTCTAAAGACCCCTTGTCCTATGGGACGGGGCGACATCCCCGCCCTTTTATGGTACGTAGTCATGGGGTGTTACAACTACAGCAACACACAGTACACATGACTGAAACTAGCGAGCTCGGACCGACATGACTAAGTAGTACTGTCGCTTCTCCAAGTTCAGCTCAACTTCTGGAGATGGCCTCATGCTAGAAGACTCGCTCTTGCTCTTCAAAACTAGTATTACTAGGCTACCCTTACTAAGTACTCGACGTTGTTTCTCCCAGTTGGGAGAAAATTGATAAAACATTGCCTTACATGGAAATGGCAATCAGGGGTTTCTAAAGTTTGTGCCAAAGTTGGTTTTGGAAAGAGTTTAGTGCTTGAGTAAAACTGCTTATTGAATTTTAAATAATTTGTTTGACTGAAACAAGAAAGGAAACAGTCCTTAATTGCCTTTACAAAATGAGTGTTCACACACTTAACGTTTGCCTTGCCCGGATAACTTTTTGTGATCAAATAAGTTTTATGCAGGAGCTTTCCTGATCCTTTGCTTGAGCTAATTCAAAGATCTTCCAAAGCTGACCTAACCCCGCCTGTGGTAAACACAAGCCATAATTAAATTCAAGCCAAATTTTGCTTCCAAAAATAGTCCTAGTTAAACTTACCATAATCATGACCCTAATGTCCCAAACTTTAAGGCTAGATGATAAAATGATTTTATAAAATAAATCTAGCTTGGCAATAAAATAACTAGGTACTGTGAAATAATTATTAAAAAATTTTAGGTTCAAATATAATCTTTGTTATTAATAAATAAACTAAAGTTTATTTGATGATGGTCCTAAGTCCTAGGTGATATTAAAATAATAAATTATTACTATTATCTTAATTAATAATTAATAGTTAGAAAATAATAAATAAAATTAATAATAGGTGTATTTTATTATCTTTTGATTAAATGATAATAAATAAATTTTAATAGTATTTTTTAATAGATGACTTATAAGATTAATATTTTACCTATGATGATTATATATAAAAAAGGCTGTATTTAATATTATTGTCATATATAATATTTATATGCTTTATTTTTAATAAAAGATATCATTTATTTAGTTGAAATATCACTATTCTATTTAACAATCCAATTCCAAAGCTTCCTAGGGTTTTCGAAATTATGGGAAGATAATATAGTTCTAATTTTTATTAATGTAATAAAATTGGCTAACTTAAATAGTTTAGGATCAACAAGGTTGTGATCATAATTCTCCTATTGCTAACTGTAATCAAGAACATAAACTATAACCCTAATCAACAAACCATTCAATTCATGGATAAAGGCTTAAATCTATATCTACCATCACATGATCCAAACTTCACTAAACATAATCGTATTCATGGCTTCAACAAGAATACAAGAACATAAAACCCAATTGACCAAATGTGACATAATATCTATCATGCTTAATCATTCACACTAACTCACGACAGGAATAGCATGCAACAACTACAAAATATCATCAAACTCAATCATGACAAAACATCCTCATGCTCTAATCCCATCTCCTTCATACAAACACACACTCGATCTCCTATCATATTCCATCCATTTCTAACTACATCCAAGAGGCATTATTTTAGAATTAAGGAGAGGATTAAAGAGATATACTCGAATGATGACTACCTTGACGACGTCTTAGGAGAGTCCATACGCTTGGAAGACTGGATCTGACCAACAAGGAAAATGAGAAAATGGCCATGATTGAAACAACCATTTCGGCTGAGAGAGAAGGGGGGGAGAGAGAGAGAGAGAGAGAGAGAGAGAGAGAGAGAGAGAGAGAGAGAGAGAAAGAGAGAGAGTATTAGTATATTATATTAAAGATTGTAAGGGAAAAGAAATGAAAATAATCATTCTCGGTGACCTTGAGAGAGTTCTTGAATCTTCAAGAAAAATTCTGGTTTTGATCCGTGAGCAAAATTTTGTTTTCAATGTTGGACGTTATAAAGTATAGAAATGGATTCTAAAGGGTGAGTAGATGTGATCTGGAGTTTTTTCGAAGAGACTGGAAGTGTTTAGAGTGGTTTTAGGCTTGGAGAGTGGTAGTGTGTGTTCTTGGTGTTCTTGGAGAAATGGAGAGAATGGAGAGAAGCTGGACGAAATTTGCTGAATGGGGTTGGCCGAATGGCTTGAGGAATTCTTGTGATTGAATATTCAGATTAGGGATAAGAGGGAAAGCTAGTTGTTTGAAATTCAAATCATGTAATTTTGGGAGTTAATTAAGGTAGAAAACATGGTAAGAATGGCTTGGTTGATGGAGGATCTTGGAGCTGCTATGGCCGACTGGAATTTGCTGATGTTTTGCTTAGAGGAATGAGGTTGAAGGAGCTATAGGGTTGCCGAAATGTGGAGTGAAATGGTGGAGGAAATTTCATGGAGTAATTTGGTTGAGGCACATTTTTTGGTTGGTTGAGGCATAATCCATGGGAGTTTCATGTTGTAATTTGCTGAATTTTGGAATTCAAATTGAAGGCTTGATTGTAGTGATTGATGGAGTGATTTAAGGAGTGGCTATGGTATTCCTTTCATGCAGATCAATGGAGGTGGAGATGAAGTTCAGTTCATGGCTGATTAAGATTAGTTTTACAGAAAAATGGGTGTGAGTTTCGGACAAGGTTGAAGAGGGAGAAAGGTTGGAATTTCTGGTTGTTCATTCAAGAGGTTTGTTGGAATTTTTGTGTAGATTTTTTTGCAATGTTCCAGCCGCCTTGCAGAAGGTTTGAAGTGGTATTAGAGAGTCCTTTAAGGCTGGTTTCTAGCCTTCTTTATGGAGGAAAGACTGAGTTAAATTGCTTGTTTGAAAGGTTGAAGAAGCAGCTTGGTTTTTGGCCTACCAAGCTGCGAAATTGCCCAGGAATTTTCCTGTTTGCACAGCTCTTATGTAGTCCGATTTTTAGCCAATGATTTCAGTCTTCAAGCTGAACAAGTTTGCTATTTTTATTATTATTATTTTTTTTTTTTGCAGCATTTGAGTTAGAAAAAAAGGGCTAAAGTTTTTGACAGCTGGAAAACTTCAAGATTGCTACATGAAGAAGATGAACACATACATAATGGAATTTGAAGGTTCAACCATGGAGATTAATTCTCCTGGGATCCTTGATTAACTCCTTCACCATTTTTAGTCAACATTCTATCCTGAATGAGTCATTTTTGAAATTCCATGATCAGAGAACCTTGCTTGAATTTTCTGGAAATAAGATATGCATTTGGATAATTGAACAAGCTTAATTGTTGAATGATTTAAGGCAAGCTAGAGAACAAAAAGGGCATGAATCCCTTAAGAATTTTTGTAGGCCACAAGAGTAGGATTAAGATATTCTCTTCAAGTCTCCCTATGGACAATGCTCCTACTTCTACTCATGGCATGCAAGGCCGAAAATATCCTACCCTATAAAAATAAAATTTAATCATGATAAAACATAATTGGGGGGGAGGGTTTGAACTCAAGACCTAGATTAAATCCAAAGCTATATCCACTAAACCACAACAACTCTTGTTCATATTTTCTCTCCCAAATATTTTTCCTAATTAATCCTCAAGCTATCTTGTGAAACCCCATCCAAAACCAACAGTAGAGTAAGGGGGTTGGGATGCATATCATATTTTCTTGCATGCATAAATATATTTTTGAATGATTTTATGTGCTTTGGATTCGTGATTTATAGTATAGAAGGCTCAATTGTGCTTATTGAGTAGGAAGGGCAAAATGGTAATTTTGCTTGAAGTGAAAATAGGGAGATAGCTTGAGGGTTAAATATTTGGGAGAGAAAATAAGAACAAGAGTTATTGTGGTTAGTGGTTACAGCTTTGGAATAAATCATTGAGGTCTTGAGTTCAAATTCCATCCTTTAAGTTTTAGCATGATTAATTTTTATTTTAGATAAGTAAGCTATTTTTTGCCCTTGTTTGCCATAGGGAGGAGTGGGAGTGTTGTCCTAGGGAGGCATGAAAGGAATGTGTTAATCCTACTCTTGTGCCCTACAAAAATTCTTAAGGGATTCATACCCTTTTTGCTCTCTAGCATACCCTAATTCTTAATCAATTAAGTTGCTCAATTTATCCAAGCCATTTATCAATTAAGTTGTATGGTTATGGGGCCCAATGTGTGGAAACCCGTAGCAACCTTTTGAGTGGTTGTTATTATTATTAATGTATGGTTGGTAAGGCCAAAACGCCACTCTTGTTTTTAACATTGTTTATTGCTTGCCTGTATATTTCTTATGATGTTCTTACTCCTTACATTCATGAACTGTTTTCACTGGACACTCAAAGAACACACGGACTTACTGAGATTTTTATCTCATCACCCTTTTTACCATGATTTTAGGTCGATCTTGCTGTGGGGATGAGAAGCCTGTTGTTGCCTGCTTGGAAGATATTTTGATTTATTTTATGTAGTGTTTTGGGAGTTGAGAGTGAACAATTTTATTTCGAATTTGTTCTCAAATTTTTGGGTTGTAATAAGTTTTAATTTCAAAGTATTGTTTCATTTTTATTTGTACGTCCTAGTTATAAAGTCCCTTTGTCCTTTGGACGGGGCGACATCCCCAGCCCTGTTGGGCTAAGGTAGTGGGGTGTTACAAGTGGTATCAGAGCCTAGATTTAGGCAAATATTGATAGTGTGTGTTCTATTCATTTATGTTTTAATCTTTATCTAACCTATCTTGTTTATGCTGTAGGATTGTTAGACTACCTAGATTCGCGAGGAAGATATTCCTATTTACCCAGAAGACCTTCCAATTCCTCAGTCTGCTCCTCAGCCAGTTATCCCTTTGGAAGGTATTAGTGATGATGAGGTCCCGATCCATGAGCTACCCCCAATCTCGGTGATAGAAATAAGTCCTGACGGTGAAAATGAAGGGATAGCCGTGGTGAATGTTCCCCACCCTCCTAATCCCATAGTGGATTTGTTAGCAGATAGTGATGACCCGGGGGAGATAGATTATGAATCTTCACCTAGGCCTTCCTTCTTTCCTCCTCCCAGTCGAGTTGAGCCCGAGGAGAGTTCTAGGCGACCCGGGAAGGAGCCAATGGAGGGGTTTGCCAATGGGGTTGGGATAAATTTCTCTAAGAACTCTGGGGGATGGTTGTATGAGGCTGATTTTGAAGATTCGGATAAGGACTAGAGGGCTGAGAGTAATTTTGATCAGGATGTTTATTTATTATTTTTCGTAAACTTTTATGTTAAAGAGTTTTACTACCATTTTTTGTTTGAATTCAAACTTATGCAAAATAGTGTACCTGAGTCCTCTAAGATTTGAGAGAAAATTTATGAGCAATTCTTTAGACAAAAATTGCATATGATTTTCTTTTACTTATATTAGACTGTGAATGCATGCACAGCTAAAATGATTTAATCATTGAATGCATAACCTTATCATTTGGGTATGGTTTAGAATGGCACATAAGCACTGTGTAGCTTCGTCAAGCAGGAGAATTCTGAAGGCAGACGAGGTGGCACCGAAAGTCAAGATGACTCAGATGCAATCACCCAACCGGGGTAATATGAGTGATCCAGATATGGGAATGGGGTTTGAGACACCGGTTGATGTGTCGATGGGACAGGCATTCAATAAGATGACGAGAGATTCTATAGACCATGACTAAGCGGTGAAACCCCAACAGAGAAGATGAGGCATTAGAGTGGTTTCTAAATTTTCAGCCGCCCGTCTTCTTGGGCGAAGCTAAGGTAGATCATAAAGCAGAATAATGGATTGAGCAGATGGAAGATATATTCGCAACACTCCAGCATACGGAGGAGCAGGAGGTTAAGTTTGCTGCATTTCGATTGAGATGCCTAGCTCGGGCATGGTGGCAGCGGGTTCAAGACGACTGGGAAATGGTTGATCAGGAATGGACGTTGTCTAACTTTGTTGAACTTTTCAGAGCTGAGTACATCCTTCGATGGATAGTGGAAAAGTGGGAGGACGAGTTCCAGAACATGAAGCAGGGAGGCATGTCAGTGGCACAATACGCAGCATGGTTCACCCAGTTATTGAAGTACTGCAAGAGACTAGTAGACACCAAGTAGAATAGGATAAGGCAGTTTGTTAAGGGACTGAGACCAGAGTTAAGGAGGGCATTGGGACCTTCTCCTCCAATGATCTATTCGGGGGCCGTAGATGCAACTACCAAGACGGAGAATAAGGATCATAGTAGGATGGCGGCAAAGTCTTACCAGCTGCCAAGGTAACCGCAAGAACACTTCCCGAGGTAGCAAGCCAACAAGCGATTGCCAATCAGCAGTGGCAGAACCAGGGCAAGCAAGCCTGGACCGCACCAGCAGGACCAGCTCAGAACCTTCCGTTTTGTTAGCAGTGTGGGAAAAGAGGCCACACAGAGAAGAACTGTTGGTCCAATGGAGGAGAGTGAAAATGTTATCACTGTGGCGACTCGAACCACTCACAGAACGCCTGCCCTGAATTGCACATAGTCGGGCAAGGAAATTCGGCTCAAAATCTGGGACCCAATAGAGCTAATACCGTGGGAGATTCCGGAAGTAGATCACCGAATCCTCAAGTGAAAGTCAAGGTATTCGCTCTCAATAGAGAGGAGGTTAGACCCGATGCAGCAGTAGTGGAAGATACGTTTACTATCCAAGGACGTTCCGTTATTGCATTGATAGACCCTGGCTCTATTCAATCCTATTTAAACAATAACAGTGCATGTCATTTGGGATGGGATGGAGTATAGTTACTTTTTTCCTTACTTGTAAGTACATATTTGGGGAATATGGTGCAAGCAGACTGATATGTGCGAAACTGTAAAATTGATGTGGGAAGGGAAAGCCTGGAGGAAGATCTGATAGCGTTGGATATTGAGGATTAAGATTTGATATTGGGGATGGATTAGTTAGCAAAGCATGGGGTTCGGGTAGATTGTAAGAATAAGTCGGTTCAGTTCATTAGACCGGGTTGTGATGTGTTGGAATTCGATGGCAAAAAAGTAAAAGAATTGAAATATCTGATAGCAGGGGCTAAGGCACAGAAATTGCTGAAGCAAGGATGTCAAGGATACCTAGCTTATGTGATAAACAAGCTAAAGGACCAGTGCACTTTGGAGGACATCGACATAGTGAAGGACTTTCCCGATATGTTCCCAGAGGAACTTACTTCTTTACCTCCCAGCCGAGAAGTGGAATTCACCATTGACCTAGTTCCGGGAGTGGAAGCGATATCTCGAACCCCATATCGGATGGCAGCGGCAGAGTTGAAGGAACTAAATGTGCGATTAGGAGAGTTAGTGGAGCGGGGCTACATCACACCTAGCACGTCGCCCTGGGGAGAACTCGTACTGTTTGTGAAGAAGAAGGACGGAACTTTGAGGCTGCGTATTGACTATCGAGACTTGAACAAC
The DNA here is from genome assembly GCA_026120185.1 of Voacanga thouarsii. Classification (NCBI taxonomy): domain Eukaryota; kingdom Viridiplantae; phylum Streptophyta; class Magnoliopsida; order Gentianales; family Apocynaceae; genus Voacanga; species Voacanga thouarsii. Next base: position 17,608 of record JANUWF010002189.1, read on the forward strand.
CTGACGATGAAAAATATTTATCCCCTACCACTGATTGATGAGCTGTTTGACCAGTTACAAGGATCCAGTTGCCACTCCAAATTGGACCTAAGGCAAAGGTATTACGAAGTTCAAATAAAAGAGGAAGATATCTCCAAGATGGCCTTCAACACCATATATGGACATTATGAGTTCGTGGTAATGCCATTCGGGGTGACCAATGCTCTAGCAGTGTTCATAAATTTAATGCACAGAGTGTTCCGGCCCTAATTGGACAAGTTCGTGGAGGTCTTCATCGACAACATTCTAATCTACTCCAAGAGTCCGGAGGAGCATGTAGAACAACTGAAACTCGTATTGGAGAAGCTTTGGGAGCACAAGCTATTCACCAAGTTTAACAAGTGTGAGTTCGGGCTGGACGAGTGTCGCATTTTTGGTCATGTAGTGGCCAAGGAGGGAATCAAGGTAGACACAGCAAAGGTCGAAGCAGTGTCGGACTGGAAGCAACCAGAGAACATCACCAAGATTTAGAGCTTCTTGGGATTGGCTGGTCACTATAGGCGGTTCATTAAAGGATTTTCCACGCTCGCATCACCTATGACTCGATTGTCGAGGAAAGATGTCCCATTTGTTTGGAGTAAAAAATATGAGAAGAGCTTCTAAGAGTTGAAGTGAAGATTGGTGATGGAAACTGTGTTGAGTTTGCTAGAGGGAGATAAGCCTTACGCGTTGTCTACCAATGCCTCGAAAGAATGACTCGGGGTAGTGTTGACGCAAGACCGGAAAGTGATCGCTTACGCTTCTTGAAAGTTGAGGCCTCACGAAGTCAACTACCCTTCGCTATACGGAGCTGAATACGAAGTGTTCACCGACTACAAGAGCTTAAAGTACATCTTCACTCGAAGGATCCGAATTTGATACAGCGAAGGTGGATGGAGTTTTTAGAAAAGTGCCAGTTGTCCAATCTACTATCATCTCGGGAAGGCCAATGTTGTTGCTGATGCCTTGAGCAAAAAAGTCAGAATGGCCAGATTGAGAGTGCAGGAGATTCAAGTAGTTCAGGATGCGTTGGATAGAAGAGTGGAAGTGCAAGAGGAATGAATTGTTGTCAGCAACCGAAAGTGGGTACCGGATCTGAGGTGGGAAATCGTGGAAGCTCAGCAAAGTAGCGTAGAATTTCAGCTTTTCAAATACAATGAGCTTAAACGACAAGGTAGTGAGTTCCAGCAAGACGAAGCGGGACTTTTAAATTTTAGGGATCGGTTGTGTGTTCCGGAGAGCGTTAGTCAAAGGATAAAATTTTGAAAGAGGTGCACAAGAGCAAGTACACCATTCATCCGGGGGAAGACAAAATGTACCAGGATTTGAAAAGGACATATTGGAGGCCTGGAATGAAGCGGGATGTGGGTCAGTATGTCTTGACTTGTCTCACCTGTCCGAAGGTCAAGGTGAAGCACAAGAAGTCGACAGGATTGTTGCGACCATTACCGATACCTAAGTGGAAGTTGGAATAGGTGACTATGGATTTTGTCACTGGACTTCCTTTGTCAAAGATCTGGAAGGACGCTATATGGGTGGTAGTGGATCGACTGACCAAGTTAGCACATTTCATACCAGTGAATGTAAGAGATTCCATGGAGAAGTTGGCTCAGACCTACGTGCGCAAAATAGTTCATCTCTATGGAGTGCCCTCAAGTATTGTGTCTGACTGAGATCCGAGGTTTACGTTTCATTTTTGGGGCAAGTTTCAAGAATCGATGGGATCGAGTCTGAAGTTCAGTACGACGGTGCAACTGCAGTCCAATGGATAGTCAGAAATAGTTATACAGATATTGGAAGATATGCTGAGAGCCTGTGTTTTGGATTTTGGGGATAAGTGGATCGAATATGTGCCGTATGCAGAGTTGTCATATAATAATAGTTATCAAGCTTCAATTAGGATGGCTTTTTATGTGGCTCTGTATGGACGCAAGTGTCAGGTGCTGCTATATTGGAGTTGGTCAAAAGATGGGCACATAAGCAAGACTGGAGAAGTTTGCGATCAGGAAATGCTGGACAAAGTCAAGTTAATCAGGGAAAGGTTAAAGGCGGCTCAGAGTTGACAAAAGAGCTATGCGGATAATAGGCGGAGAGAGTTGGAGTTTCAAGTGGGAGACAAAGTATTTATGAGATTATCACCAAATAGAGGAATCTTGAAGCATCTAAAGGGTGGAAAGCTGAATCGGAGGTATTTGGGACCGTTCTCGGTAAAGGAAAGGATTGGGCCGGTAGCATATCGAGTAGACTTGCTAGATGGATTGACGGGGATTCATGATGTGTTTCATGTGTCACTGCTGAACAAGTACAATGCTAATCCCGGACATATTCTAAATGAAGAGCCGTTGGTGTTGCAGCCCAATCTGAGTTATGTGAAACCCCCACTAAAACCAACCCTAGAGTAAAGGTGTCAGGATGCATATCATATTTTCTCGCATGCATAAATATATTTTTATATGATTTTATGTGCTTTGGATATATGATTTGTAGTCTAGATGGTTTAATTGTGTTTATTGAGTAAGAAGGGCAAAATGATAATTTTGCTTGAGGAGGAAATAAGGAGATAGCTTGAGGATTAAAGAGGAAAAATATTTGGGAGAGAAAATAAGAATAGCAGTTGTTGTGATTTAGTAGTTAGAGCTTTGGACTAAATCCTTGAGGTCATAAGTTTGAATTCCATCATTGGAGTTTTAGCATGATTAAAATTTATTTTTGCTTAGGAAGGCTATATTTCGGCCCTTGCAGGCCTTAGGGAAGAGTAGGAGTGTTGTCCTAGGGAAGACATGAAAGGAATGTCCTAATTCCACTCTTGTGCGCTACAAAAAATTCTACGGGATTCATACCATTCTTGATCTCTAGCTTTCCTTGATTCTTAATCAATTAGGTTGTTCAATTAATCTAAGCCAATTTTATTTCTAAAAAATTCAAACAAAGTTTTGTGGCTTTGAAGGTTCAAAAATGTCTAAGGGTGAGGTATCTTATTGACCAAGAATGGGGAAGAGTTACGGATGGTTCCCAAGAGAATTAATCTCTATGGTTGAACCTTCAAAACTCCAACCTTGGTCTGTTCATCTTCCATGGTTGAACCTTCAAAACTCCAGTTTCTTGATCAGTGCAATTGTCAAAATTTTCAGCCATCTTCCCATCTCAAATGCTGCCAGAAAAATGACCATTTCACTTAGCTTGAGGACTGGAAATTCCAACCCAAAACCGAGCTACACAAAAGCTACGCAAACCAGGAAAATTTCCTGGACAGGTTTCATAGCTTGGTTAGCAAAAAACCAAGTTCTTTCTTCCAGCTTTTCAACCAGCAATTCAACCTTGTCTTTCCTCCATAAAAAAGGCTGGAAACCAGCCATAAAAGACCTCCCAATATCCCTTCAAACCTGTAGCAAATCAGATGAACCTTGGCAAAAAAACCTGCTCAGAAACCTCAGCAAGCTTGCAAAAAGCTAATCAGAATTTCCAACTTTGTTCCTTCTTCACCCTTGTCCAAAACTTCCTCCATTTTTCTGTGCAAATTCACCTTGAACAGCCATGAACTGAGCTTCATCATCTTCTCCGAGTGTTCAGCACGAAAAAGTGCTCCATGGCTGCTCCAAAAATCTCTTCATCAATCACTCCAATCAAGCCCTTAATTAAAGTCCAAAATTCTAGCAAAATATTCAACAAACTACCATAGATTACCCCTCCAACAACCAGAAAATTCTTCCACCATTGTACACCATATTTCAGGCACCCTTAAGCTCATTCGAACAACATTCACCTGAGCAAAAATTCCAGCAATTCAGTCGGCCGTTGAAGCTTCCAAAGAATCTCCAACAACAAAGATCTACTTACCATATTTGCTACCACAAAATATTCCCTAAATTATTCCTTTTGAATTTCAAACAACCAGCTTTCCTTTTCCTCCCAAATCTTAAAATCCAATTACCAAAAATCTCCATACCAATCGGCCACCCTTTCCCCACAGAATTTTGGCCAGCCTTCATCCAATCTCTCTATTCTCTCAAAACCTCAAAGAACACCTACTATCATTCTCACTCCTAAGCCCATTCAAAACCACTTCAATCTTTTCAAAAAACCCCAGATTATACCTACTCATTCTCGTGAATCCATTCCTACAATTTTTAACATCAAACACTGAAATAAAAGTCTCACTTTTGGATCAAAAACCAGAATTTTCTTGAAGGCTCAAGAACACCTTTAAGGTAAGCATGAACAATCATCTCCATATTCTTCTATCTTTGACCTTGATCAGTATATACTAATGAACTCTCTCTCTCTCTCTCTCTCTCTCTCTCTCTCTCTCGGCCGAATGGTTACTTCCACTATGGCCATTTTTCTTCTTCTCCTTGGATGGATCAAGCATTCCTAGTGAGAGGATTCTCTTGAAACGACTTCAAGGTAGTCATCATTCAAGTAAGCTTCTTCCATCTTCTCTTTAAATCATAGATTCATGTCTCTTGGATGTAGTTGGATGAGGATGGGATATATTTGGAGATTGTTCATGTGTTTTGTGATGGAGTTGGGATTGAAGCAAGATAATGTATGTGTCTGTATGATGGAGATGGGATTGATGCATGAGATGATTTGTCTTGGTTGAATGTATGGCATTTTTAGGGTTTGTTGCATGTCTTCATGTCGTGAGTAGTACGAATAATGAAGCGTGTTAGAGATTATGTCACCTTTGGAAAATAGGGTTTTACGTTCATGTATTCTTGTTAAGGCCATGATTATGATTATGTTAGTGGAGTTTGGATAATGTGTTGGTAGATTTGGATCTATGTTTTTACTCATGATTTGGATGTTGTGTTGATTTTTGTAGAGTGTATGTTCATGATTACGGTTAGCAATAGGAATTATGATCATGACCTTGTTGTCCCTAAGCTAATTGAGTTAGCCAATTTTATTTCATCAATAATATGATTAATACTATAATTTCTTCTAGAGATTTCGAAAACCCTTGGAAAATGTGGATTTGGACTATTACATAAAATGATGATATTTTAGTCAAATAAATGATAGATTTTATTAATGAAATAAAATATATATATATATATTATATAAAATAATAATATCAAGTAAATTCTTTTATATAAATAATCATAATAGGTATAATATTAATTTTGTAAGTCTTATATTCATAATTACTATTAAAATTTTATTTATTATCTTTTAATCAAAACCTATTAAAATTTGCTTACAACTAATTTTAGTTAAAATTATTTTCTAACAATTAATTATTAATGGATTATTATTTTAAATTATATTATCTAGGGCCTAGGACCCTTCATCAAATAAACCCTAATTTATTTATAGCAAGATTTAAACCTACAACTTATTAGTAACTATTTCACCAACCCTAGTTACTTTAGTCTCAAGCTAGATTTATCTTATAAACACTTTACTTATTATCCAGCCTTAAAGCTTGGAACACTAGGGTCATGATTGTAGTAAGTTGAGCTGGGATGGTTTATGAAAGTAAATTTTAGGCTTGAGTTTAATTATGGCTTATATTTACCCCAAGCGGGGTTAGGTCAGCTTTTGGAGATCTTTATTTTATTTCGAGAAAAGGATCATGTAAGCTCCTGCATAAAACTTATTTGTTGTAAAAAGTTATTAAGGCAAGCTAAACACGAAGTTGTGAACACTGATTTGGTAAAGGCAACTAGGGACTATTTCCTTTCTTGTTTCAGTCAAAACAATTATTTGAAAAATAACAAGCAGTTTTATTCAAACACTAAACTGTTTCTAAAACTAATTTTTTATAAAGACTTTGGAAACCCTTGATTGCCATTTTCAAGTAAAGCTTGTTTTACCAGTTTTTTTTTCCCAAGTGGGACAATCATCTTTGAGTACTTAATCAGGGTAGGCTAGTTGTACTAGTTTTGAAGAGCAAGAGTGAGTCTTCTGGCAGGAGGCCACCTCCAGAAGATGAACTCAACTTAGAGAAACGTTAATACTACTTAGTCATGCCGATCTGAGCTAGCAGTTTCAGTCATGTGGACTGTGTGTTGCCGAAATGGACAACCGGTTTTGTTTGCATGTAGAGAAGGAGGAGAATCTTACCCGGTAGGCCGATCATCTACCTTTTTATCAATATGCACAAAGTGTGGCATTCTGACCGTTGTATGGTTATGGGGCCCAACGTGTGGGAACCCAATGCCACACTTTTGAGTGGTTGATTTTATTGTTCATGTATGGTTGGAAAAGCCAAAACGCCACTCTTGACTTTCAATTTTGTTTATTTATTGCCAGTATTTTTCTTATGAAGTTCTTACACCAAGCATTCAGGAACTCTTTTCACTGGACACTCAAAGCACACACAGACTTATTGAGATTTTTTTCTTATCACCCTTTTTACCATGATTTCAGGTCGATCTTGTTGTGCGGATGAGTTGCCAGTTGTTACCTGCGTTGGAAGATATTCTATTTTTTTAAATTATGTAATGCTTTGGGAGTTGAGAGTGAACAATTTTTTTTTTAGATTTGTCTTGAATTTTTGGATTGTAATAAGTTTTAAATTTTGAAGATATTGTTTTATTTTTGATTGTGTGACCTAGTTATAAAGACCCCTTGTTCTTTGGACGGGGCGACATCCCCGGCCCTATAGGGCTTAGGTAGTGGGGTGTTACAAGTTATGTGGATAAACTAGTTCGAATATTGGACAGAAGTGTGAAGACTCTTTGGAACAAGCAGATTTCGATGGTAAAGGTTTAGTAGGAGCACCATGGCATGCGAGATGCGTCACGGGAATCAGAACAGTGGGTAAACGGATGTATCTCGATCTGAGATAGAGGTATTCTTGAATTTCGAGATGAAATTCTCCTAAGGAGGGGAGGATGTGAAATCCCATCCAAAACCAACCCTATAGTAAAGGGTCGGGATGCATATCACATTTTCTTGAATGCATAAATATATTTTTGAATGATTTTATGTGCTTTGGATTCATGATTTATAGTCTAGGAGGCTTAATTGTGCTTATTGAGCAGGAAGGGCAGAATGGTAATTTTGCTTGAAGTGAAAATAGTGAGATAGCTTTAGGGTTAAATACAAAAAATATTTGGGAGAGAAAATAAGAACAAGAGTTGTTGTGGTTTAGTGCTTAGAGCTTTGGAATAAATCATTGAGGTCTTGAATTCAAATTCCATCCTTTAAGTTTTAGCATGATTAATTTTTTATTTTAGATAAGTAGTCTATTTTCTGCCCTTGCTTGCCATAGGGAGGAGTAGGAGTGTTGTCCTAGGGTAGGCATGAAAGGAATGTCATATCCTAATCTTGTGCCCTACAAAAATTCTGAAGGGATTCATACCCTTTTTGCTCTCTAGCTTACCCTAATTCTTTATCAATTAAGTTGCTCAATTTATCCAAGCTATTATATTTCCAGTAAAATTCCAACAAGCTTCCTTGATCTTGGAGTTTCGAAAAAGTCTATGTGAGGATAGCATATTGACTGAAAATGGGAAAGGTGTAATGGATGGATCCCAAGAGAATTAATCTCCATGGTCGAACCTTCAAACTCCACCCTATAAGTGATCATCTTCTTCATGTAGCAAATCAGGAAAATTTTTCCAGCTTCTTGATCAGTCTAATTTTCGAAATCTTTAGCCACCTTTCTCACTCAAATACTGCCAGAAAAATAGCCAATTCACTCAGCTTGAATATTGAAAACTTTAGCCAAAATTCGGACTACACAAAGCTGTGCAAACCAGAGAAAAATTCTGGGCAGAATTCGCAATATAACAGTTCAAAAACCAAGTTGTATCTTGTAGCCTTCAAACCAGTAATTCATCTCTGTCTTTTCTCCATAGAGAAGGCTAGAAACTAGCCTTATAGTACCCTCCAATACCCCTTCAAACCTGCTGCAAGTTGGTTGGAGCATGGCAGAAAAATCTGCACGAAATTCTAGCAAATCCTTCAAGTGATCAACCAGAAATTCCAACGTTGTTACCACTTCACCCGTGTCCGAAACTCACTCCAATTTTCTGTAAAACCAACCCTAGTGAGCCATGAACTGAACTTCATCATCTACTCCATTGTTCTACATGAATGAAGCTCCATGGCTACCCCATAAATTACTCCATCAATCACTACAATCAAGCCTTCCATTGGAATTCAAAATTCCAGCAAATTACTCCATGAAAACCTCCATGCTTTAAGCTTCAAACAACCAGAAAATCTTCCACCCTTATACTCTGAATTTTGGCCATTCTATAACCCATTCGAACATCATTCATCTCACCAAAATCCCAGCCAAACCAGTCAGCCATTGAAGCTCTCAAAGACCTCCATCAACCAGTCTATTCTTACCATATTTGCTACCTTAATTCACTCGTAAAATTATTCCTTTTGAATTTCGAACAACCTGCTTTCCTTCTTCTCCCTAATCTGACAATTCAATTACCAGAATTTCCATAGCCATTCAGCCAACCCTTTCCAAGCAATTCTCCTCCAGCTTCTCTTCATTCTCTCCATTCTTTCCATTTCTCCAAGAAGACACACCACCATTCTCTAAGCCTAAGATCACTTTAAACACCTTCAATCTTCTCCAAAACTCCAAATCACCTCTACTCATCCTATAGAATCCATTTCTGCAATTTATAACATCAAACGTTGCAATCAAGGTTCTTCTCTCGGATAAAAAAAAAACTAGAATTTTCTTGAAGACTCAAGAACACTCTCAAGGTAAACATGAACGATTATCACCATCTTCTTTCCTTTACGACCTTTAATGCAATATATTAATAATCTCTCTCTTCTCTTCTCACTCACTCACTCACTTTCTCTTTCTCGGCCGAAATGGTTACTCCAACCATGGCCATTTTCTCTTCTTCCTTCTTGGTCAGATCAAGTCTTCCAAGCATGTGGACTCTCTTGAGACTTCATCAAGGTAGTGATCATTTGAGTATGTCTCTTTAAACCTCTCCATAATTCTAAAATCGTGCCTTTTAGATGTTGTTGGGAAAAGGATGTAATATAATTGGAGATTGAGTATGTGTTTAAATGATGGAGTTGGGATTGAAACATGAGGATGATTTGTCTTGGTTGAGTTTTATGATGTTTTAGGGTTTGTTGCATGCTATTCATGTTGCGAGTAAGCGTGGATGATTAAGCATGATAGATATTATGTCACCTTTAGTGAATAGGGTTTTATGTTCTTAGATTCTTGTTAAGGCCATGAATATGATTGTGTTAGTAGAGTTTGGTACATGTCTTGGTAAATTTGGATCTATGTTTTTATTCATGTTTTGGATGTTTTATTGATTGGTATAGAGTGTATGTTCATGAATATGGTTAGCAATAGGAATTATAATCATGACCTTGTTGTCCCTAAGCTAATTAAGTTAATCATTTTTATTTCATCAATAAAATGATTGATACTATAATTTCCTCTAGTAATTTCGAAAACCCTAGGAAAATGTAGATTTGGATTCTTATATAAAATAATGATATATTAGTCAAATAATTGATAGCTTTAATTAAAGATATATATATTATATAAAATAATAACATCCAATAAAGCCTTTTATATAAATAATGATAATAGGTAAAATATTAATTTTGTAAGTCTTATGTTCATAAATACTATTAAAACCTATTCATTATCTTTTAATCAAATACATTAAAATTTATTTACTATTAATTTTATTTATTTTCTACCAATTAATTATTAATAGATTATTATTTTAAGTAATTCCATCTAGGTCCCTGGACCCTTCATCAAATAAAGCCTAAATTATTTAAAGCAAGATTTAAACCTTCAACTTATTAGTAGCTGTTTCAGAAACCCTAGTTATTTTAATATAAAGCTAGATTTATTTTATAAACTCCTTTAATTCATTATATAGCCTTAAAGCTTGGGAATTTAGGGTCATGATTGTAGTAAGTTGAGCGAGGTTTATTTGTGGAAGTGAATTTTGTCTTGTGTTTAATTATGGCTTATGTTTGCCCCAGGCGGGGTTAGGTCAGCTGTTGGAGATCTTTATTTTGACCAATGATCAGGTAAGCTCCTGCATAAAAATTGTTTATGGCAAAAGATTACTATGGAAAGCTAGACCCAAAGTATCTGAATACTGATTTGGTAAAAGTAGTTATGGATAGTATCCTTTCTTGTTTCAAACAAACCACTTATTTGAAAATCAACAAGTAGTTTTACTCAAACACCAAACTATTTATAAAACTGATTTTGACAGGGGCTTTAGAAGCCCTTGATTGCCATTTTCAAGTAAAGCTATGTTTTACTAGTTTTTTTTTTCGCAAGTGGGACAATCATCGCTGAGTACTCAATAAGCGAAGGCTAATAATACTAGTTTTGAAGAGCAAGAGTGAGTCTTCTGGTAGGAGGCCAGCTCCAGAAGATGAACTCAACTTAGACAAACGTTAGTACTACTTAGTCATGCCAGTCCAAGCAAGCAGTTTCAGTCATGTGGACTGTGTGTTGCCAGATTGGATAACCAGTTTTGTTTGGGTATAGAGAATGAGGAGAATCTTACCCGGTAGGCTGATCACCTATCTTTTTGTTAGCGTGCACAAAGTGTAGTATTCTGACCGTTGTATGGTTGTGGGGCCCAACGTATGGTAACCTCTAGATCCCTTTTGAGTGGTTGATTTTATTATTCATGTATGGTTGGAAAGGCTGAAACGCCACTCTTGTTTTTAACATTGTTTATTACTTGCCAGTATTTTTCTTATGAAGTTCTTACTCCTTGCATTTATGAACTGTTTTCACTGGACACTCAAAACACAAACGGACTTACTGAGATTTTTATCTGATCACCCCTTTTACCATGATTTCAGGTCGATCCTACTGTGGGGATGAGTAGCTAGTTGTTGCCTGCTTGGATGATATTCTAATTTATTTTATGTAATGCTTTGAGAGTTAAGAGTGAACAATTTTATTTCGGATTTGTTCTCGAATTTTTTTGGGTTGTAATAAGTTTTAATTTCAAACTATTGTTTCATTTTTATTTGTGTGACTTAGTTATAAAGACTCCTTGTCCTTTAGACGGGGCTACATCCCCGGCCCTGTTGGGCCTAGGTAGTGGGGTATTACAAGTGGTATCGGAGCCTAGGTTTAGGCAAATATTGATAGTGTATGTTCAATTCATTTAAGTTCTAATCTTTATCTAACCTATATTGTTTATGTTGTAGTATGGTTAAACTACTTAGAACCGCGAGGAAGCGGCGGCAATGGCATCGTCCTATTTCTATTTACCCAGAAGACCTTCCAGTTCCTCAGCCTGCTCCTCAGCCAGTTATCCCTTTGGAAGATAATAATGATGATGAGGTCCCGATCCATGAGCCACCCCCAATCCCGGTGATAGAAATAAGTTATGACAGTAAAGATGAAGAGATAACCGTGGTGAATGTTCCCCACCCTCCTAATCCCAAAGTGGATTTGTCAACAGATAGTGATGACTCGGGGGAGATTGATTACGAATCTCCACCTAGACCTTCCTTCTTTCCTCCTCCCAGTCGAGTTGAGCCCGGGGAGAGTTCTGTGCGACCCGAGAAGGAGCCAATGGAGGTGATTGCCAGTGGGGTTGGGATAGATTTCTTTAAGAACTTTAGGGGATGGTTGTATGAGGCTAATTTTGAAGATTCGAGATGAGGACTAAAGGGTCGAGAGTTATTTCGATCGGGATGTTTATTCATTGTATTTCGTAAAATTTTATGTTAAAGAGTTTTACTTCCATTTTCTCTTTGAATTCAAACATACGCAAATAAGAGTACCTGAGTACTCTAAGATTTGAGAGAAATTTTATTAGCAATTCTTTAGACAAAACTTGCATATGATTTTCTTTTACTTATATCTGACTGTGAATGCATGCTCAGCTAAAACGATTTAATCATTGAATACATAAAATTATCATTTGGGTATGGTTTAGAATGGCACCCTAAGCACCGTGTAGCTTTGTCAAGCGAGAGAATTCGCGAAGCGGACCATGTGGCACCGGAAGTTGAGACGACTAAGATGCAATCACCAAACCGGGGTAATGGGAGTGATCCAGATATGGGAATAGGGTCTGAGGCACCAGTTGATGTGTCGATGGGATAGTTATTCAGTAAGATGTCATAGATTTTGTAGACCCTGACTGAGCGGAGAAACCCTAAGGGAGAAGATGAGGCATTCGAGCGATTTTTGAAGTTTTAGCCGCCCGTCTTCTTGGGCGAAGCAGAGCAAGATTAGAAAGCAAAATAATGGATTGAGCAGATGAAAGATATATTCACAACACTCCAGATATACGGAGGAGCGGATGGTAAAGTTTACTACATTTCGATTGAGAGGCCGAGCTCGGGCATGGGGGCAGATGGGTTCAAGATGACTCGGGAAATGGTTGATTAGGAATGGACGTGGTCTAACTTCATTGAAGCCTTCGGAGCTAAGTGCATCCCTCAGTGGATACTGGAAAAGCGAGAGAACGAGTTCTAGAATTTGAAGCACGGAGGCATGTCAGTGGCACAGTACGCAGCACGGTTCACCTAGCTGTCGAAATACTGGAAGAGACTAGTAGACATAGAGCAGAATAGGACAAGGCAGTTTGTTAAGGGACTGAAACTAGAGTTGAGGAGGGCGTTGTCACCTTCTCCTCCAACGACCTATTCGGGGGATGTAGACGCAGCTACTAAGATGGAGAATGAGGATCGTAGTAGGATGGTGGTAAGGGCTTACCGGCTTGCCAAGGTAACCGCAAGGACACTTCCCGAGGTAGCAACCCAACAAGCAACCTACCAATAAAAAATGGTAGAATCGGGGCAAGCAAGCCTGGACTGAACTAGCCAAACCAGCTCAGAACCTTATGTTATGTTGACAGTATGGGAAAAGAGGCCACAAAGAGAAGAACTGTTGGTCCAAAGGAGCAGAGCGGAAATGTTATCACTGCAGCGACCCGAACCACTTGCGGAATGCCTGCCCTAAATTGCACCGAGTCGAGCAAGGAAATCCGGATCGAATCTGGAGCCCAATAGAGCCAATGTCGTGGGAGCATTTGGGATTCGCTCACAACAGAGAGGAGGTTGGACCTAATGCAGCAGTAGTGGAAACTACGTTTACTATGGAAGGACGTTCCGTTAATGCATTGATAGACCCTGGCTCTCCGCATTCCTATTTAAACAAGAACTGTGTATGTCATTTGGGATGGGATGGAGTAGAGTTACCATTTTCCTTATTGGTAAGTACATCTCTGGGGAAGATGGTGTAAGCAGACCGATATGCGCGAAACTGTAAAATTGTTGTGGGAAGAGAAGGCCTGGAGAGAGATCTGATAGTGTTGTATATTGAGGATTATGATTTGATATTGGGGATGGATTGGTTAGTGAAGCATGGGACTCGGGTAGATTGTAACAATATGTCGGCTTAGTTCATTAGACCGGGTTGGGATGTGTTGATGAATGGGTTTATGGCCTGAATTTTCGAAGAAAAGGTCTGCAACAAATCTGGAAAATTTCAAGATTTCTTACCACTAAAGCATGAAAACATGAAGATAGATTTGAAGGTCCTTCAATGGTGTTTGATTTTCTCTTAGAACCCTTCCTATTTCCACTCCTATTTTCGGTCAACCTCTCTTCCCCAAAGCTTATTTTCGAAATTCAAGGGGAAGAAATTATCACAGATTTTTTTTGGAATTCAAAGAAAAAGATTTAATGGATTTTAGTTCATTTGAATTATGGAAATGCTAGGACAAAGCTTGAGGTAATAAATTGGACAAGAATTCTTCTAGAATTCTTTTAGGACATGAGGATAAGATTAGGACATTCTCTTCATGTCTCCCTTAAGACAATTATTCCTATTTTCATGGAATGCAAGAAAACAAAAATTTAAACTTAATTAAGATAACCATGGTAAAAGCTTAAATGATGGGATTTGAACTCATGACCTTAGAGATTAATTCCAAGACTCTAACCACTAAACCACAACAACTCTTGTTCTTAATTTCTCACCCACATATTTTTCTTATCTACTCCTCAAGTTATCTTCCTATTCTGACCTCAAGCAAAATTACCATTTTACCCCTCCTACTTAATAAGTATAACTAACCATTTAAGCCTATAATCCACGATTCTAAAGTACATAAAATCATTTAAAAACATATATATTCATGCAAAATAATATGATATGCATTCCCGACCCCCTTACGTAGGGTTGGTTTTAGGTGGGGTGTCACATCTACCCTACTCCAAACACCACTAAGGCCGAAATTATTACTTTCCTAAGCAAAAATAAAATTTAACCAAGCTAAAGCTCCTATGATGGAATTTGAACCCAAGATCTCAAGAATTAATTCCAAAGCTCTAACCACTAAACCACAACAACTCTTGTTGTCATTTTCACTAGCAACTTATTTCCTATTCAATCCTCAAGCTATCTCCCTATTTTCAGCTCGGGCAAAAATTACCATTTGGCCCTTCTCACTCAATATTTACCAACAAGCCTCCAAGACATTAGAACTCAAATCCAAGGCACATAAAAATAAATAAAAATATATTTAATCATGCAGTAAAGTATGTTATGCATCCCAACCCCGTTACTCTAAGGTTGGTTTTGACTAGGGTTTCACATCCTTCCCTCCTTAGAAGAATTTCGTCCCGAAATTAAAGCATACCTCTATTTCAGCTCGGGATACTTCCGCTTAACCTATTCTTCCGACTCCCATGTGGCATCCTGCGTGCCATGGTGCTCTCACTGGATCTTAACCATTGATATCTGCTTATTCCGGAGAGTTTTAACACTGCGATCCAATATCTGCGCAGGTTTCTCCACGCAGCTCAGGTCAGGCTACAACACCAACGGTTCATCATTAAATACATAACCAGGATCCGCATTATACTTCTTCAATTGTGACACATATGCCCGTCAACCCATCCGGTAGGTCCAATCAGTAAGCTACTGGTCCAATTCTTTCCTTAATCAGAAACAACCCCAAATATCTCGGATTCAACTTTCCTCCCTTCAGATGCTTCAAAATGTCCCTATTTGGTGTTAGCATCAGAAATATGCGGTCCCCGACTTGAAAATCCAATTCTTTTCGCCAGTTGTCCGCATAGCTCTTCTGCCGGCTCTGAGCCGCCTTTAACCTTTCCCGAATTAATTTCACTTTATTGAACATTTCTTGGACACAGACCTCTCCGGTTTTGCCCACATGACCATCTTTCGACCAGCTCCAATACAACGGTACTTGACACTTGCGCCCATACAAAGCCTCATACGGTGCCATCCCAATTGAGGATTGGTAGCTGTTATTATATGACATCTCGGCATACGGCACACACTCGATCCACTTATCTCCGAAATCCATGACACAGGCCCTCAACATATCCTCTAATATTTAGATCACCATTTCTGACTGCCCATCGGTCTGCGGATTCGCTGTCGTACTGAATTTCAGATTCGACCCCATTGCTTCCTGAAACTTTCCCCAAAAACGAGACGTAAACCTCGGATCTCGGTCAGACACTATGCTTGAAGGCACTCCATGAAGTTGAACAATCTCTCGAACATAAGTCTGAGCTAGCTTCTCCATCGAGTCCCTCACATTCACCAGTATGAAATGGGCCGACTTGGTTAGTCGATCCACCGCCACCCATATAGCGTCCTTTTGAGTTCTTGACATCGGGAGTCCGGTGACGAAATCAATAGTCACCTCCTCCCACTTCCATTCCGGCACTGGCAATGGCTGCAATAGTCCCGCTGACTTCATGTGCTCCACTTTAACTTTCTGGCAGGTGAGACAGGTTGAAACATATTTGACCACGTCTCGCTTCAGTCCGGGCCACCAAAAAGCTCTCTTCAAACACTGGTACATCTTGACTTCCCCCGGATGAATGGCATACTTGCTCCTGTGCGCCTCCTCCAAAATTCTGTCCTTCAATTGCTGCTCTCCGGGCACACATAATCGATCTCTGAAATGAAAAACTCCCGCCTCATCTTGACGGAATTCACTGCCTGGCCGCTTAAGCTCCTTGACCTTAAGAAGTTGAAACTTGGCGTTGCTTTGCTGAGCTTCCACGATTTCCTTCTTCAGATCTGGCACCAACCTCAAATTACTGATGATAATTCCTATGTCTCGTACTTCCACCCTTCTGTCCAACACATCCTGGACCGCTTGCATTTCCTGCACCTTCAGTCTAGCCATTCCAACTTTTCTGCTCAGGGCGTCTGCCACAACGTTGGCCTTCCCGAGATGGTAGTTGATCGGACAACGGTATTCTTCTAGGAATTCCATCCACCTTCGTTGCCTCAGGTTCAGGTCGTTTTGAGTGAAGATATACTTCAAACTCTTATGGTCAGTGAACACCTCATATTTGGCTCCATACAAGTAGTGTTGCCATTTCTTGAGGGCGAACACTATAGCCTGTTGGATTGTATGCCTTCTTAGAATATGTTTATGATGTAAAATTGAATATTTTAATAGAAGAATTTATTTTCATAATTTGTTTGTGAATTTACTTTTTGTTTGTGCACAATTTTCGTTTGGAATAGACCCATTGTGTTTAAATAAGTGATCCATGTGAATGGTGGTCTTTCACAGTAAGGTACTGATCACGGGTTATTTAACACATAAACATTTGTTCTTAACCTATTGATGAGACTGGGAACCTCATCATGTTTAGGTTATTATGTTATGAATTCCAAATGGGGAATGGCTTACCTTTAGCTAGTGAGTAGTCCACTCACTTAATGACATAAGCGTATTTCGAATACGTAGGACAAAACCTGTAGTAGTGGTTTCTAAAAGTACTATATGATAGAAATCTAGACTATTACCACTACAGCGTGGACTAGAACTCTACGACTTGAGTATTAGTTGGTGGTCTAGCGAAGCTGGAAGCATATACTTTGATTTGCTATAGTTGAGGTTCTATCGTAAGGCCAATATACTTGCATGTTGGGTATGTGTAACTAGTTAGTTAAGACAGACTTATACACGATAGTTTCTGCACTATATCGCCCCTTGTGGTTGTCTGAAAGGTCTAAAATGTCTAGGGCCCTGGGAAACAAGACTTGGATGTTTGCTTTAGGGTAGCTCCCTTGGAAAGCGGAAACACTCCAGGAAGTCATGGATCATTGGACTAGAAGCCTAAGGATGGTAGATGTCATTTAGAGGGGTGTTAGTACACTTCTTCCTCTCTAAATGTACGGCGATGTGTAGAGGGGTATTTTAGTCATATCACCAGTAGGTCGCAGACATTGATAATGCAGCATTGTCCTTGGGGTCAATATTTCCTTATGGTGATATTAGGAAATATTTAAAATGCAAAATACAGCTATTTATATAGCAGGGGTATTTTGGTCATTTTAGCAGCCAATGTGATGTGTCTTTTTGGTCCTTGGAATAGCCCGTAAGTCCTAACTAATTTTGGGTTGAGGAATTGGTCTCAGTTCAAGAGTATTTTATTTTATTTTATTTTATTTTATTCAGGAAGTCTAATTTATTGTTGGACTGGAATAAAATAAATAAAGTAATTAAAATAGGAGTTGAGAGAAATTAATTATCTAGTTTAATTGGTTAATTAATTATTCAGGGCCTAGGTCCAGTATGAATAATTAAGAAATTAACCTGGGCTTAAACTAAGTGAAATAATTAATGTTTAATTATTTATTAGGTTATTTATATAGGCCCAAGAATTAAATAATTAAAAATTAAGTATTATGGTTCATTTGGGCTCATTAATTATTTATTGGGTTATTTATGTAAGCCCAGGAAATAAATAATTAATGTTTATTATTTTAGGCATTTTGGGTCCAAGAGAAATAATAAATATTTTTCCGGCCCAATAGCTTGGATCTTAGGGTTTTTTTAGATGCGGTTAAGAGGAGTTTAGGGTTAGGCCAAACTGATTCTCAAGATAATATCCGGGTGTTTTGAAATCCCAGGGATATGTTTATCAAATATTGAGAAACCTAGTTTTGGCTAACCAATAAAACTAGTGTCTGGTAGATGAAAACCCTAATCTTGCTAAAACACAGAGCCTCACGTGAAGAGAGACTCTTGCGGTGTATCACGTCCCTTTCTCTCTTGCTCGCTCCTTTCTCTTCTCTGGTTTCTTCTTGTTTCTTTGCTCATCAATAGCAAGAGAACCAAGGAGATTTGAGATTGTTCCTCTTCACCATTGTGTTCACTGACTAGAGGTTAGGCAGAGGAATATTCCGATAGCTGGAAAGCTTGGCGTTGATGCAAACAAGGTGAAGTAGAAGGCTAGCGGGTGTTCAACCGGAAGCTTCTTCAAGTGGGCGAAGCGAGGCGATTCTAGTCTTTCAATCCGCTCCTACTCAACCTAGAAGGGTTAAGGAGCGCAAATGTATGATCTTCATGCTTCTGTATGGCCTCTAAGGCTTGCGGTTTATTTTTCTCTCCGTTTTTTTAAACCGTGCATGCTCCCCTATTTTCGTCTCCCTCAATGTGGTATCAGAGCCACTGGTTTTTTTTATCAAAATAGGGAGTATAGTAGTTAATAAAAATGGAGAAGATTATTATACCTGTGATCCTTTGCTGTTTTGGTATGGGATACGCTTGATGTAATCTTCACCGTTGAAGCATAGGAGCCCTCTGTAAAATTTTTTAGCTTTGAAGTTTAATCGTGTAAACCCAATTTAAATGGGTATAGGCGATTGTGTTTTTATTTTGGATGAGTTTTTGTAAGTAAAATTGTCCAAAGAAGCCAAAGAAGGCTGGAAAAATCGAAAAGAATGGCCTCTGCAACTTTCGCACGCGGACAGAAGAAAAAATGAAGAAGAAAACTATTCCTAAGCCGTGCAGTGGAGCCGAGCCGCCGAGCTAAGCCGCTACGTTTCTGTGAGAGGAGCTGCTACCAGCGAGCCGTGTAAGCCGAGCCATCTCCTCAAAATTCAAGCCGTTTTCACACTGGAAATTGCAAATTGGAGTCGGGTTGCGCGCGGACCGGACGCACGAAATGGGCAGAGACGCGGATCCTTCGCGGGTCGGCAGCAGAGGGCAACTAGTTGTGGGTCGCGAGCGCGGATCAGCTCCGTGGGTCATGCAGCAAGCGATCCGGTGAGGGGCGGTGCGCCGCGGCTGCGGTGGACCGCAAGCCAATCGGACGCGGATCCAGTGCGGTCGGTGCAGTGGACCGCCAGCATTTTTTCTGTAATTTTTTTTTTCTTTTTCGTTTTAGGTCCCATACCAGCCGAAGCTAATATTTTTGCAATATTTATATTCTTCGAATATATTTGCATGAAAAATATTAGTAAGGGATTTTAGGATTAAACAAGATCATTAATTAATTAATTAATGTGTTTAATTCTATTATTTGGGCACTTAGGTTTAAAAATAGAAAAGCATGAAAACGTTTACTGTTTTTGAGCATGCTTTTTTTTTTTTATGTACCTATGTGTGCTTTTTCCCAAAGACCAAAGTCTTTGGGAACATTTTTGACAAGAAAAATATTTTTCTTCAAAAACTAAATGGTTATTTTAATTACTACAAAAATTAATCCTCGAATATTTTATCAAAGGATTTAATCCTTGACATTGAAAATATATTGGATTTAGATATTTTTGTAAATTAAAATGGAGAGACATTTTGTTTTGTTTTGGACTAGAAAAATGATTTTGTCAAATAAACTTGAGACCAAAGTCTCTTGAAAGTTTTAATTGGAAAATTTTTGAAATCATTAAGTTTTAACTTAAATAAAATTAGTCCATGGAGAAAACTCTCAAAGGATATAATCCTTGACATAGAGATTTTATTGGACTTAGATATTTTATTTTTGAGTTAAGGAAAAACTTAATGAAAATTTCAAAAGGATATTTTCCAGAATACCTTTATTTTAAAAGACTAAGTGGGAGAGGGGTTCCAACGGCCCCACGGCTTCCATCACGGTCCTCATTAGAGATCGTGAATCCCCTCGCGTCACCCAGGGAGTGAACCCGTATAGGATGGGGATACCACAAGGATCCAGATCTAATGGAATGATGTAATTAATAACCCGAGGCATGTACTATGATAAGCTAGCCCACGTTGGATGTTATAGTGCGAGGTATGTCCATAGGAAACGAGAGGAAACGGCCATCCCACGATGGAGTTGTTCTCTATACCATTACTTAGAAGGGAAATTAATTTTGGTGGTTAATACACTTAGCTTAAGAAACTGTTAATCTTCCCAAGAAGCTATGTCAGTTTTCCTAAGAGCCAAATTATTTTCAGTGCACAAATTTTATTTTGTTTTCACAAACTAAATTCTTTCTTTTATTTTCGATTTTCAGAAATGGTGGGAGGTTCTTTTAGTCCATTGGCCATTATTCTCAGGGAAAATAATTTAATGGGTCCAAACTATGTGGATTGGAAAAGGAACCTGGACATAATACTCACAGCTGAGGAGTATAAGTATGTCCTTTACGAGACCTACCCTATTATCGGGGAAGATTCCACCGCTGAAGAGCGAGAGGTTGAGAAGGCATGGAAGAAAGCTGACGAAATGGCACGTTGTTATATGTTAGCTTCCATGTCTAATGTGCTCCAGTCAAAACACGAGCACATGGCTTCTGCATATAACATAAGTTAATCATTGGCAACTATGTTCGTAGACAAGAGCCGGCCCGCAAGGCAGGAGGCTCTTCAAACTATTGTGAACACTAAGTTGGCTGAGGGAGCATCAGTCCGAGAGCATATGCTCAAGATGATCGCTACTTTCGAGGAGGCAGAAATCTTAGGGCTGTCATTGACCCCGAGAGCCAAGTGGATATGGTTCTCGAATCTCTACCGAGCTTTTTTACTCAGTTCAAGTTAAACTATAACATGAATAAGTTGAACATGAGTTTAACTGAACTGATGAAGGAGCTCCAGATGGCGGAGAAGGTCATGAAACCACAGTCAAAGCCCATGATTGCTAAGGCTTCTTCTTCAAGAACTGGGCCTAAACCCAGAAAGTTCAAGAGGAAGAAGAGGAATGCAACGAACTCGACCCAAGAACCAGCCCAAGGATAAACCAAAGGGCAAGTACTTCAAGTGTGGGAAGAAGGGACACTGGAAAAAGAGTATCCGGATCTTCAGAGCCAAGAAAAACCCCACGGGGGTTTAGGAAGATAAGAAGACTCAAGAAGGGCGAACATGGGCTTCAAGTCTGTAATGGAGCACAAGTCTGGGCCCTTACAGTGGGAGAGCTGGATCTTATTTTTTATTATAATAAAATAGTGGTTTGAAAGGATATTTTATATGTACCTGGTTTTCGTCAGAATTTGATTTCAGTTGCAAAACTTATAAATCAAGGATATTCTGTATCTTTCAATTCTGATATTTCTATCAGTAGAGATGGAGAAATTTTATGTACTAGGCACATGTATGGAAATCTGTTCTTTTTAAACCCTATTAGCAACCAATCAAATAACGCTCAGTCTGAACCTTTAACTATGAATAGAAAGACCAATATCAATGATTCATACCTTTGGCATCTAAGGTTGGGTCATATTAACTCAATCAGGATTCAGAGGCTAATTCATGATGTTAGTGTTGTGCCCTGGAGGCAATCACTTGTACCATGTATATTGCATATTAAATTAATAAGAGGCATTCTTTATCTTTCAGTTTGATTGTTATATGTAAATATGTGTACAACCCGTTAGATAAAGTTCCTAGTACAACACAGTGTTAAGGAAATCATTATAGAGATCATGATGTGAGATTCCTACTACACTATGCAGTGTTTGTACTTAAATAATCCCCAATCATAGTATTAATAAGATGGGACATTATTAATATGCCAAGACTGGCACATGTTATATCTCTTGATTGGATCAAGCGGTGGTTCTCATATCCGTGAGTATTGGGATACTCAGGATTAACGTGTGGATGCTTATTTTGAAACAAGTTCATTGGATGACCTAGCTATGAGATAATCACTTGGATAACTATTTAGTGCCAGTGATAGAATCTCATTATAGCAAGTGTGCAAGTATCTTTAGACTTGAGATCTCCAAGGTACTTTTTTTATCGAGCGTTGTACTTTGATTCTAATCTTTGGAGTCTTATCTAGGACCGCCTATGGGATGGATATTGGGTACAACGTAAAGTAAACGAAAGTAGTTGAGAGGGTCAATAAAGGATTCACCACTCCTAATAGTAGGAGAGAATATCTCAAGGCCACTTGTAGAAATCATTACTTATGAAGTCCTTGGCCAAGCCGACTATGTAATGGAAATGGTTCCAATTGATACACATATCGAGTAATGGATTTCTTGAACAAGTACTAAAATATTCGGGCCAGAATTAATAATATTCTGGAGGGAGTTGGCACTAATTCCATGCTCTAGACTGAATGAGATATTGTATGTTGAAAGGAGTTTATTGCATTGATAATTTGCTATTTAAAGGATCATGTCAAGCCACTTGACTTTCTGGACTTTTGGGTGGTCAAGAGTCATTGCTAGATGTCGCTCTTGTTATGCTAAATATGAATTTATTAATTAGAGAATTAATAAATTTAATCCTTTATTTTATTAAGGATTATTAATTCTAATATTGTTAGAATTAATTCATAATATGCTACCAATAAGACCAGGAAACCTAATAGGTCACACACAATAAAGGTTTCAATGCTCAAATATATTAGTTGATAATATTATGGGGTTAATTAAGTTAAGGGAATATATTTATAGGTGAATTATAAGTTTGTTATAATTCATGGGACCTAATTGTAATTAAGTAAACTTCAAAGACCAATTTGTTGACAATTGGACGTTGAAGGACTAAGTTACAATTTATGGTAATTATAAATCAATAAATATAAGGAAATGGTTTCCTTAGGGTGAGAGACAAACTATTCACGCAATAACAGAGAAACCGTTTCTCTGCCTCTGTCTTGATCAAACCCTAGCCGTCTCTCTTCTTGATCAAAACCCTAGCTTCCCGAATTCTACTAGCATAGAATTATGAGATTGTGAGCATTCAACCTTGTGTGGATTATCATTAGAGGGAGTTCTTTCTTGGACTTCAGTTGAGCTGCAGTGAACGGTTTTGGATAATCTGGATCGCACCTGCATTCTTGTTTCTTAAATTTTTTGAATTCCGGCTTCACGAGGTAATAAGCGTAATCTTCTCCTTTTCCCATTTCTATTGCAAACTCGTGATCCATGGCTTGGATTTCTTATTGTTTTCCGTTGCGCTTAATCTGATTATGCATGACAAAAATCCTACACATGATGGGTCTTTGGGCTCATTGAGATTGGAAAGTTGGCCTCAGTGTGAATCCTGCCTGATGAGAAAGATGACCAATAGGTCATTTACACCAAAGGCGGATAGAGCCAAGGATGTGTTGAGTCTTGTTCACACTGATGTGTGTGGTCCATTGTCTACACCAGCTAGGGGAGGTTTTGAGTACTTCATCACGTTCACGGATGATTGTACGAGATATGGTTACATTTACCTGATGATACGCAAGTCTAACTCTTTTGACAAGTTCAAGGAGTTTAAGGCTGAAGTGGAGCATCAGACAGGTAAATTAATCAAAACCTTACGATCGGGTCGTGGTGGAGAGTACCTCCTAGGTGAATTCAAGGACTACATAGTACATCATGGGATAGTATCCCAGCTCTCTGCGTTGGGAATACCCCAGCAGAACGGAGTAGATGAGAGAAGGAACAGGATATTGATGGAAATGGTCCGAAGCATGATGTCTCATGCAACTCTTCCAGTGTTCTTTTGGGGATATGCCCTGGAAACAGCGGCATATATTCTGAACTTGGTGCCTTCCAAGTCAGTACCTAGGACTCCCTATGAAATGTGGACTGGGCATAAGCCAAGTCTGAATCATCTCAGGATTTAGGGATGTCCAGCTTATGTACTGATCAAGGGGGACAAGTTGGAACCAAGATCAGAATTATGCTATTTTGTTGGGTATCTAAAAGGGACAAAAGGAGGTTATTTTTATCATCCTAAGGAGCAGAAGGTACTAGTCAGTACTAATGCAAGATACTTAGAAGATGATCAAAGTACTTCCACTAATGGTTCAACGAGGTTGGAACTTGAGGAGAAGTTATCTATGGAATCAACTTCTTCTGACCTGATTGTGGAACAAGAAGAGGCACAGCCTCAAGAGCCAGTGCAAATGGAGCCTCATCATAGTGGGAGTGTGTCTAGGGTTCCGGATAGATGGACTGGAGAAGCCTTTGAGCTGGTCTCCGACTATCAGGAACAAGACCCCACTAGATACAAGGAGGCTATTGCTGATGCTGATGCAAATCTATAGCATGAAACAATGAAAGCTGAGATTGAGTCTATGTACCTCAATCAGGTTTGGGATCTTGTAGCTTCACTCGAAGGGATAAAACCCATTGGGTGTAAGTGGGTGTACAAGAGAAAGAGATGAGCGGATGGGAAGGTGGAAACCTTCAAAGCTAGGCTTGTGGCGAAATGGTATACTCAAAAAGAGGGAATCGACTATGAGGAAACTTTTTCCTCGGTAGCCATGCTTAAATCCATCCGCATCCTCCTTGCCATCGCATGTCCCTATGACTACGAGATATGGCAAATGGATGTCAAGACGGAATTCTAAAATGGCCATCTTAGCGAAGACATCTATATGTCCCAACCGGAAGGCTTCATTGCTGAATGCCAGGAACACATGGTTTGCAAGCTTAAGAAGTCCATTTATGGACTTAAGCAGGCATCGAGAGCATGGAACATTCATTTTTATGAGACTGTAAAGTCTTATGGTTTTATTCAAAATGAAGATGAACCATGCGTGTACAGGAAACTTGAAGGCATTAATGTGGTTTTTCTTGTCCTGTATGTGGATGACATTCTACTAATTGGAAATGATGTAGGGACATTGCCATCTGCAAAGGTTTGGCTATCTAGTCAATTCAGTATGAAGGACTTGGGAGAAGCCAGCTACATTCTCGGGATTAGGCTTCTTAGAAATAGAGAGCAGAGAATGTTAGGGTTATCCCAAGTGACATACATTGATAAGATGCTGGCCAAGTACATCATGGGCTCATGCAAGGGAGCTCTAATCCCATGCAGACATGGGTTGTCATTTTCTTCGAAGGACTGTCCTAAGTCTCAAGAAGAAAATGGCAGAATGAGCAGAATTCCCTACGCTTCAGCTGTGGGAAGTCTCATGTACGCCATGCTATATACTAGGCCAGATATCTGCTTTGCCGTAGGCGTAGTTAGCAAATATCAATTAAACCCAGGGGAGATTCATTAGCAAGCTGTAAAACATATTCTCAAGTACCTCAAGGGAATGAGAGATTTTATGCTAGTTTACAGGGCTGATGATTTGGTTTCTACAGGATACATAGACTCAGACTTCCAGGCACATAAGGATAAGAGAAAATCCACTAGTGGATATGTCTTCACCCTGTCTGGAGGAGCAATTTCATAGAGGAGTATTAAGAAATCTTTTATTGCAGACTCAACCATGGAAGCTGAGTATGTGGCTGCTTCGGAGGCGTCCAAGGAAGCAGTTTGGCTCCGGAAGTTTCTTTCAAAACTTGAAGTCATTCCACATATGGACAGGCCGATTGTGATGTATTGCGACAATACTAGAGCAGTATCGCAATCTAAGGAACCTCGGAACCACAAGAAGGGGAAACACATCGAGAGGAAGTACCACCTGATCCGGGATTTCATCCAGAGACGGGAAGTCGTGGTAGAGCATATTGCCTCAGAAAACAATCTAGCACGGACCGCACCAGCCGAACCAGCTCAGAACCTTACGTTATGTTGACAGTGTGGGAAAAGAGGCCACAAAGAGAAGAACTGTTGGTCCAAAGGAGCAGAGCGAAAATGTTATCACTGCGGCGACCCGAACCACTTGCGGAATGCCTGCCCTAAACTGCACCGAGTCGAGCAAGGAAATCTGGATCAGAATCTGGAGCCCAATAGAGCCAATGTCGCGGGAGCATTCGAGAGTGGAGAACCGAAGCCTCAAGTAAAAGCTAAGGTATTCGCTCTCAACAAAGAGGAGGTTGGACCCAATGCAGCAGTAGTGGAAGGTACGTTTACTATAGAAGGACGTTTCGTTAATGCATTGATAGACCCTGGCTCTCCACTTTCCTAATTAAACAAGAACTGTGCATGTCATTTGGGATGGGATGGAGTAGAGTTACCATTTTCCTTATTGGTAAGTACATCTTTGGGGAAGATGGTGTAAGAAGACCGATATACGCAAAAACTGTAAAATTGTTGTGGGAAGAGAAAGCCTGGAGAGAGATCTGATAATGTTGTGTATTGAGGATTATGATTTGATATTGGGGATGGGTTGGTTAGTGAAGCATGGGACTCGGGTAGATTGTAACAATAAGTCGGTTCAGTTCATTAGACCGGGTTAGGATGTGTTGGAATTCGATGGCAAGAAAGTAAAGGAATTGAAATATCTGATAGCGGGGGCTAAGGCCCGGAAATTGCTGAAACAAGAATGTCAAGGATACCTAGCTTATGTGATAAACTAGTGTAACACACCGCTACCTAGGCCCGCCAAGGCCGGGGATGTCACCCCGTCCAAATGACAAGGGGTCTTTATAACTAGGTCACACAAATAAAATAGCGGAAAAAAAAATAATACTTTAACTTAAAATTTTATTACATCCAAAAAAATACTCCAAGAATAAATCCATGAATTCCCGAAACAAAACCATAAATAAAATTATCTACTCTCAACTCCCC
>JANUWF010002190.1:0-57138 GCA_026120185.1 Voacanga thouarsii
CTAATCCCAAGAAGTTTCGAATCTCGGTGATGTTCTTCGATTGCTTCCGATCCGAAATGCTTCGTCCTCCCCTTTTGGTTTCCTCCGTTCAGTTAAAGTTTGGAGAATCTCGGTCATCTTGCTAAATGCTTACCCCATCGTCACTCCAACGGGTTCCTCTAACCCCATTTCCAAATCTGGCTCACTCTCATTTCCCCGGTTGGGTGACTGCAGTTGAGTCGTCTCAACCTCCGGGAGACATGTTCTGCTTCTGGAACTCTTTTACCTAATGTAGCTACACGACGCTTGGGTGCCATTCTAAACCATGCCCAGATGATGGGTGTATGCATTCAAGTTTAAAACATTTTGAGCATACACTCACATTCAGGTTTAAGTAAAAAAAGAATAGATGCAAGTTTTTGTATAAAGAATTGCATAAAAAATTTTCTCAAATCTTAGAGTAGTGAAGTACTATTATTTGCATAAATTTGAAATGAAAGTAGTAAACAGAAAGGAAATCCTTAACATAGAAGTTCATGGAAGCAGTAAATAAACATCCTGATCATAACAGCTCTCAGCCCCTCTAGTCCTCATCAGAATCTTTAAAGCCGGCCTCATATAACCATCCCCCGGAATTCTTAGAGAAGTCTATCCTAGCCCCACTTGCAAAACCCTCCATTGGCTCTTTCCCGAGTCGCCTAGAACTCTCCCCATCCTTAATTTGGCTAGGTGAATGTATAGAAGAAGTTCTGGGTGGAGATTCATAAGCTATCTCCCCCAAGTCATCACTATCAGTTGACAAATCAACTATAAGACAAGGAGGGTGGGGAACATATTCCATATCAATCTTCTCATCTTCACTGTCAAAACTCAGGACTGCTATCTTCCAAGGGAATAACTGGATGCGGTGCAGGTTGAGGCACTGGAAGGTCTTCTGGGTAGATAGGGATAGGAGGATGCCACTGCTGCCCTTTCCTTGCGGTTCTAGGCATTCTAACCATCCTACAGCACAAATAAGACAGGTTAGATAAAAGATTTGAACTAAATAAAACATACCATATACTATCAATATTTACCTATAACCTACGCTCCAATAACACTTGTAACACCCCACAACCTAGGCCCAACTGGGCTGGGGATGTCGCCCCATCCAAAGGACAAGGGGTCTTAATAACTTGGCCAGACAAAAAAAATAATAAAATAATTCTTTGAAGTTAAAAACTTATTACAACCCAAAAATTCAAGAACAAATCCAAAATATATTGTTCACTATCATCTCTCAAAGCAACATATAAATTAAATAACAAAGAGTATTCAAGAAGGCAACATTCTAGCTATTCATCTCTATAGTAGGATTGCCCAGAACACATGGCATAAAAAGGTGATGAGATAAAAATTTTAGTAAGTCCGTGTGTGCTTTGAGTGTTTCAGGAAAAATAGTTCATGTATGCAAGCTGTAAGGACTTCATAAGAGAAAGTACCGCAAGCATTAAAAAATGTTAAAAATAAAGAGTGGCGTTTTGTTTTTCCAACCATACATGTGCACCATAAAATCAACCACTCAAAATGGTGGGCATAGGTTACCTCACGTTGGGCCCCATTACCATACAATGATCAGAATGCCACACTTTGTGCAGACAGACAAAAGGTAGGTGTACGGCCTACCAGGTAAGATACTCCCTTCTCTACACCTAAACAAACCGGTTGTCCACTACTGTAATACCCCGTCCAAAACCACCTTTGACTATGGGGAAAAGTCATGCATTGCATAGCATCTTGCATTTTATGTGGTAGCTAGAATAATTTTATTTGCATGGATGCATGTGAATTTTTCCGTTACTCTTGCATTTGAATTAATTGATGTGAAATAGTTGTGTTGTTAAAGATTTGGATAAGGGAGGCTTGGTCGAAGATTTGGAAGTATGAGTATTGGGGTGGTAAGAACTTCTTGTAAAAAAATTATTATTGGAGTTGTTTTGGAGTAGCGGGGAGGTTGGTGATTACCTTTGGTGACCGGAGTTCGAATCCTACCTTTTGTGAAGTTAGTTTCTCCTCTTGAAATTCTTTTCCTTAAACCATTTCTTGTCTTGGCCGAAAAATAATCTAGCTATCCTAGAGAAATTTTAGTATTTTTACTCCAAGGAAATTAGTCTCTATTTTTATTTCCTAAATTCAAGGACCTTGATGTGAATAAAGTTCACCTTTAATTTTCAGCTTATGTTCCTTAGGAATTTTCGAAAAAACCCTAGCTAGTAACTAAAATATTAGCTTGATTTTAGCTAGATGGATGTTGCCATGGATAGGTGGAATTAATGAGTCCTTTTTCTAGTAGGAAATCTTGTTGATTTTAATCTTAGAATGTTAGCTAAAAATCTGGAAAAAAATTCCAGCAAGTGCCGCCACTTCTTGGAGGACTTTTAGCTCAATCCAAACTCTTCTAGGACTAGAGGAAATCCTATCCAAATCCTTGATAAAATCATATTTTATTTCAATCCAAATTCTACTTGGATTTTCTTCCTTTTCCTAGCTGAATTTCGGTAGCTTTGTATCACCATAAGCTGTCCGAAATTCCAGCCATCTTTAGCTACAATCCAACTCTGTAAATCCTAGCTCAAACCACCTAAATACTCCTCATCAATTCAGGGTACCTTAGCTGCACAAAACCAGAATTTTATTCACACAAAAACACTGAAATTCGTCCAGCTTATGCATAGGAATTTCGGCAGCTTGGTGCAGGAATTTCGGCCAGCTGTTGTGTTTCTAATCCAACCAAAATTTTGCACACAAAACACACCAAAAAAACCCAACTGATCAAGCTATTTTCAGCGCCCAAAATCCTCATCTTTTCTCTGGAAATTTCGGCAAAATTACAGCCTAAACAACCCAGAATTTCTTCGCCTTCGCTCAACAATTTCGCACAGCTTGCACAGGACTTTTCAGTCATCAAAACCCCCACAAACTCTTCCTTGTTTGGCCCAAAATTTTGAACATATTCAGCCTCCTATTGAGCAGTACTTCGGCTAGCATAGAGGAGCATATTGCAGAATATTTTCCTCCATTACACCCTCCCAAATTCGGCCAGCATCAAAGGGCACAACAAGCTGAAATTTCACACTTACTGTCCAAGAAAACTAAAGCCATTAGGAGTCTTTCTAAACATCACCATCTAACCCTAAGCCAATCTTCTCCAACTTTAAATCCTAGAAACCATCTACCCTCTCCATTCTACATGAAAATTTCAGCAACTTCTCTCTGCAAATTTTTGAAAACTCAAGAGCTATTCCAAGCAAAAATCGAACACATCTCAAGGTAAGCACAAATCCTCTCAACCTCTTGATGCCGTTTCTCTAATGATTCTTTTCTCTTTCTTCTACCCTTAAATCACGCCCTATAGAGGCTGATTTCCTCTTCTTCCTTAATTTTCGGTCAAGAGGAGCAAATGAGGTAGCTTCTCTCTTCTTCTCAAGCGAAATCGGGACGATCACCATAGGAGCATCGAGACCTCATTACCCAGTAGTTGCAAGGTAAGGGAATACCCTCCCTTGATGCCGAAAGTAAAGTTTAATGGTGTTTATTAGCGAGATAAACATGTGGTCGTAGTATATGATCTTTAGGGATTGAATAGTTTACTTGGAATTAAATAGAGGATTGCAAATTGTTGCGAAAATAAATGGCATTAGAGCATGTTTGAATTAATTGAGACATTGATCATGATATTATATGGTTTACATCAGGTGGATAATTGAGGAAAGCCAGTTGTGAATTTATCACGTTTGTCTGAGGCATATCCGGTAAGTCCTTGCATAAACTCTTTTATTAAATGTTGTGATGGTAAGTCCTTTTATAAACTGTTTTGTTAAAGGTTTTGATGGCAAGTCCATGTTGTGTAGCTTTGTAAAGCTATTGTTAAACTATGTTTGCTTGGGTTGTAACGTGGATATTTATTTTTTAAACGGTTTTGTCAAACTAACGATTTTAGCAAGAAAACTATTCTTTTCCTTAAATTTTTAGAAATCTCTTTTAAAGAAAACCACGTTTTACAAAGCCAAGGTTTGGAAATATTTTGAATCAGGAATTGACGGATATGTTCGTTGAGTACTTAATAAGGGTAGGCTAACAATACTAGTCTTGGAGGGCTAGCGTAAGTCTTCTGGCAGGAGGCCACCTCTAGAAGATGAACTCTGCATGAAAAGGCGACAGTGTTGGTTGGTCAGGCCAGTCCGAGCTAGCATGTGTACCTGGTATGGTATTTATATTCCCGGCATGGACACCCGGATGGTTTTGTTGGGTGTAGAGATGGAGGAGTATCTCACCCGGTGGGCTGTACATTCACCTTGATCAGAATGCCCAACGTGTGGTAATCTGGTCCGGACAAGGTGCACAAAGTGTGGTGCCTTGGCCAATTTGTTCTCATGGAGCCCAACGTGTGGTGACATGACTTTTATCCGAGTGGAGGATTTATTTTGTACAAAGTGTGACAGTGAGAAAAACCCACTCCTTGCAAAAAGAGATTGTTTATGACTTGCCAAATTATTTCTACAAATGTTTTACACTTTGCATATACGAACTATTTAAAACACCATGTGCACACACGGGACTTACCGAGATTTATTCTCACACCGTTTTACATCATATTTTCACGGGATAGATCTGTCTTTGAGTCAGCGGGGCATGTAATAGTTGAAGCTTGTGCTATTTTCTCTATCCGTTCTAGGAGACATTTGTTGCTTATGCTTCTAAACAATATTTTGTTTTATTCCGTTTTGCTCCAAGTTGAGCCTGATGTAATAAGAGTATTTTTTTTATTTATCTAAGTTGATCCTTTTGGAGATTGCCTTTATATTTTATACCTCGTTCTAAAGACCCCTTGTCCTATGGGACGGGGCGACATCCCCGCCCTTTTATGGTACGTAGTCATGGGGTGTTACAACTACAGCAACACACAGTACACATGACTGAAACTAGCGAGCTCGGACCGACATGACTAAGTAGTACTGTCGCTTCTCCAAGTTCAGCTCAACTTCTGGAGATGGCCTCATGCTAGAAGACTCGCTCTTGCTCTTCAAAACTAGTATTACTAGGCTACCCTTACTAAGTACTCGACGTTGTTTCTCCCAGTTGGGAGAAAATTGATAAAACATTGCCTTACATGGAAATGGCAATCAGGGGTTTCTAAAGTTTGTGCCAAAGTTGGTTTTGGAAAGAGTTTAGTGCTTGAGTAAAACTGCTTATTGAATTTTAAATAATTTGTTTGACTGAAACAAGAAAGGAAACAGTCCTTAATTGCCTTTACAAAATGAGTGTTCACACACTTAACGTTTGCCTTGCCCGGATAACTTTTTGTGATCAAATAAGTTTTATGCGAGAGCTTTCCGATCCTTTGCTTGAGCTAATTCAAAGATCTTCCAAAGCTGACCTAACCCCGCCTGTGGTAAACACAAGCCATAATTAAATTCAAGCCAAATTTTGCTTCCAAAAATAGTCCTAGTTAAACTTACCATAATCATGACCCTAATGTCCCAAACTTTAAGGCTAGATGATAAAATGATTTTATAAAATAAATCTAGCTTGGCAATAAAATAACTAGGTACTGTGAAATAATTATTAAAAAATTTTAGGTTCAAATATAATCTTTGTTATTAATAAATAAACTAAAGTTTATTTGACGATGGTCCTAAGTCCTAGGTGATATTAAAATAATAAATTATTACTATTATCTTAATTAATAATTAATAGTTAGAAAATAATAAATAAAATTAATAATAGGTGTATTTTATTATCTTTTGATTAAATGATAATAAATAAATTTTAATAGTATTTTTGAATAGATGACTTATAAGATTAATATTTTACCTATGATGATTATATATAAAAAAGGCTGTATTTAATATTATTGTCATATATAATATTTATATGCTTTATTTTTAATAAAAGATATCATTTATTTAGTTGAAATATCACTATTCTATTTAACAATCCAATTCCAAAGCTTCCTAGGGTTTTCGAAATTATGGGAAGATAATATAGTTCTAATTTTTATTAATGTAATAAAATTGGCTAACTTAAATAGTTTAGGATCAACAAGGTTGTGATCATAATTCTCCTATTGCTAACTGTAATCAAGAACATAAACTATAACCCTAATCAACAAACCATTCAATTCATGGATAAAGGCTTAAATCTATATCTACCATCACATGATCCAAACTTCACTAAACATAATCGTATTCATGGCTTCAACAAGAATACAAGAACATAAAACCCAATTGACCAAATGTGACATAATATCTATCATGCTTAATCATTCACACTAACTCACGACAGGAATAGCATGCAACAACTACAAAATATCATCAAACTCAATCATGACAAAACATCCTCATGCTCTAATCCCATCTCCTTCATACAAACACACACTCGATCTCCTATCATATTCCATCCATTTCTAACTACATCCAAGAGGCATTATTTTAGAATTAAGGAGAGGATTAAAGAGATATACTCGAATGATGACTACCTTGACGACGTCTTAGGAGAGTCCATACGCTTGGAAGACTGGATCTGACCAACAAGGAAAATGAGAAAATGGCCATGATTGAAACAACCATTTCGGCTGAGAGAGAAGGGGGGGAGAGAGAGAGAGAGAGAGAGAGAGAGAGAGAGAGAGAGAGAGAGAGAGAGAAAGAGAGAGAGTATTAGTATATTATATTAAAGATTGTAAGGGAAAAGAAATGAAAATAATCATTCTCGGTGACCTTGAGAGAGTTCTTGAATCTTCAAGAAAAATTCTGGTTTTGATCCGTGAGCAAAATTTTGTTTTCAATGTTGGACGTTATAAAGTATAGAAATGGATTCTAAAGGGTGAGTAGATGTGATCCGGAGTTTTTTCGAAGAGACTGGAAGTGTTTAGAGTGGTTTTAGGCTTGGAGAGTGGTAGTGTGTGTTCTTGGTGTTCTTGGAGAAATGGAGAGAATGGAGAGAAGGCTGGACGAAATTTGTTGAATGGGGTTGGCCGAATGGCTTGAGGAATTCTTGTGATTGAATATTCAGATTAGGGATAAGAGGGAAAGCTAGTTGTTTGAAATTCAAATCATGTAATTTTGGGAGTTAATTAAGGTAGAAAACATGGTAAGAATGGCTTGGTTGATGGAGGATCTTGGAGCTGCTATGGCCGACTGGAATTTGCTGATGTTTTGCTTAGAGGAATGAGGTTGAAGGAGCTATAGGGTTGCCGAAATGTGGAGTGAAATGGTGGAGGAAATTTCATGGAGTAATTTGGTTGAGGCACATTTTTTGGTTGGTTGAGGCATAATCCATGGGAGTTTCATGTTGTAATTTGCTGAATTTTGGAATTCAAATTGAAGGCTTGATTGTAGTGATTGATGGAGTGATTTAAGGAGTGGCTATGGTATTCCTTTCATGCAGATCAATGGAGGTGGAGATGAAGTTCAGTTCATGGCTGATTAAGATTAGTTTTACAGAAAAATGGGTGTGAGTTTCGGACAAGGTTGAAGAGGGAGAAAGGTTGGAATTTCTGGTTGTTCATTCAAGAGGTTTGTTGGAATTTTTGTGTAGATTTTTTTGCAATGTTCCAGCCGCCTTGCAGAAGGTTTGAAGTGGTATTAGAGAGTCCTTTAAGGCTGGTTTCTAGCCTTCTTTATGGAGGAAAGACTGAGTTAAATTGCTTGTTTGAAAGGTTGAAGAAGCAGCTTGGTTTTTGGCCTACCAAGCTGCGAAATTGCCCAGGAATTTTCCTGTTTGCACAGCTCTTATGTAGTCCGATTTTTAGCCAATGATTTCAGTCTTCAAGCTGAACAAGTTTGCTATTTTTATTATTATTATTTTTTTTTTGCAGCATTTGAGTTAGAAAAAAAGGGCTAAAGTTTTTGACAGCTGGAAAACTTCAAGATTGCTACATGAAGAAGATGAACACATACATAATGGAATTTGAAGGTTCAACCATGGAGATTAATTCTCCTGGGATCCTTGATTAACTCCTTCACCATTTTTAGTCAACATTCTATCCTGAATGAGTCATTTTTGAAATTCCATGATCAGAGAACCTTGCTTGAATTTTCTGGAAATAAGATATGCATTTGGATAATTGAACAAGCTTAATTGTTGAATGATTTAAGGCAAGCTAGAGAACAAAAAGGGCATGAATCCCTTAAGAATTTTTGTAGGCCACAAGAGTAGGATTAAGATATTCTCTTCAAGTCTCCCTATGGACAATGCTCCTACTTCTACTCATGGCATGCAAGGCCGAAAATATCCTACCCTATAAAAATAAAATTTAATCATGATAAAACATAATTGGGGGGGAGGGTTTGAACTCAAGACCTAGATTAAATCCAAAGCTATATCCACTAAACCACAACAACTCTTGTTCATATTTTCTCTCCCAAATATTTTTCCTAATTAATCCTCAAGCTATCTTGTGAAACCCCATCCAAAACCAACAGTAGAGTAAGGGGGTTGGGATGCATATCATATTTTCTTGCATGCATAAATATATTTTTGAATGATTTTATGTGCTTTGGATTCGTGATTTATAGTATAGAAGGCTCAATTGTGCTTATTGAGTAGGAAGGGCAAAATGGTAATTTTGCTTGAAGTGAAAATAGGGAGATAGCTTGAGGGTTAAATATTTGGGAGAGAAAATAAGAACAAGAGTTATTGTGGTTAGTGGTTACAGACTTTGGAATAAATCATTGAGGTCTTGAGTTCAAATTCCATCCTTTAAGTTTTAGCATGATTAATTTTTATTTTAGATAAGTAAGCTATTTTTTGCCCTTGTTTGCCATAGGGAGGAGTGGGAGTGTTGTCCTAGGGAGGCATGAAAGGAATGTGTTAATCCTACTCTTGTGCCCTACAAAAATTCTTAAGGGATTCATACCCTTTTTGCTCTCTAGCATACCCTAATTCTTAATCAATTAAGTTGCTCAATTTATCCAAGCCATTTATCAATTAAGTTGTATGGTTATGGGGCCCAATGTGTGGAAACCCGTAGCAACCTTTTGAGTGGTTGTTATTATTATTAATGTATGGTTGGTAAGGCCAAAACGCCACTCTTGTTTTTAACATTGTTTATTGCTTGCCTGTATATTTCTTATGATGTTCTTACTCCTTACATTCATGAACTGTTTTCACTGGACACTCAAAGAACACACGGACTTACTGAGATTTTTATCTCATCACCCTTTTTACCATGATTTTAGGTCGATCTTGCTGTGGGGATGAGAAGCCTGTTGTTGCCTGCTTGGAAGATATTTTGATTTATTTTATGTAGTGTTTTGGGAGTTGAGAGTGAACAATTTTATTTCGAATTTGTTCTCAAATTTTTGGGTTGTAATAAGTTTTAATTTCAAAGTATTGTTTCATTTTTATTTGTACGTCCTAGTTATAAAGTCCCTTTGTCCTTTGGACGGGGCGACATCCCCACTCGTTGGGCTAAGGTAGTGGGGTGTTACAAGTGGTATCAGAGCCTAGATTTAGGCAAATATTGATAGTGTGTGTTCTATTCATTTATGTTTTAATCTTTATCTAACCTATCTTGTTTATGCTGTAGGATTGTTAGACTACCTAGATTCGCGAGGAAGATATTCCTATTTACCCAGAAGACCTTCCAATTCCTCGACCTGCTTCCTCGACCGGTTATCCCTTTGGAAGGTATTAGTGATGATGAGGTCCCGATCCATGAGCTACCCCCAATCTCGGTGATAGAAATAAGTCCTGACGGTGAAAATGAAGGGATAGCCGTGGTGAATGTTCCCCACCCTCCTAATCCCATAGTGGATTTGTTAGCAGATAGTGATGACCCGGGGGAGATAGATTATGAATCTTCACCTAGGCCTTCCTTCTTTCCTCCTCCCAGTCGAGTTGAGCCCGAGGAGAGTTCTAGGCGACCCGGGAAGGAGCCAATGGAGGGGTTTGCCAATGGGGTTGGGATAAATTTCTCTAAGAACTCTGGGGGATGGTTGTATGAGGCTGATTTTGAAGATTCGGATAAGGACTAGAGGGCTGAGAGTAATTTTGATCAGGATGTTTATTTATTATTTTTCGTAAACTTTTATGTTAAAGAGTTTTACTACCATTTTTTGTTTGAATTCAAACTTATGCAAAATAGTGTACCTGAGTCCTCTAAGATTTGAGAGAAAATTTATGAGCAATTCTTTAGACAAAAATTGCATATGATTTTCTTTTACTTATATTAGACTGTGAATGCATGCTCAGCTAAAATGATTTAATCATTGAATGCATAACCTTATCATTTGGGTATGGTTTAGAATGACACATAAGCACTGTGTAGCTTCGTCAAGCAGGAGAATTCTGAAGGCAGACGAGGTGGCACCGAAAGTCAAGATGACTCAGATGCAATCACCCAACCAGGGTAATATGAGTGATCCAGATATGGGAATGGGGTTTGAGACACCGGTTGATGTGTCGATGGGACAGGCATTCAATAAGATGACAGAGATTCTATAGACCCTGACTAAGCGGTGAAACCCCAACAGAGAAGATGAGGCATTAGAGTGGTTTCTAAATTTTCAGCCGCCCGTCTTCTTGGGCGAAGCTAAGGTAGATCATAAAGCAGAATAATGGATTGAGCAGATGGAAGATATATTCGCAACACTCCAGCATACGGAGGAGCAGGAGGTTAAGTTTGCTGCATTTCGATTGAGATGCCTAGCTCGGGCATGGTGGCAGCGGGTTCAAGACGACTGGGAAATGGTTGATCAGGAATGGACGTTGTCTAACTTTGTTGAACTTTTCAGAGCTGAGTACATCCTTCGATGGATAGTGGAAAAGTGGGAGGACGAGTTCCAGAACATGAAGCAGGGAGGCATGTCAGTGGCACAATACGCAGCATGGTTCACCCAGTTATTGAAGTACTGCAAGAGACTAGTAGACACCAAGTAGAATAGGATAAGGCAGTTTGTTAAGGGACTGAGACCAGAGTTAAGGAGGGCATTGGGACCTTCTCCTCCAATGATCTATTCGGGGGCCGTAGATGCAACTACCAAGACGGAGAATAAGGATCATAGTAGGATGGCGGCAAAGTCTTACCACCGCCAAGGTAACCGCAAGAACACTTCCCGAGGTAGCAAGCCAACAAGCGATTGCCAATCAGCAGTGGCAGAACCAGGGCAAGCAAGCCTGGACCGCACC
This sequence comes from Voacanga thouarsii, assembly GCA_026120185.1. NCBI lineage: Eukaryota > Viridiplantae > Streptophyta > Magnoliopsida > Gentianales > Apocynaceae > Voacanga > Voacanga thouarsii. The sequence continues at coordinate 11,149 of JANUWF010002190.1, forward strand.
AGCAGGACCAGCTCAGAACCTTCCGTTTTGTTAGCAGTGTGGGAAAAGAGGCCACACAGAGAAGAACTGTTGGTCCAATGGAGGAGAGTGAAAATGTTATCACTGTGGCGACTCGAACCACTCACAGAACGCCTGCCCTGAATTGCACATAGTCGGGCAAGGAAATTCGGCTCAAAATCTGGGACCCAATAGAGCTAATACCGTGGGAGATTCCGGAAGTAGATCACCGAATCCTCAAGTGAAAGTCAAGGTATTCGCTCTCAATAGAGAGGAGGTTAGACCCGATGCAGCAGTAGTGGAAGATACGTTTACTATCCAAGGACGTTCCGTTATTGCATTGATAGACCCTGGCTCTATTCAATCCTATTTAAACAATAACAGTGCATGTCATTTGGGATGGGATGGAGTATAGTTACTTTTTTCCTTACTTGTAAGTACATATTTGGGGAATATGGTGCAAGCAGACTGATATGTGCGAAACTGTAAAATTGATGTGGGAAGGGAAAGCCTGGAGGAAGATCTGATAGCGTTGGATATTGAGGATTAAGATTTGATATTGGGGATGGATTAGTTAGCAAAGCATGGGGTTCGGGTAGATTGTAAGAATAAGTCGGTTCAGTTCATTAGACCGGGTTGTGATGTGTTGGAATTCGATGGCAAAAAAGTAAAAGAATTGAAATATCTGATAGCAGGGGCTAAGGCACAGAAATTGCTGAAGCAAGGATGTCAAGGATACCTAGCTTATGTGATAAACAAGCTAAAGGACCAGTGCACTTTGGAGGACATCGACATAGTGAAGGACTTTCCCGATATGTTCCCAGAGGAACTTACTTCTTTACCTCCCAGCCGAGAAGTGGAATTCACCATTGACCTAGTTCCGGGAGTGGAAGCAGTATCTCGAACCCCATATCGGATGGCAGCGGCAGAGTTGAAGGAACTAAATGTGCAGTTAGGAGAGTTAGTGGAGCAGGGCTACATCACACCTAGCACGTCGCCCTAGGGAGAACTCGTACTGTTTGTGAAGAAGAAGGACGGAACTTTGAGGCTGCGTATTGACTATCGAGACTTGAACAACCTGACGATGAAAAATATTTATCCCCTACCACTGATTGATGAGCTGTTTGACCAGTTACAAGGATCGAGTTGCCACTCCAAATTGGACCTAAGGTAAAGGTATTACGAAGTTCGAATAAAAGAGGAAGATATCTCCAAGATGGCCTTCAACACCATATATGGACATTATGAGTTCGTGGTAATGCCATTCGGGGTGACCAATGCTCTAGCAGTGTTCATAAATTTAATTCACAGAGTGTTCCGGCCCTAATTGGACAAGTTCGTGGAGGTCTTCATCGACAACATTCTAATCTACTCCAAGAGTCCGGAGGAGCATGTAGAACAACTGAAACTCGTATTGGAGAAGCTTTGGGAGCACAAGCTATTCACCAAGTTTAACAAGTGTGAGTTCTGGCTGGACAGTGTCGCATTTTTTGGTCATGTAGTGGCCAAGGAGGGAATCAAGGTAGACACAGCAAAGGTCGAAGCAGTGTCGGACTGGAAGCAACCAGAGAACATCACCAAGATTTAGAGCTTCTTGGGATTGGCTGGTCACTATAGGCGGTTCATTAAAGGATTTTCCACGCTCGCATCACCTATGACTCGATTACTGAGGAAAGATGTCCCATTTGTTTGGAGTAAAAAATATGAGAAGAGCTTCCAAGAGTTGAAGTGAAGATTGGTGATGGAAACTGTGTTGAGTTTGCTAGAGGGAGATAAGCCTTACGCGTTGTATACCAATGCCTCGAAAGAATGACTCGGGGTAGTGTTGACGCAAGACCGGAAAGTGATCGCTTACGCTTCTTGAAAGTTGAGGCCTCACGAAGTCAACTACCCTTCGCTATACGGAGCTGAATACGAAGTGTTCACCGACTACAAGAGCTTAAAGTACATCTTCACTCAGAAGGATCTGAATTTGATACAGCGAAGGTGGATGGAGTTTTTAGAAAAGTGCCGCTGTCCAATCTACTATCATCTCGGGAAGGCCAATGTTGTTGCTGATGCCTTGAGCAAAAAAGTCAGAATGGCCAGATTGAGAGTGCAGGAGATTCAAGTAGTTCAGGATGCGTTGGATAGAAGAGTGGAAGTGCAAGAGGAATGAATTGTTGTCAGCAACCGAAAGTGGGTACCGGATCTGAGGTGGGAAATCGTGGAAGCTCAGCAAAGTAGCGTAGAATTTCAGCTTTTCAAATACAATGAGCTTAAACGACAAGGTAGTGAGTTCCAGCAAGACGAAGCGGGACTTTTAAATTTTAGGGATCGGTTGTGTGTTCCCGGAGAGCGTTAGTCAAAGGATAAAATTTTGAAAGAGGTGCACAAGAGCAAGTACACCATTCATCCGGGGGAAGACAAAATGTACCAGGATTTGAAAAGGACATATTGGAGGCCTGGAATGAAGCGGGATGTGGTTAAGTATGTCTTGACTTGTCTCACCTGTCCGAAGGTCAAGGTGAAGCACAAGAAGTCAGCAGGATTGTTGCAGCCATTACCAGTACCTAAGTGGAAGTTGGAATAGGTGACTATGGATTTTGTCACTGGACTTCCTTTGTCAAAGATCTGGAAGGACGCTATATGGGTGGTAGTGGATCGACTGACCAAGTTAGCACATTTCATACCAGTGAATGTAAGAGATTCCATGGAGAAGTTGGCTCAGACCTACGTGCGCAAAATAGTTCATCTCTATGGAGTGCCCTCAAGTATTGTGTCTGACTGAGATCCGAGGTTTACGTTTCATTTTTGGGGCAAGTTTCAAGAATCGATGGGATCGAGTCTGAAGTTCAGTACGACGGTGCAACTGCAGTCCAATGGATAGTCAGAAATAGTTATACAGATATTGGAAGATATGCTGAGAGCCTGTGTTTTGGATTTTGGGGATAAGTGGATCGAATATGTGCCGTATGCAGAGTTGTCATATAATAATAGTTATCAAGCTTCAATTAGGATGGCTTTTTATGTGGCTCTGTATGGACGCAAGTGTCAGGTGCTGCTATATTGGAGTTGGTCAAAAGATGGGCACATAAGCAAGACTCGGAGAAGTTTGCGATCGGGAAATGCTTGGACAAAGTCAAGTTAATCAGGGAAAGGTTAAAGGCGGCTCAGAGTTGACAAAAGAGCTATGCGGATAATAGGCGGAGAGAGTTGGAGTTTCAAGTGGGAGACAAAGTATTTATGAGATTATCACCAAATAGAGGAATCTTGAAGCATCTAAAGGGTGGAAAGCTGAATCGGAGGTATTTGGGACCGTTCTCGGTAAAGGAAAGGATTGGGCCGGTAGCATATCGAGTAGACTTGCTAGATGGATTGACGGGGATTCATGATGTGTTTCATGTGTCACTGCTGAACAAGTACAATGCTAATCCCGGACATATTCTAAATGAAGAGCCGTTGGTGTTGCAGCCCAATCTGAGTTATGTGAAACCCCCACTAAAACCAACCCTAGAGTAAAGGTGTCAGGATGCATATCATATTTTCTCGCATGCATAAATATATTTTTATATGATTTTATGTGCTTTGGATATATGATTTGTAGTCTAGATGGTTTAATTGTGTTTATTGAGTAAGAAGGGCAAAATGATAATTTTGCTTGAGGAGGAAATAAGGAGATAGCTTGAGGATTAAAGAGGAAAAATATTTGGGAGAGAAAATAAGAATAGCAGTTGTTGTGATTTAGTAGTTAGAGCTTTGGACTAAATCCTTGAGGTCATAAGTTTGAATTCCATCATTGGAGTTTTAGCATGATTAAAATTTATTTTTGCTTAGGAAGGCTATATTTCGGCCCTTGCAGGCCTTAGGGAAGAGTAGGAGTGTTGTCCTAGGGAAGACATGAAAGGAATGTCCTAATTCCACTCTTGTGCGCTACAAAAAATTCTACGGGATTCATACCATTCTTGATCTCTAGCTTTCCTTGATTCTTAATCAATTAGGTTGTTCAATTAATCTAAGCCAATTTTATTTCTAAAAAATTCAAACAAAGTTTTGTGGCTTTGAAGGTTCAAAAATGTCTAAGGGTGAGGTATCTTATTGACCAAGAATGGGGAAGAGTTACGGATGGTTCCCAAGAGAATTAATCTCTATGGTTGAACCTTCAAAACTCCAACCTTGGTCTGTTCATCTTCCATGGTTGAACCTTCAAAACTCCAGTTTCTTGATCAGTGCAATTGTCAAAATTTTCAGCCATCTTCCCATCTCAAATGCTGCCAGAAAAATGACCATTTCACTTAGCTTGAGGACTGGAAATTCCAACCCAAAACCGAGCTACACAAAAGCTACGCAAACCAGGAAAATTTCCTGGACAGTTTCATAGCTTGGTTAGCAAAAAACCAAGTTCTTTCTTCCAGCTTTTCAACCAGCAATTCAACCTTGTCTTTCCTCCATAAAAAAGGCTGGAAACCAGCCATAAAAGACCTCCCAATATCCCTTCAAACCTGTAGCAAATCAGATGAACCTTGGCAAAAAAACCTGCTCAGAAACCTCAGCAAGCTTGCAAAAAGCTAATCAGAATTTCCAACTTTGTTCCTTCTTCACCCTTGTCCAAAACTTCCTCCATTTTTCTGTGCAAATTCACCTTGAACAGCCATGAACTGAGCTTCATCATCTTCTCCAGTGTTCAGCACGAAAAAGTGCTCCATGGCTGCTCCAAAAATCTCTTCATCAATCACTCCAATCAAGCCCTTAATTAAAGTCCAAAATTCTAGCAAAATATTCAACAAACTACCATAGATTACCCCTCCAACAACCAGAAAATTCTTCCACCATTGTACACCATATTTCAGGCACCCTTAAGCTCATTCGAACAACATTCACCTGAGCAAAAATTCCAGCAATTCAGTCGGCCGTTGAAGCTTCCAAAGAATCTCCAACAACAAAGATCTACTTACCATATTTGCTACCACAAAATATTCCCTAAATTATTCCTTTTGAATTTCAAACAACCAGCTTTCCTTTTCCTCCCAAATCTTAAAATCCAATTACCAAAAATCTCCATACCAATCGGCCACCCTTTCCCCACAGAATTTTGGCCAGCCTTCATCCAATCTCTCTATTCTCTCAAAACCTCAAAGAACACCTACTATCATTCTCACTCCTAAGCCCATTCAAAACCACTTCAATCTTTTCAAAAAACCCCAGATTATACCTACTCATTCTCGTGAATCCATTCCTACAATTTTTAACATCAAACACTGAAATAAAAGTCTCACTTTTGGATCAAAAACCAGAATTTTCTTGAAGGCTCAAGAACACCTTTAAGGTAAGCATGAACAATCATCTCCATATTCTTCTATCTTTGACCTTGATCAGTATATACTAATGAACTCTTTCTCTCTCTCTCTCTCTCTCTCTCTCTCTCTCTCTCTCTCTCTCGGCCGAATGGTTACTTCCACTATGGCCATTTTTCTTCTTCTCCTTGGATGGATCAAGCATTCCTAGTGAGAGGATTCTCTTGAAACGACTTCAAGGTAGTCATCATTCAAGTAAGCTTCTTCCATCTTCTCTTTAAATCATAGATTCATGTCTCTTGGATGTAGTTGGATGAGGATGGGATATATTTGGAGATTGTTCATGTGTTTTGTGATGGAGTTGGGATTGAAGCAAGATAATGTATGTGTTTGTATGATGGAGATGGGATTGATGCATGAGATGATTTGTCTTGGTTGAATGTATGGCATTTTTAGGGTTTGTTGCATGTCTTCATGTCGTGAGTAGTACGAATAATGAAGCGTGTTAGAGATTATGTCACCTTTGGAAAATAGGGTTTTATGTTCATGTATTCTTGTTAAGGCCATGATTATGATTATGTTAGTGGAGTTTGGATAATGTGTTGGTAGATTTGGATCTATGTTTTTACTCATGATTTGGATGTTGTGTTGATTTTTGTAGAGTGTATGTTCATGATTACGGTTAGCAATAGGAATTATGATCATGACCTTGTTGTCCCTAAGCTAATTGAGTTAGCCAATTTTATTTCATCAATAATATGATTAATACTATAATTTCTTCTAGAGATTTCGAAAACCCTTGGAAAATGTGGATTTGGACTATTACATAAAATGATGATATTTTAGTCAAATAAATGATAGATTTTATTAATGAAATAAAAAAAATATATATATATATTATATAAAATAATAATATCAAGTAAATTCTTTTATATAAATAATCATAATAGGTATAATATTAATTTTGTAAGTCTTATATTCATAATTACTATTAAAATTTTATTTATTATCTTTTAATCAAAACCTATTAAAATTTGCTTACAACTAATTTTAGTTAAAATTATTTTCTAACAATTAATTATTAATGGATTATTATTTTAAATTATATTATCTAGGGCCTAGGACCCTTCATCAAATAAACCCTAATTTATTTATAGCAAGATTTAAACCTACAACTTATTAGTAACTATTTCACCAACCCTAGTTACTTTAGTCTCAAGCTAGATTTATCTTATAAACACTTTACTTATTATCCAGCCTTAAAGCTTGGAACACTAGGGTCATGATTGTAGTAAGTTGAGCTGGGATGGTTTATGAAAGTAAATTTTAGGCTTGAGTTTAATTATGGCTTATATTTACCCCAAGCGGGGTTAGGTCAGCTTTTGGAGATCTTTATTTTATTTCGAGAAAAGGATCATGTAAGCTCCTGCATAAAACTTATTTGTTGTAAAAAGTTATTAAGGCAAGCTAAACACGAAGTTGTGAACACTGATTTGGTAAAGGCAACTAGGGACTATTTCCTTTCTTGTTTCAGTCAAAACAATTATTTGAAAAATAACAAGCAGTTTTATTCAAACACTAAACTGTTTCTAAAACTAATTTTTTATAAAGACTTTGGAAACCCTTGATTGCCATTTTCAAGTAAAGCTTGTTTTACCAGTTTTTTTTTCCCAAGTGGGACAATCATCTTTGAGTACTTAATCAGGGTAGGCTAGTTGTACTAGTTTTGAAGAGCAAGAGTGAGTCTTCTGGCAGGAGGCCACCTCCAGAAGATGAACTCAACTTAGAGAAACGTTAATACTACTTAGTCATGCCGATCTGAGCTAGCAGTTTCAGTCATGTGGACTGTGTGTTGCCGAAATGGACAACCGGTTTTGTTTGCATGTAGAGAAGGAGGAGAATCTTACCCGGTAGGCCGATCATCTACCTTTTTATCAATATGCACAAAGTGTGGCATTCTGACCGTTGTATGGTTATGGGGCCCAACGTGTGGGAACCCAATGCCACACTTTTGAGTGGTTGATTTTATTGTTCATGTATGGTTGGAAAAGCCAAAACGCCACTCTTGACTTTCAATTTTGTTTATTTATTGCCAGTATTTTTCTTATGAAGTTCTTACACCAAGCATTCAGGAACTCTTTTCACTGGACACTCAAAGCACACACAGACTTATTGAGATTTTTTTCTTATCACCCTTTTTACCATGATTTCAGGTCGATCTTGTTGTGCGGATGAGTTGCCAGTTGTTACCTGCGTTGGAAGATATTCTATTTTTTTAAATTATGTAATGCTTTGGGAGTTGAGAGTGAACAATTTTTTTTTTAGATTTGTCTTGAATTTTTGGATTGTAATAAGTTTTAAATTTTGAAGATATTGTTTTATTTTTGATTGTGTGACCTAGTTATAAAGACCCCTTGTTCTTTGGACGGGGCGACATCCCCGGCCCTATAGGGCTTAGGTAGTGGGGTGTTACAAGTTATGTGGAGAAACTAGTTCGAATATTGGACAGAAGTGTGAAGACTCTTTGGAACAAGCAGATTTCGATGGTAAAGGTTTAGTAGGAGCACCATGGCATGCGAGATGCGTCACGGGAATCAGAACAGTGGGTAAACGGATGTATCTCGATCTGAGATAGAGGTATTCTTGAATTTCGAGATGAAATTCTCCTAAGGAGGGGAGGATGTGAAATCCCATCCAAAACCAACCCTATAGTAAAGGGTCGGGATGCATATCACATTTTCTTGAATGCATAAATATATTTTTGAATGATTTTATGTGCTTTGGATTCATGATTTATAGTCTAGGAGGCTTAATTGTGCTTATTGAGCAGGGAAGGGCAGAATGGTAATTTTGCTTGAAGTGAAAATAGTGAGATAGCTTTAGGGTTAAATACAAAAAATATTTGGGAGAGAAAATAAGAACAAGAGTTGTTGTGGTTTAGTGCTTAGAGCTTTGGAATAAATCATTGAGGTCTTGAATTCAAATTCCATCCTTTAAGTTTTAGCATGATTAATTTTTTATTTTAGATAAGTAGTCTATTTTCTGCCCTTGCTTGCCATAGGGAGGAGTAGGAGTGTTGTCCTAGGGTAGGCATGAAAGGAATGTCATATCCTAATCTTGTGCCCTACAAAAATTCTGAAGGGATTCATACCCTTTTTGCTCTCTAGCTTACCCTAATTCTTTATCAATTAAGTTGCTCAATTTATCCAAGCTATTATATTTCCAGAAAATTCCAACAAGCTTCCTTGATCTTGGAGTTTCGAAAAAGTCTATGTGAGGATAGCATATTGACTGAAAATGGGAAAGGTGTAATGGATGGATCCCAAGAGAATTAATCTCCATGGTCGAACCTTCAAACTCCACCCTATAAGTGATCATCTTCTTCATGTAGCAAATCAGGAAAATTTTTCCAGCTTCTTGATCAGTCTAATTTTCGAAATCTTTAGCCACCTTTCTCACTCAAATACTGCCAGAAAAATAGCCAATTCACTCAGCTTGAATATTGAAAACTTTAGCCAAAATTCGGACTACACAAAGCTGTGCAAACCAGAGAAAAATTCTGGGCAGAATTCGCAATATAACAGTTCAAAAACCAAGTTGTATCTTGTAGCCTTCAAACCAGTAATTCATCTCTGTCTTTTCTCCATAGAGAAGGCTAGAAACTAGCCTTATAGTACCCTCCAATACCCCTTCAAACCTGCTGCAAGTTGGTTGGAGCATGGCAGAAAAATCTGCACGAAATTCTAGCAAATCCTTCAAGTGATCAACCAGAAATTCCAACGTTGTTACCACTTCACCCGTGTCCGAAACTCACTCCAATTTTCTGTAAAACCAACCCTAGTGAGCCATGAACTGAACTTCATCATCTACTCCATTGGTCTACATGAATGAAGCTCCATGGCTACCCCATAAATTACTCCATCAATCACTACAATCAAGCCTTCCATTGGAATTCAAAATTCCAGCAAATTACTCCATGAAAACCTCCATGCTTTAAGCTTCAAACAACCAGAAAATCTTCCACCCTTATACTCTGAATTTTGGCCATTCTATAACCCATTCGAACATCATTCATCTCACCAAAATCCCAGCCAAACCAGTCAGCCATTGAAGCTCTCAAAGACCTCCATCAACCAGTCTATTCTTACCATATTTGCTACCTTAATTCACTCGTAAAATTATTCCTTTTGAATTTCGAACAACCTGCTTTCCTTCTTCTCCCTAATCTGACAATTCAATTACCAGAATTTCCATAGCCATTCAGCCAACCCTTTCCAAGCAATTCTCCTCCAGCTTCTCTTCATTCTCTCCATTCTTTCCATTTCTCCAAGAAGACAAACCACTATTCTCTAAGCCTAAGATCACTTTAAACACCTTCAATCTTCTCCAAAACTCCAAATCACCTCTACTCATCCTATAGAATCCATTTATGCAATTTATAACATCAAACGTTGCAATCAAGGTTCTTCTCTCGGATAAAAAAAAAACTAGAATTTTCTTGAAGCCTCAAGAACACTCTCAAGGTAAACATGAACGATTATCACCATCTTCTTTCCTTTACTACCTTTAATGCAATATATTAATAATCTCTCTCTTCTCTTCTCACTCACTCACTCACTCTCTCTTTCTCGGCCGAAATGGTTACTCCAACCATGGCCATTTTCTCTTCTTCCTTCTTGGTCAGATCAAGTCTTCCAAGCATGTGGACTCTCTTGAGACTTCATCAAGGTAGTGATCATTTGAGTATGTCTCTTTAAACCTCTCCATAATTCTAAAATCGTGCCTTTTAGATGTTGTTGGGAAAAGGATGTAATATAATTGGAGATTGAGTATGTGTTTAAATGATGGAGTTGGGATTGAAACATGAGGATGATTTGTCTTGGTTGAGTTTTATGATGTTTTAGGGTTTGTTGCATGCTCTTCATGTTGCGAGTAAGCGTGGATGATTAAGCATGATAGATATTATGTCACCTTTAGTGAATAGGGTTTTATGTTCTTAGATTCTTGTTAAGGCCATGAATATGATTGTGTTAGTAGAGTTTGGTATATGTCTTGGTAAATTTGGATCTATGTTTTTATTCATGTTTTGGATGTTTTATTGATTGGTATAGAGTGTATGTTCATGAATATGGTTAGCAATAGGAATTATAATCATGACCTTGTTGTCCCTAAGCTAATTAAGTTAATCATTTTTATTTCATCAATAAAATGATTAATACTATAATTTCCTCTAGTAATTTCGAAAACCCTAGGAAAATGTAGATTTGGATTCTTATATAAAATAATGATATATTAGTCAAATAATTGATAGCTTTAATTAAAGATATATATATATATATATATTATATAAAATAATAACATCCAATAAAGCCTTTTATATAAATAATGATAATAGGTAAAATATTAATTTTGTAAGTCTTATGTTCATAAATACTATTAAAACCTATTCATTATCTTTTAATCAAATACATTAAAATTTATTTACTATTAATTTTATTTATTTTCTACCAATTAATTATTAATAGATTATTATTTTAAGTAATTCCATCTAGGTCCATGGACCCTTCATCAAATAAAGCCTAAATTATTTAAAGCAAGATTTAAACCTTCAACTTATTAGTAGCTGTTTCAGAAACCCTAGTTATTTTAATATAAAGCTAGATTTATTTTATAAACTCCTTTAATTCATTATATAGCCTTAAAGCTTGGGAATTTAGGGTCATGATTGTAGTAAGTTGAGCGAGGTTTATTTGTGGAAGTGAATTTTGTCTTGTGTTTAATTATGGCTTATGTTTGCCCCAAAGTGGGTTAGGTCACTTGTTGGAGATCTTTATTTTGACCAATGATCAGGTAAGCTCCTGCATAAAAATTGTTTATGGCAAAAGATTACTATGGAAAGCTAGACCCAAAGTATCTGAATACTGATTTGGTAAAAGTAGTTATGGATAGTATCCTTTCTTGTTTCAAACAAACCACTTATTTGAAAATCAACAAGTAGTTTTACTCAAACACCAAACTATTTATAAAACTGATTTTGACAGGGGCTTTAGAAGCCCTTGATTGCCATTTTCAAGTAAAGCTACGTTTTACTAGTTTTTTTTTTTCGCAAGTGGGACAATCATCGCTGAGTACTCAATAAGCGAAGGCTAATAATACTAGTTTTGAAGAGCAAGAGTGAGTCTTCTGGTAGGAGGCCAGCTCCAGAAGATGAACTCAACTTAGACAAACGTTAGTACTACTTAGTCATGCCAGTCCAAGCAAGCAGTTTCAGTCATGTGGACTCGTGTGTTGCCGAATTGGATAACCGGCTTTGTTTGGGTATAGAGAATGAGGAGAATCTTACCCGTAGGGCTGATCACCTATCTTTTTGTTAGCGTGCACAAAGTGTAGTATTCTGACCGTTGTATGGTTGTGGGGCCCAACGTATGGTAACCTTTAGATCCCTTTTGAGTGGTTGATTTTATTATTCATGTATGGTTGGAAAGGCCGAAACGCCACTCTTGTTTTTAATATTGTTTATTACTTGCCAGTATTTTTCTTATGAAGTTCTTACTCCTTGCATTTATGAACTGTTTTCACTGGACACTCAAAACACAAACGGACTTACTGAGATTTTTATCTGATCACCCCTTTTACCATGATTTCAGGTCGATCCTACTGTGGGGATGAGTAGCTAGTTGTTGCCTACTTGGATGATATTCTAATTTATTTTATGTAATGCTTTGAGAGTTAAGAGTGAACAATTTTATTTCGGATTTGTTCTCGAATTTTTTTGGGTTGTAATAAGTTTTAGTTTCAAACTATTGTTTCATTTTTATTTGTGTGACTTAGTTATAAAGACTCCTTGTCCTTTAGACGGGGCTACATCCCCGGCCCTGTTGGGCCTAGGTAGTGGGGTATTACAAGTGGTATCGGAGCCTAGGTTTAGGCAAATATTGATAGTGTATGTTCAATTCATTTAAGTTCTAATCTTTATCTAACCTATATTGTTTATGTTGTAGTATGGTTAAACTACTTAGAACCGCGAGGAAGCGGCGGCAATGGCATCGTCCTATTTCTATTTACCCAGAAGACCTTCCAGTTCCTCGACCGCTCCTCGACCAGCTTATCCCTTTGGAAGATAATAATGATGATGAGGTCCCGATCCATGAGCCACCCCCAATCCCGGTGATAGAAATAAGTTATGACAGTAAAGATGAAGAGATAACCGTGGTGAATGTTCCCCACCCTCCTAATCCCAAAGTGGATTTGTCAACAGATAGTGATGACTCGGGGGAGATTGATTACGAATCTCCACCTAGACCTTCCTTCTTTCCTCCTCCCAGTCGAGTTGAGCCCGGGGAGAGTTCTGTGCGACCCGAGAAGGAGCCAATGGAGGTGATTGCCAGTGGGGTTGGGATAGATTTCTTTAAGAACTTTAGGGGATGGTTGTATGAGGCTAATTTTGAAGATTCAGATGAGGACTAAAGGGCTGAGAGTTATTTCGATCAGGATGTTTATTCATTGTATTTCGTAAAATTTTATGTTAAAGAGTTTTACTTCCATTTTCTCTTTGAATTCAAACATACGCAAATAAGAGTACCTGAGTACTCTAAGATTTGAGAGAAATTTTATTAGCAATTCTTTAGACAAAACTTGCATATGATTTTCTTTTACTTATATCTGACTGTGAATGCATGCTCAGCTAAAACGATTTAATCATTGAATACATAAAATTATCATTTGGGTATGGTTTAGAATGGCACCCTAAGCACCGTGTAGCTTTGTCAAGCAGGAGAATTCTGGAAGCAGACCATGTGGCACCGGAAGTTGAGACGACTAAGATGCAATCACCAAACCGGGGTAATGGGAGTGATCCAGATATGGGAATAGGGTCTGAGGCACCAGTTGATGTGTCGATGGGATAGTTATTCAGTAAGATGTCATAGATTTTGTAGACCCTGACTGAGCGGAGAAACCCTAAGGGAGAAGATGAGGCATTCGAGCGATTTTTGAAGTTTTAGCCGCCCGTCTTCTTGGGCGAAGCAGAGCAAGATTAGAAAGCAAAATAATGGATTGAGCAGATGAAAGATATATTCACAACACTCCAGTATACAGAGGAGCGGATGGTAAAGTTTACTACATTTCGATTGAGAGGCCGAGCTCGGGCATGGGGGCAGTGGGTTCAAGATGACTGGGAAATGGTTGATTAGGAATGGACGTGGTCTAACTTCATTGAAGCCTTCAGAGCTAAGTGCATCCCTCAGTGGATACTGGAAAAGCGAGAGAACGAGTTCTAGAATTTGAAGCACGGAGGCATGTCAGTGGCACAGTACGCAGCACGGTTCACCTAGCTGTCGAAATACTGGAAGAGACTAGTAGACATAGAGCAGAATAGGACAAGGCAGTTTGTTAAGGGACTGAAACTAGAGTTGAGGAGGGCGTTGTCACCTTCTCCTCCAACGACCTATTCGGGGGATGTAGACGCAGCTACTAAGATGGAGAATGAGGATCGTAGTAGGATGGTGGTAAGGGCTTACCAGTTGCCAAGGTAACCGCAAGGACACTTCCCGAGGTAGCAACCCAACAAGCAACCTACCAATAAAAAATGGTAGAATCGGGGCAAGCAAGCCTGGACTGAACTAGCCAAACCAGCTCAGAACCTTATGTTATGTTGACAGTATGGGAAAAGAGGCCACAAAGAGAAGAACTGTTGGTCCAAAGGAGCAGAGCGGAAATGTTATCACTGCAGCGACCCGAACCACTTGCGGAATGCCTGCCCTAAATTGCACCGAGTCGAGCAAGGAAATCTGGATCAGAATCTGGAGCCCAATAGAGCCAATGTCGTGGGAGCATTTGGGATTCGCTCACAACAGAGAGGAGGTTGGACCTAATGCAGCAGTAGTGGAAACTACGTTTACTATGGAAGGACGTTCCGTTAATGCATTGATAGACCCTGGCTCTCCGCATTCCTATTTAAACAAGAACTGTGTATGTCATTTGGGATGGGATGGAGTAGAGTTACCATTTTCCTTATTGGTAAGTACATCTCTGGGGAAGATGGTGTAAGCAGACCGATATGCGCGAAACTGTAAAATTGTTGTGGGAAGAGAAGGCCTGGAGAGAGATCTGATAGTGTTGTATATTGAGGATTATGATTTGATATTGGGGATGGATTGGTTAGTGAAGCATGGGACTCGGGTAGATTGTAACAATATGTCGGCTTAGTTCATTAGACCGGGTTGGGATGTGTTGATGAATGGGTTTATGGCCTGAATTTTCGAAGAAAAGGTCTGCAACAAATCTGGAAAATTTCAAGATTTCTTACCACTAAAGCATGAAAACATGAAGATAGATTTGAAGGTCCTTCAATGGTGTTTGATTTTCTCTTAGAACCCTTCCTATTTCCACTCCTATTTTCGGTCAACCTCTCTTCCCCAAAGCTTATTTTCGAAATTCAAGGGGAAGAAATTATCACAGATTTTTTTGGAATTCAAAGAAAAAGATTTAATGGATTTTAGTTCATTTGAATTATGGAAATGCTAGGACAAAGCTTGAGGTAATAAATTGGACAAGAATTCTTCTAGAATTCTTTTAGGACATGAGGATAAGATTAGGACATTCTCTTCATGTCTCCCTTAAGACAATTATTCCTATTTTCATGGAATGCAAGAAAACAAAAATTTAAACTTAATTAAGATAACCATGGTAAAAGCTTAAATGATGGGATTTGAACTCATGACCTTAGAGATTAATTCCAAGACTCTAACCACTAAACCACAACAACTCTTGTTCTTAATTTCTCACCCACATATTTTTCTTATCTACTCCTCAAGTTATCTTCCTATTCGACCTCAAGCAAAATTACCATTTTACCCCTCCTACTTAATAAGTATAACTAAGCATTTAAGCCTATAATCCACGATTCTAAAGTACATAAAATCATTTAAAAACATATATATTCATGCAAAATAATATGATATGCATTCCCGACCCCCTTACGTAGGGTTGGTTTTAGGTGGGGTGTCACATCTACCCTACTCCAAACACCACTAAGGCCGAAATTATTACTTTCCTAAGCAAAAATAAAATTTAACCAAGCTAAAGCTCCTATGATGGAATTTGAACCCAAGATCTCAAGAATTAATTCCAAAGCTCTAACCACTAAACCACAACAACTCTTGTTGTCATTTTCACTAGCAACTTATTTCCTATTCAATCCTCAAGCTATCTCCCTATTTTCAGCTCGGGCAAAAATTACCATTTGGCCCTTCTCACTCAATATTTACCAACAAGCCTCCAAGACATTAGAACTCAAATCCAAGGCACATAAAAATAAATAAAAATATATTTAATCATGCAGTAAAGTATGTTATGCATCCCAACCCCGTTACTCTAAGGTTGGTTTTGACTAGGGTTTCACATCCTTCCCTCCTTAGAAGAATTTCGTCCCGAAATTAAAGCATACCTCTATTTCAGCTCGGGATACTTCCGCTTAACCTATTCTTCCGACTCCCATGTGGCATCCTGCGTGCCATGGTGCTCTCACTGGATCTTAACCATTGATATCTGCTTATTCCGGAGAGTTTTAACACTGCGATCCAATATCTGCACAGGTTTCTCCACGCAGCTCAGGTCAGGCTACAACACCAACGGTTCATCATTAAATACATAACCAGGATCCGCATTATACTTCTTCAATTGTGACACATATGCCCGTCAACCCATCCGGTAGGTCCAATCAGTAAGCTACTCGTCCAATTCTTTCCTTAATCAGAAACAACCCCAAATATCTCGGATTCAACTTTCCTCCCTTCAGATGCTTTAAAATGTCCCTATTTGGTGTTAGCATCAGAAATATGCGGTCCCCGACTTGAAAATCCAATTCCTTTCGCCACTTGTCCGCATAGCTCTTCTCGCCGCTCCGAGCCGCCTTTAACCTTTCCCGAATTAATTTCACTTTATTGAACATTTCTTGGACACAGACCTCTCCGGTTTTGCCCACATGACCATCTTTCGACCAGCTCCAATACAACGGTACTTGACACTTGCGCCCATACAAAGCCTCATACGGTGCCATCCCAATTGAGGATTGGTAGCTGTTATTATATGACATCTCGGCATACGGCACACACTCGATCCACTTATCTCCGAAATCCATGACACAGGCCCTCAACATATCCTCTAATATTTAGATCACCATTTCTGACTGCCCATCGGTCTGCGGATTCGCCGTCGTACTGAATTTCAGATTCGACCCCATTGCTTCCTGAAACATTCCCCAAAAATGAGACGTAAACCTCGGATCTCGGTCATACACTATGCTTGAAGGCACTCCATGAAGTTGAACAATCTCTCGAACATAAGTCTGAGCTAGCTTCTCCATCGAGTCCCTCACATTCACCAGTATGAAATGGGCCGACTTGGTTAGTCGATCCACCGCCACCTATATAGCGTCCTTTTGAGTTCTTGACATCGGGAGTCCGGTGACGAAATCAATAGTCACCTCCTCCCACTTCCATTCCGGCACTGGCAATGGCTGCAATAGTCCCGCTGACTTCATGTGCTCCACTTTAACTTTCTGCGGTGTGAGACAAGTTGAAACATATTTGACCACGTCTCGCTTCGATCCGGCCACCAAAAAGCTCTCTTCAAACACCGGTACATCTTGACTTCCCCGGATGAATGGCATACTTGCTCCCGTGCGCCTCCTCCAAAATTCTCGTCCTTCAATTGCTGCTCTCCGGCACACATAATCGATCTCTCGAAATGAAAAACTCCCGCCTCATCTTGACGGAATTCATCGCTCGGCCGCTTAAGCTCCTTGACCTTAAGAAGTTGAAACTTGGCGTTGCTTTGCTGAGCTTCCACGATTTCCTTCTTCAGATCTGGCACCAACCTCAAATTACTGATGATAATTCCTATGTCTCGTACTTCCACCCTTCTGTCCAACACATCCTGGACCGCTTGCATTTCCTGCACCTTCAGTCTAGCCATTCCAACTTTTCTGCTCAGGGCGTCTGCCACAACGTTGGCCTTCCCGAGATGGTAGTTGATCGGACAACGGTATTCTTCTAGGAATTCCATCCACCTTCGTTGCCTCAGGTTCAGGTCGTTTTGAGTGAAGATATACTTCAAACTCTTATGGTCAGTGAACACCTCATATTTGGCTCCATACAAGTAGTGTTGCCATTTCTTGAGGGCGAACACTATAGCCTGTTGGATTGTATGCCTTCTTAGAATATGTTTATGATGTAAAATTGAATATTTTAATAGAAGAATTTATTTTCATAATTTGTTTGTGAATTTACTTTTTGTTTGTGCACAATTTTCGTTTGGAATAGACCCATTGTGTTTAAATAAGTGATCCATGTGAATGGTGGTCTTTCACAGTAAGGTACTGATCACGGGTTATTTAACACATAAACATTTGTTCTTAACCTATTGATGAGACTGGGAACCTCATCATGTTTAGGTTATTATGTTATGAATTCCAAATGGGGAATGGCTTACCTTTAGCTAGTGAGTAGTCCACTCACTTAATGACATAAGCGTATTTCGAATACGTAGGACAAAACCTGTAGTAGTGGTTTCTAAAAGTACTATATGATAGAAATCTAGACTATTACCACTACAGCGTGGACTAGAACTCTACGACTTGAGTATTAGTTGGTGGTCTAGCGAAGCTGGAAGCATATACTTTGATTTGCTATAGTTGAGGTTCTATCGTAAGGCCAATATACTTGCATGTTGGGTATGTGTAACTAGTTAGTTAAGACAGACTTATACACGATAGTTTCTGCACTATATCGCCCCTTGTGGTTGTCTGAAAGGTCTAAAATGTCTAGGGCCCTGGGAAACAAGACTTGGATGTTTGCTTTAGGGTAGCTCCCTTGGAAAGCGGAAACACTCCAGAAGTCATGGATCATTGGACTAGAAGCCTAAGGATGGTAGATGTCATTTAGAGGGGTGTTAGTACACTTCTTCCTCTCTAAATGTACGGCGATGTGTAGAGGGGTATTTTAGTCATATCACCAGTAGGTCGCAGACATTGATAATGCAGCATTGTCCTTGGGGTCAATATTTCCTTATGGTGATATTAGGAAATATTTAAAATGCAAAATACAGCTATTTATATAGCAGGGGTATTTTGGTCATTTTAGCAGCCAAGGTGATGTGTCTTTTTGGTCCTTGGAATAGCCCGTAAGTCCTAACTAATTTTGGGTTGAGGAATTGGTCTCAGTTCAAGAGTATTTTATTTTATTTTATTTTATTTTATTCAGGAAGTCTAATTTATTGTTGGACTGGAATAAAATAAATAAAGTAATTAAAATAGGAGTTGAGAGAAATTAATTATCTAGTTTAATTGGTTAATTAATTATTCAGGGCCTAGGTCCAGTATGAATAATTAAGAAATTAACCTGGGCTTAAACTAAGTGAAATAATTAATGTTTAATTATTTATTGGGTTATTTATATAGGCCCAAGAATTAAATAATTAAAAATTAAGTATTATGGTTCATTTGGGCTCATTAATTATTTATTGGGTTATTTATGTAAGCCCAGGAAATAAATAATTAATGTTTATTATTTTAGGCCTTTTGGGTCCAAGAGAAATAATAAATATTTTTCCGGCCCAATAGCTTGGATCTTAGGGTTTTTTTAGATGCGGTTAAGAGGAGTTTAGGGTTAGGCCAAACTGATTCTCAAGATAATATCCGGGTGTTTTGAAATCCCAGGGATATGTTTATCAAATATTGAGAAACCTAGTTTTGGCTAACCAATAAAACTAGTGTCTGGTAGATGAAAACCCTAATCTTGCTAAAACACAGAGCCTCACGTGAAGAGAGACTCTTGCGGTGTATCACGTCCCTTTCTCTCTTGCTCGCTCCTTTCTCTTCTCTGGTTTCTTCTTGTTTCTTTGCTCATCAATAGCAAGAGAACCAAGGAGATTTGAGATTGTTCCTCTTCACCATTGTGTTCACTGACTAGAGGTTAGGCAGAGGAATATTCCGATTAGCCGGAAAGCTTGGCGTTGATGCAAACAAGGTGAAGTAGAAGGCTAGCGGGTGTTCAACCGAAGCTTCTTCAAGTGGGCGAAGCGAGGCGATTCTAGTCTTTCAATCCGCTCCTACTCAACCTAGAAGGGTTAAGGAGCACAAAGGTATGATCTTCATGCTTCCGTATGGCCTCTAAGGCTTGCGGTTTATTTTTCTCTCCGTTTTTTTTAAACCGTGCATGCTCCCCTATTTTCGTCTCCCTCAATGTGGTATCAGAGCCACTGGTTTTTTTTATCAAAATAGGGAGTATAGTAGTTAATAAAAATGGAGAAGATTATTATACCTGTGATCCTTTGCTGTTTTGGTATGGGATACGCTTGATGTAATCTTCACCGTTGAAGCATAGGAGCCCTCTGTAAAATTTTTTAGCTTTGAAGTTTAATCGTGTAAACCCAATTTAAATGGGTATAGGCGATTGTGTTTTTATTTTGGATGAGTTTTTGTAAGTAAAATTGTCCAAAGAAGCTAAAGAAGGCTGGAAAAATCGAAAAGAATGGCCTCTCGCAACTTTCGCACGCGGACGTAAGAAAAATGAAGAAGAAAACTATTCCTAAGCCGTGCGGTGGAGCCGAGCCGCCGAGCTAAGCCGCTACGTTTCTGTGAGAGGAGCTGCTACCAGCGAGCCGTGTAAGCCGAGCCATCTCCTCAAAATTCAAGCCGTTTTCACACTGGAAATTGCAAATTGGAGTCGGGTTGCGCGCGGACCGGACGCACGAAATGGGCGAGACGCGGATCCTTCGCGGGTCGGCAGCAGAGGGCAACTAGTTGTGGGTCGCGAGCGCGGATCAGCTCCGTGGGTCATGCAGCAAGCGATCCGGTGAGGGGCGGTGCGCCGCGGCTGCGGTGGACCGCAAGCCAATCGGACGCGGATCCCGTGCGGTCGGTGCAGTGGACCGCCAGCATTTTTTCTGTAATTTTTTTTTTCTTTTTCGTTTTAGGTCCCATACCAGCCGAAGCTAATATTTTTGCAATATTTATATTCTTCGAATATATTTGCATGAAAAATATTAGTAAGGGATTTTAGGATTAAACAAGATCATTAATTAATTAATTAATGTGTTTAATTCTATTATTTGGGCACTTAGGTTTAAAAATAGAAAAGCATGAAAACGTTTACTGTTTTTGAGCATGCTTTTTTTTTTATGTACCTATGTGTGCTTTTTCCCAAAGACCAAAGTCTTTGGGAACATTTTTGACAAGAAAAATATTTTTCTTCAAAAACTAAATGGTTATTTTAATTACTACAAAAATTAATCCTCGAATATTTTATCAAAGGATTTAATCCTTGACATTGAAAATATATTGGATTTAGATATTTTTGTAAATTAAAATGGAGAGACATTTTGTTTTGTTTTGGACTAGAAAAATGATTTTGTCAAATAAACTTGAGACCAAAGTCTCTTGAAAGTTTTAATTGGAAAATTTTTGAAAT
This sequence comes from Voacanga thouarsii, assembly GCA_026120185.1. Classification (NCBI taxonomy): domain Eukaryota; kingdom Viridiplantae; phylum Streptophyta; class Magnoliopsida; order Gentianales; family Apocynaceae; genus Voacanga; species Voacanga thouarsii. The sequence goes on from JANUWF010002190.1 coordinate 31,889, forward strand.
CATTAAGTTTTAACTTAAATAAAATTAGTCCATGGAGAAAACTCTCAAAGGATATAATCCTTGACATAGAGATTTTATTGGACTTAGATATTTTATTTTTGAGTTAAGGAAAAACTTAATGAAAATTTCAAAAGGATATTTTCCGAATACCTTTATTTTAAAAGACTAAGTGGGAGAGGGGTTCCAACGGCCCCACGGCTTCCATCACGGTCCTCATTAGAGATCGTGAATCCCCTCGCGTCACCCGGGGAGTGAACCCGTATAGGATGGGGATACCACAAGGATCCAGATCTAATGGAATGATGTAATTAATAACCCGAGGCATGTACTATGATAAGCTAGCCCACGTTGGATGTTATAGTGCGAGGTATGTCCATAGGAAACGAGAGGAAACGGCCATCCCACGATGGAGTTGTTCTCTATACCATTACTTAGAAGGGAAATTAATTTTGGTGGTTAATACACTTAGCTTAAGAAACTGTTAATCTTCCCAAGAAGCTATGTCAGTTTTCCTAAGAGCCAAATTATTTTCGTGCACAAATTTTATTTTGTTTTCACAAACTAAATTCTTTCTTTTATTTTCGATTTTCAGAAATGGTGGGAGGTTCTTTTAGTCCATTGGCCATTATTCTCAGGGAAAATAATTTAATGGGTCCAAACTATGTGGATTGGAAAAGGAACCTGGACATAATACTCACAGCTGAGGAGTATAAGTATGTCCTTTACGAGACCTACCCTATTATCGGGGAAGATTCCACCGCTGAAGAGCGAGAGGTTGAGAAGGCATGGAAGAAAGCTGACGAAATGGCACGTTGTTATATGTTAGCTTCCATGTCTAATGTGCTCCAGTCAAAACACGAGCACATGGCTTCTGCATATAACATAAGTTAATCATTGGCAACTATGTTCGTAGACAAGAGCCGGCCCGCAAGGCAGGAGGCTCTTCAAACTATTGTGAACACTAAGTTGGCTGAGGGAGCATCAGTCCGAGAGCATATGCTCAAGATGATCGCTACTTTCGAGGAGGCAGAAATCTTAGGGCTGTCATTGACCCCGAGAGCCAAGTGGATATGGTTCTCGAATCTCTACCGAGCTTTTTTACTCAGTTCAAGTTAAACTATAACATGAATAAGTTGAACATGAGTTTAACTGAACTGATGAAGGAGCTCCAGATGGCGGAGAAGGTCATGAAACCACAGTCAAAGCCCATGATTGCTAAGGCTTCTTCTTCAAGAACTGGGCCTAAACCCAGAAAGTTCAAGAGGAAGAAGAGGAATGCAACAGCCCAGCCCAAGAACCAGCCCAAGGATAAACCAAAGGGCAAGTACTTCAAGTGTGGGAAGAAGGGACACTGGAAAAAAGAGTATCCAGATCTTCAGGCCAAGAAAAACCCCACAGGGGTTTAGGAAGATAGGAAGACTCAAGAAGGGCGAACATGGGCTTCAAGTCTGTAATGGAGCACAAGTCTGGGCCCTTACAGTGGGAGAGCTGGATCTTATTTTTTATTATAATAAAATAGTGGTTTGAAAGGATATTTTATATGTACCTGGTTTTCGTCAGAATTTGATTTCAGTTGCAAAACATATAAATCAAGGATATTCTGTATCTTTCAATTCTGATATTTCTATCAGTAGAGATGGAGAAATTTTATGTACTAGGCACATGTATGGAAATCTGTTCTTTTTAAACCCTATTAGCAACCAATCAAATAACGCTCAGTCTGAACCTTTAACTATGAATAGAAAGACCAATATCAATGATTCATACCTTTGGCATCTAAGGTTGGGTCATATTAACTCAATCAGGATTCAGAGGCTAATTCATGATGTTAGTGTTGTGCCCTGGAGGCAATCACTTGTACCATGTATATTGCATATTAAATTAATAAGAGGCATTCTTTATCTTTCAGTTTGATTGTTATATGTAAATATGTGTACAACCCGTTAGATAAAGTTCATAGTACAACACAGTGTTAAGGAAATCATTATAGAGATCATGATGTGAGATTCCTACTACACTATGCAGTGTTTGTACTTAAATAATCCCCAATCATAGTATTAATAAGATGAGACATTATTAATATGCCAAGACTGGCACATGTTATATCTCTTGATTGGATCAAGCGGTGGTTCTCATATCCGTGAGTATTGGGATACTCAGGATTAACGTGTGGATGCTTATTTTGAAACAAGTTCATTGGATGACCTAGCTATGAGATAATCACTTGGATAACTATTTAGTGCCAGTGATAGAATCTCATTATAGCAAGTGTGCAAGTATCTTTAGACTTGAGATCTCCAAGGTACTTTTTTTATCGAGCGTTGTACTTTGATTCTAATCTTTGGAGTCTTATCTAGGACCGCCTATGGGATGGATATTGGGTACAACGTAAAGTAAACGAAAGTAGTTGAGAGGGTCAATAAAGGATTCACCACTCCTAATAGTAGGAGAGAATATCTCAAGGCCACTTGTAGAAATCATTACTTATGAAGTCCTTGGCCAAGCCGACTATGTAATGGAAATGGTTCCAATTGATACACATATCGAGTAATGGATTTCTTGAACAAGTACTAAAATATTCGGGCGTAATTAATAATATTCTGCGAGGGAGTTGGCACTAATTCCATGCTCTAGACTGAATGAGATATTGTATGTTGAAAGGAGTTTATTGCATTGATAATTTGCTATTTAAAGGATCATGTCAAGCCACTTGACTTTCTGGACTTTTGGGTGGTCAAGAGTCATTGCTAGATGTCGCTCTTGTTATGCTAAATATGAATTTATTAATTAGAGAATTAATAAATTTAATCCTTTATTTTATTAAGGATTATTAATTCTAATATTGTTAGAATTAATTCATAATATGCTACCAATAAGACCAGGAAACCTAATAGGTCACACACAATAAAGGTTTCAATGCTCAAATATATTAGTTGATAATATTATGGGGTTAATTAAGTTAAGGGAATATATTTATAGGTGAATTATAAGTTTGTTATAATTCATGGGACCTAATTGTAATTAAGTAAACTTCAAAGACCAATTTGTTGACAATTGGACGTTGAAGGACTAAGTTACAATTTATGGTAATTATAAATCAATAAATATAAGGAAATGGTTTCCTTAGGGTGAGAGACAAACTATTCACGCAATAACAGAGAAACCGTTTCTCTGCCTCTGTCTTGATCAAACCCTAGCCGTCTCTCTTCTTGATCAAAACCCTAGCTTCCCGAATTCTACTAGCATAGAATTATGAGATTGTGAGCATTCAACCTTGTGTGGATTATCATTAGAGGGAGTTCTTTCTTGGACTTCAGTTGAGCTGCAGTGAACGGTTTTGGATAATCTGGATCGCACTCGCATTCTTGTTTCTTAAATTTTTTGAATTCCGGCTTCACGAGGTAATAAGCGTAATCTTCTCCTTTTCCCATTTCTATTGCAAACTCGTGATCCATGGCTTGGATTTCTTATTGTTTTCCGTTGCGCTTAATCTGATTATGCATGATAAAAATCCTACACATGATGGGTCTTTGGGCTCATTGAGATTGGAAAGTTGGCCTCAGTGTGAATCCTGCCTGATGAGAAAGATGACCAATAGGTCATTTACACCAAAGGCGGATAGAGCCAAGGATGTGTTGAGTCTTGTTCACACTGATGTGTGTGGTCCATTGTCTACACCAGCTAGGGGAGGTTTTGAGTACTTCATCACGTTCACGGATGATTGTACGAGATATGGTTACATTTACCTGATGATACGCAAGTCTAACTCTTTTGACAAGTTCAAGGAGTTTAAGGCTGAAGTGGAGCATCAGACAGGTGAATTAATCAAAACCTTACGATCGGGTCGTGGTGGAGAGTACCTCCTAGGTGAATTCAAGGACTACATAGTACATCATGGGATAGTATCCCAGCTCTCTGCGTTGGGAATACCCCAGCAGAACGGAGTAGCTGAGAGAAGGAACAGGATATTGATGGAAATGGTCCGAAGCATGATGTCTCATGCTACTCTTCCAGTGTACTTTTGGGGATATGCCCTGGAAACAGCGGCATATATTCTGAACTTGGTGCCTTCCAAGTCAGTACCTAGGACTCCCTATGAAATGTGGACTGGGCATAAGCCAAGTCTGAATCATCTCAGGATTTAGGGATGTCCAGCTTATGTACTGATCAAGGGGGACAAGTTGGAACCAAGATCAGAATTATGCTATTTTGTTGGGTATCTAAAAGGGACAAAAGGAGGTTATTTTTATCATCCTAAGGAGCAGAAGGTACTAGTCAGTACCAATGCAAGATACTTAGAAGATGATCAAAGTACTTCCACTAATGGTTCAACGAGGTTGGAACTTGAGGAGAAGTTATCTATGGAATCAACTTCTTCTGACCTGATTGTGGAACAAGAAGAGGCACAGCCTCAAGAGCCTGTGCAAATGGAGCCTCATCATAGTGGGAGTGTGTCTAGGGTTCCGGATAGATGGACTGGAGAAGCCTTTGAGCTGGTCTCCGACTATCAGGAACAAGACCCCACTAGATACAAGGAGGCTATTGCTGATGCTGATGCAAATCTATAGCATGAAACAATGAAAGCTGAGATTGAGTCTATGTACCTCAATCAGGTTTGGGATCTTGTAGCTTCACCTGAAGGGATAAAACCCATTGGGTGTAAGTGGGTGTACAAGAGAAAGAGATGAGCGGATGGGAAGGTGGAAACCTTCAAAGCTAGGCTTGTGGCGAAATGGTATACTCAAAAAGAGGGAATCGACTATGAGGAAACTTTTTCCTCGGTAGCCATGCTTAAATCCATCCGCATCCTCCTTGCCATCGCATGTCCCTATGACTATGAGATATGGCAAATGGATGTCAAGACGGAATTCTAAAATGGCCATCTTAGCGAAGACATCTATATGTCCCAACCGGAAGGCTTCATTGCTGAATGCCAGGAACACATGGTTTGCAAGCTTAAGAAGTCCATTTATGGACTTAAGCAGGCATCGAGAGCATGGAACATTCATTTTTATGAGACTGTAAAGTCTTATGGTTTTATTCAAAATGAAGATGAACCATGCGTGTACAGGAAACTTGAAGGCATTAATGTGGTTTTTCTTGTCCTGTATGTGGATGACATTCTACTAATTGGAAATGATGTAGGGACATTGCCATCTGCAAAGGTTTGGCTATCTAGTCAATTCAGTATGAAGGACTTGGGAGAAGCCAGCTACATTCTCGGGATTAGGCTTCTTAGAAATAGAGAGCAGAGAATGTTAGGGTTATCCCAAGTGACATACATTGATAAGATGCTGGCCAAGTACATCATGGGCTCATGCAAGGGAGCTCTAATCCCATGCAGACATGGGTTGTCATTTTCTTCGAAGGACTCGTCCTAAGTCTCAAGAAGAAAATGGCGGAATGAGCGAATTCCCTACGCTTCAGCTGTGGGAAGTCTCATGTACGCCATGCTATATACTAGGCCGGATATCCGCTTTGCCGTGGGCTTAGTTAGCAAATATCAATTAAACCCGTGGGAGATTCATTAGCAAGTCTGTAAAACATATTCTCAAGTACCTCAAGGGAATGAGAGATTTTATGCTAGTTTACTGGTACGATGATTTGGTTTCTACAGGATACATAGACTCGTACTTCCAGGCACATAAGGATAAGAGAAAATCCACTAGTGGATATGTCTTCACCCCGTCTCGGAGGAGCAATTTCATAGAGGAGTATTAAGAAATCTTTTATTGCCGACTCAACCATGGAAGTCGAGTATGTGGCCGCTTCGGAGGCGTCCAAGGAAGCAGTTTGGCTCCGGAAGTTTCTTTCAAAACTTGAAGTCATTCCACATATGGACAGGCCGATTGTGATGTATTGCGACAATACTAGAGCAGTATCGCAATCTAAGGAACCTCGGAACCACAAGAAGGGGAAACACATCGAGAGGAAGTACCACCCGATCCGGGATTTCATCCGGAGACGGAAGTCGTGGTAGAGCATATCGCCTCGTGAAAACAATCTAGCACGGACCGCACCAGCCGAACCAGCTCAGAACCTTACGTTATGTTGACAGTGTGGGAAAAGAGGCCACAAAGAGAAGAACTGTTGGTCCAAAGGAGCAGAGCGAAAATGTTATCACTGCGGCGACCCGAACCACTTGCGGAATGCCTGCCCTAAACTGCACCGAGTCGAGCAAGGAAATCTGGATCAGAATCTGGAGCCCAATAGAGCCAATGTCGCGGGAGCATTCGAGAGTGGAGAACCGAAGCCTCAAGTAAAAGCTAAGGTATTCGCTCTCAACAAAGAGGAGGTTGGACCCAATGCAACGAGTAGTGGAAGGTACGTTTACTATAGAAGGACGTTTCGTTAATGCATTGATAGACCCCGGCTCTCCACTTTCCTAATTAAACAAGAACCGTGCATGTCATTTGGGATGGGATGGAGTAGAGTTACCATTTTCCTTATTGGTAAGTACATCTTTGGGGAAGATGGTGTAAGAAGACCGATATACGCAAAAACTGTAAAATTGTTGTGGGAAGAGAAAGCCTGGAGAGAGATCTGATAATGTTGTGTATTGAGGATTATGATTTGATATTGGGGATGGGTTGGTTAGTGAAGCATGGGACTCGGGTAGATTGTAACAATAAGTCGGTTCAGTTCATTAGACCGGGTTAGGATGTGTTGGAATTCGATGGCAAGAAAGTAAAGGAATTGAAATATCTGATAGCGGGGGCTAAGGCCCGGAAATTGCTGAAACAAGAATGTCAAGGATACCTAGCTTATGTGATAAACTAGTGTAACACACCGCTACCTAGGCCCGCCAAGGCCGGGGATGTCACCCCGTCCAAATGACAAGGGGTCTTTATAACTAGGTCACACAAATAAAATAGCGGAAAAAAAAATAATACTTTAACTTAAAATTTTATTACATCCAAAAAAATACTCCAAGAATAAATCCATGAATTCCCGAAACAAAACCATAAATAAAATTATCTACTCTCAACTCCCCAAAGCAATACATAGAAATAAACGATAACAATATCTTTCCAGGCAAATTACACTAGCTACTCATCCCCACAGTAGGATCGACATGAAATTATGGTAAAAAGGTGATGAGATAGAAATGTCAGTAAGTCCGTGTGTGCTAAAGGTGTTTAGTGAAAGCAGTTCATGGATGCAAAGTGCGAAATCTTTATAAGAAAAATATTGGCAAGCAATAAACATTAGTCAAAAGTAAGAGTGGCTTTTTAGCTATTCCAGCCATACATGATCAAAAAAATCAACCACTCATTAGAAAGGATTATGGGTTACCACATATTGGGCCCCACAATCGGACGATCAGTATGCCACACTTTGTGCATACCGCCGGTCAGAATGCCACACTTTGTGTAGACTGACAAAAGTAGGTGATTGGCCTACTGGGCAAGATACTTCTCCTTCTCTATACCCAAACAACAACTAGGTGTCCATTCCGGCAAAACACAGTCACTTGACTGAAAAGAACACTGCTTGCTCGGACCGGCACGATCCACTGGACTGATGTCCTATCCGGGAAGGACTCACCCCTCAGAGGTGGCCACCTACTGAGACACTTACCCTAACCTCTCAAAGACTAGTCCCAGTAGTCTACTCTTATTGAGTACTCAATGACGTTTCCCACTTGGGATAAAATGAACAAAACATTGTTCCACATGAAAATGGCAATTTGAGGGTTTCCAAAGTCCTTGTAAAAATTAGCTTTAGAAAGAGTTTGAGTTTGGCAAATCTGCTCTTTGATTTTTAAATAATTCAAATGTTTGAAATAAGAGAGAGTTCAACCCTCGATTGCCTTTACATAAATGAGTGTCCATACACAATACATTTGGCTTGCCAAAAGAAAACCATTTCACATCAATCAGGTTTTATGCAGGAGCTTACCTGACTCTTCCTCACAAATAAAAGGACTCCAACAGCTGACCTAACCCCACATGGGCAAATACAAAACGCAATCAATTTCAAGCCACAATCCACTTCCTCAATTTTTAAACAACTCAACTTACTACTATCATGATCCTAGTGTCCTAAGCTTTAAGGCCACTCAATAAATAAATGGGTTTATAGGCTAAGGATAATTTGATATTTAAAATAATTAATGGTTTAGGAAATAGGTACTAATAAGTTAAAGGTTTAAAACTTGCTAAGAAAAATTTAGAGTCTATTTTTTAATGATTTATTAATAATTTAGTTGTTAGAAAATAATTGATAACTAAAGTTAGTTGAAAATGAATTTTAATGAATCTTGCTTGAAAAATAATAAATGAGTTTTAATAGGTTTTGATTAAAAGATGATAATTAAATTTATAGAAATAAGTATTTCACTAGTCATGATTATTTCCATAAAAGGCTTTAGTGGATTTCATTATTTTGTAAAGTATCTATATATTTTATTTTTCTATTAAAACTATTATTTATTTGACTAAATTTTCCTTAATATAAATATAATATTCCAAATCCACCCTTCCTAGGGTTTTTCGAAATCATTAGCAAAATTATATTACTACATATTTTATTCAAGAAATTAAAATTTACTTAGGGAAAACTAGATCATGATCATAATTCCAAGATTACTCACAATCATGAACATATTCAACCATTCAACTCATCAATTCAACTAAATCATGCTCACAAGCATAGATCTCAATTTATCAAGACATTGTCTAGCCTCTACTAGCATAGATATGGCCACGGCTTCAATAATCCAACATGAATATAAGTCCTAATCAGCAATGGTGACATAATATCTAGCATACTTCATCACAAATACTACCTATGACATGGAAACATGCATCAAACCGCAAATCATTATTCAATCAAACAATATAATCCATCCGTACATAAATCCCATCTCCTTCACAATCATACATATATTCATGCTTCAATCTCTACAATGCATACTCAAATCCTATCACAATCCACATACTATCAACATCATCCTAGAGACATGAATCATGAATTTAAAAGAAAGATTGAGGGGACTCACTTGGTTGAGGGATGCCTTGATGGAGTTTAGAATGGATCTCAACTCCTAGATGCCTAAAATTGTCCAAGGAAGCTGGAGGGAGCATGGCCATGGAGGAAGAAGCCATCCGGCCAAGAAAGGGAGTTTCGGCCATGAGAGGAAAGAGAGAGAGAGAGAGAGAGAGAGAGAGAGAGAGAGAGAGAGACCATTAGCATGTCTATTCACATATATTCTCACTAGAGATCAAGATTGGAGAAGATGAAGTTGCCAGAACAAACCTACCTTAAATGTGTTCTTGAACCTGCATAGAATTTTCTAGTTTTGATCTGAAGTAGCGAGTTGACTTATGGAGTTTGATGTTAAAAATGGTGTTGCTAGACTCACGGCAGTGAGTAGGTCAAATCTTGAGATTTTAGAGAAGGTTTGAAGTGGTTTGGAGGGGTATTAGGTGAAACGAAGAAGTATGTGTTCTTGGTGTAGTGTGTGTGTTCTTGAAGGTTGAAGGAATTTGTGAGATTGTAGTTTGTAGCTGCCGAAATTCTGTGTGAACTAGGGCTGGCCGAATTTCTGTAGGATTTAGGGAGATGATTCTCTGATTTCGAAGGGAAAAGGAAAGGTTAGTTGTTAAAATCCTTGAAGAATATTTTTAGAAAGTAAATTTGGAAACTAAATATCCTAGAATATCTTGATTGTTGGAGAGAGCTTTGGAAGTCTGCATTGGTTGACTACTTTGAGCAGAATTTCGGTGGGATTAATGCTGGCTTAAGGAAGCTTATGGTGGCCGAAAATAGGGAGCATAATGGTGAAGAACAAGTCTGGTTATTTGAGGGATACATTATGGAAAGTTGCTAAACTATGGTGGCTTAAAATTTGGCAATCAATCAAGCCTAATTGCAGGGATTTGTTGGAGAGATTTTTGGGCAGCCATGTCTGAATTTCGTGCAGAAGATTAAGGGGAATAATGGAGCTCAGTTAGTGGAGGTTTAAGGAAGGTTCATGCAGAACAATGATGGTGTTTCGGCTGGAGGAAGATTAGGAAACAAAGCTGGACAATTTTCAGCACAGCATTTTTGCAAGCTGGCGTTTTCCTGGGCAGTTGTCCTGGGCAGTTTTCGGCTGCCATTTTCCTGCCCGTTTGCAAGGAGTTTGAAGGGGAATCCTGTAACACCCCGGAAAACCTAGGCCCGCCAGGGCCGGGTATGTCGCCCCGTCCAAAGTCAAGGGGTCTTTATAACTAGGTCACAAATAAAAATTGCTGGAATAAATAATACTCAAGCTAAAATAATTTATTACAACCCAAAAATACTTCAACAGTACATCCATGATATTCCAAAAGAAACACCATAATTAAAATCATCCACACTCGTCTCCCAAAGCAGTACATAAAATCAAAAACACATTCTCTTCCAAGGTAGCTACTCACCCACAACAGGATCAACCTGAAATCATGATAAAATGTGGTGAGGCAGAAATCTCAGTAAGTTCGTTTGTGCATTGGGTATTTAGCAGAAACAGTTCGTGGATGCAAAGTGTGAAATCTTTATAAGAGAAACATTGGCAAGCAATAAACATTAGTCAAAAGCAAGAGTGGCGTTTTGGCCCTTCTAGCCATACATAAGTAAGGAAATCAACCACTCGAAAGAAAGGGAGATGGGTTACCACACTTTGGGCCCCATAACCGGTCAGAATGCCTAACACTTTGTGCAGATTGACAAAAGTAGGTGATCGGCTTACTGGGCAAGATACTCCTCCTTCTCTATACCCAAACAACCACTGGGTGTCCATTCTGGCAAAAACACAGTCACTTGACTGAAACAAAATAAACTGCTAGCTCGGACCGGCACGACACACTGGAACTGGCATCTCATCCGGGAATGACTCACCCTTCAGAGGTGGCCACCTACTGAGAGACTCACCCTAACCCTTCAAAGACTAGTCCTAGTAGTCCACCTTTATTGAGTACTCAACGACATTTCCCACTTGGGATAAAATGAACAAAGCATTGTGCTTCATGAAAATAACAATGTGAGGGTTTCCAAAGCTTTGCGAGAAATTAGTTGTAGAAAGAGTTTCGAGTTCGGAAAAATCTGCTCATTAACTTTGGAATAATTCCAATGTTGAAAATAAAGATGAGTTCAACCCTCAATTGCCTTCAAATAAATGAGTGTCCATACACTCCATATTTAGCTTGCCATAAGAAAACATTTCACATCGATAGGTTTTATGTAGGATCTTGCCTAATTCTTGCTCACAACAACAAGGTCTTGGACAGATGACCTAACCCCACATGGGCAAATACAAATCTTAATCAGATTCAAGCCACAATCCACTTCCTCAATTTTAAATCAACTCAATTCACTACTACCATGATCCTAGTGTCCCAAGCTTTAAGGCAAAACAATAATTGAATAGGTTTATAAGCTCGGTTTAATTTGTTATTTAAAATAATTAATGGATTAGGAAATAAATTCTAATAAGTTGAAAGTTTAAATCTTGTTAAGGAAAATTTAGAGTTTATTTGATCAAGAGCCATAGGTGGTACTAGGTAAAATAGTAATTTTAATGGTAGCTTAGTTGTTAGAAAGTAATTGAGAGCTAAAACTAGTTAAGATTAAATTTAATAAGTCTTCCTTGGAAAATAATAAGTAAATCCTTAAGGGTTTTGATCTAGTAAATATTTTATTAAGTATAAGTCTTTTTCATAAGGGCTTTAATTAATTTGCTTTATTTTAAGTTATTATTTATTTGTCAAAAATATCCTTTACATATATTATAATTCCAAATCGACCCTTCTTAGGGCTTTCGAAATTCTTTAGCAAAAATCATTGGTAAATATTTTATTCATAAAATAAAATTTGCTTACAGACAACTAGATCATGATCACGATTCCATGGTCATAATCAATAACATACTCAATCCTTCAATCCATCAAATCATCTAAGTCTTGCACATAGGCATAGATCTAAATTTATTATTACATGATTTAACCTCTACTTGCAAAAACATGATCATGGCTTCAAAATCTAATCATGCTCATAAATCCTATTCACCAATGGTGACATAATCTCTAGCATGCTTCATTAAGAATACTACCTATGACATGCATCAAATCTCAACTCATCATTAAATCCACCAATATAATCCTTCCATGCATAAATCCCATCTCCATCTCAACCATACATATACTCATGCTTCAATCAATAACATCACATACACAATCCCATCGCCATTCATCAACCTAGAGACATGATTCTAAATTTTAAAAAGAGGATTGAAGGTACTTATTTGGTTGATGAATAACTTGAAGAAGTTTAGAGAAGATCTCAACTCCTAGATGGCTAATCTTGTTCAAGAAGGGTGGCGAAAGCATGGTCATGGAACAAAAGACCATTCGGCCAAAGGAGGAATTTCGGTCCATGAGAGAGAGAGAGAGAGAGAGAGAGAGAGAGAAAGAAGTCATTAGTGTGATTATTCATATAGGTTTTCATTAGAGATTAAGTTTGAAGAGGATGAAGTTGTTAGAATAAGTTTACCTTGAAGATGTTCTTGTTCTTCACAAAAATTTCTGCCTTTTGATCCAAAGTAGCAAGATGATTTGAGGAGTTTGATGTTAATAAGGGTGTTGATGAATGCACAGCAAGGAGTAGATCAAATCTGGAGGTTTTCGTGAGGGTTTGAAGTGGTTGGAGGGGTATTAGTTGTGGAGAAGGAGTAGGTGTTCTTGGTGTAGTGTGTGTGTGTTCTTGTTGCTTGAAGAAAATCGAGAGAGAGAGGGAGAGTTTGTGCAACCGCCGATTTTTCTGAGGGAATAGGTCTGGCCAAATTCTAGTAGGGTTGAGGGAGTTGATTCTCTGATTTGGAAGGGAATGGAAAGGTCAGTTGTTACAATCCTTGAAGAATATTGTTAGGAAGTGAATTTGGAAAGTAGATATTCTAACAATATCTTGATTTGTTTGGACAGCTTTGAAGTCTGCCATGGCTGATTGATTGGATGAATTTCAGCAAGCTTTCAAGAGGGTTTTTCCCCTTGAATTTTTCCACCAAATCATTTATATTTTCCAAACCATGAGAAGCCTTTTACTAGGACATTTTTATCCTAAAAGACCTTAGTCCTCTACTGAATTTTCTGGAAAGGAAAATGATAGAACACCTTGCTTAAGCTAAGGAGTTGGAATTTAAGAAAAGCTAAAGATCAAGGGAGAATGAATTCCCTTTTGGCATTTCGCGATGAACAAAATAGTGAAGTGAGAATTCTCCTAACATGTCTCTCCTAGGACATCATCACCACATTGATCTAGGCCCTCATGGCCAAAACCATCCTTTTCCAAGCAAAATATAGTTTACTCAAGCTAAAGCCTCTATGATGGATTTTGAATCTTAGACTTCAAGAATTAATTCCAAGGCTCTAACCACTATGCCACAACAACCCTTGTTGCTATTTCTACTTGAAAAATTATTCCCTATTCAATCCACAAGCTATCTCCTTATTTTCACCTCGGGCAAAATTTATCATTTTGCCCCTCTCACACATCACTCACCAACAAGACTTCAAGATAGTAAAAATCAAGTTCAAAGCACATAGAAATCATATGAAAACATATTTAATCATGAAATAAAGCATGATATGCATCCCAACCCCCTTACTCTAAGGTTGGTCTTGACTAGGGTTCACAAATCCCAGGGGCTTTCAAGGCTGGTTTCTAGCCTTCTTCATGCAGGAAAAACATGGCTAAGGTGCTGAACAAACTTTGGAAGAAAACAGTATGGTTTTGGACTCCCAAAGCTGCAATTTGTACAGGAATTTTTCCTGGTTTTACTCCGGCTTTGAGCAGTCCGACAATGGCTAAAGAATTCAAGTTGCAAGCTGATCCAAAAGACCATTTTTCTGGCAACATTTGGGAGGGAATGTTAGCTAAGAATTTTGATACCTTGATGGCACAATCAGCTGGAGAATTTTCAGTTCATTCCAAGAAGGAAGATGAACTAGTTAGAGTGAATTTTCAGCAAGCTCACTAGAGGAATTCTCCTCTTGAAATATCCCACAACTTTTCACATTTCCGGACCATAAGAAGTCCTTCACTAAGACATTTTGATCTTACAAAGCCACATCACTTCACTAAAATTTCTAGAGAGAAAATGGCTAGAACAACTTACTCAACCTCATGAGGTGAGAACTAAGGAAAAATAAAAGATCAAGGGAAAATGAATTCTCTTAGAAAATTGGAGTAGAACAAATGAGTAGGATTTGAAGACTCCGATCATGCCTTCCATAGGATAACATCTCTACCCTACTCCAAACACCACTAAGGCCGAAATTATTACTTCCCCAAGCAAAAATAAAATTTAACCAAGCTAAAGCTCCTATGATGGAATTTGAACCCAAGACCTCAAGAATTAATTCCAAAGCTCTAACCACTAAACCACAACAACTCTTGTTGTCATTTTCACTAGCAAATTATTTCCTATTCAATCCTCAAGCTATCTCCCTATTTTCAGCTCGGGCAAAAATTACCATTTTGCCCTTCTCACTCAATATTTACCAACAAGCCTCCAAGACATTAGAACTCAAATCCAAGGCAATATATTTAATCATTCAGTAAAGTATGTTATGCATCCTAACCCCCATACTCTAAGGTTGGTTTTGACTAGGGTTTCACATCCTCCCCTCCTTAGAAGAATTTTGTCCCGAAATTCAAGCATACCTCTATTTCAGCTCGGGATACTTTCGCTTAGCCTATTCTTCCGACTCCCATGTGGCATCCTGCGTGCCATGGTGCTCCCACTGGATATTAACCATTGGTATCTGCTTATTCCGGAGAGTTTTAACATTGCGGTCCAATATCCGCACTGGCTTCTCCACGTAGCTTAGGTCTGGCTACAACACCAACGGTTCATCATTCAATACATGACCGGGATCCGCATTAAACTTCATCAATTGTGATATATGAAACACATCATGGATATCCGTCAACCCATCCGGCAGGTCCAATCGGTAAGCTACTGGTCCAATTCTTTCCTTAATCAGAAACGGCCCCAAATATCTCGTTTCAACTTTCTGCCCTTCGGATGCTTCAAAATGCCCCTATTTGGTGTTAGCTTCAAAAATACGCTGTCCCCGACTTGAAATTACAATTCTCTTCGCCAGTTGTCCGCATAGCTCTTCTGCCGGCTCTGAGCCGCCTTTAACCTTTCTCGAATTAGTTTCACTTTATCTAACAATTCTTGGACACAGACCTCTCCGATTTTGCCCACATGACCATCTTCCGACCAGCTCCAATACAACGGTACTTGACACTTGCGCCCATACAAAGCCTCATACGGTGCCATCCCAATTGAGGCTTGGTAGCTGTTATTATATGACATCTTGGCATACGGCACACACTCGATCCACTTATCTCCTAAACATATCCTCTAATATTTAGATCACCCTTTCTGACTGCCCATCGGTCTGCGGATTCGCCGTCGTACTGAATTTCAGATTCGACCCCAATGCTTCCTGAAACTTTCCCCAAAAACGAGACGTAAACCTCGGATCTCGGTCTGACATTATGCTTGAAGGCACTCCATGAAGTCAAACAATCTCAAGAGCATAAGTCTGAGCTAGCTTCTCTATCGAGTCCCTCACATTCACCGGTATGAAATGGGCCGACTTGGTTATTCGATCCACCACCACCCATATAGCGTTCTTTTGAGTCCTTGACATGGGGAGTCCGATGATGAAATCAATAGTCATCTCCTCCCACTTCCATTCCGGCACTGGCAATAGCTGCAATAGTCCAGCTGACTTCTTGTGCTCCGCTTTAAATTTCTGGCAGGTGAGACAGGTCGAAACATATTTGACCACGTCTTGCTTCAGTCCGGGCCACCAATAAGCTCTCTTCACATCCTGGTACATCTTGACTTCCCTAGAATGAATGGCATACTTGCTCCTGTGCGACTCCTCCAAAATTCTGTCCTTCAATTGCTGCTCTCCGGGCACACATAATCGATCTCTGAAATGAAAAACTCCCGCATCATCTTGACGTAATTCACTGTCTGGCCGCTTAAGCTCCTTGACCTTAAAAAGTTGAAACTCGGCATTGCTTTGCTGAGCTTCCATGATTTCCTTCTTTAGACCTGGCACTAACCTCAAATTACTGATGATAATTCCTCTGTCTCGTACTTCCACCCTCATGTCCAACACATCCTGGACCACTTGCATTTCCTGCACCTTTAGTCTGGCCATTCCAACTTTTTTGCTCAGGGCGTCTGCCACAACGTTGGCCTTCCCGGGATGGTAGTTGATCAGACAATGGTATTCTTCTAGGAATTCCATCCACCTTCGCTGCCTCAGGTTCAGGTCCTTTTGAGTGAAGATATACTTCAAACTCTTTTGGTCGGTGAACACCTCATATTCGGCACCATACAGGTAGTGTCGCCATTTCTTAAGGGTGAACACTATAGCCTGTTGGATTGTATACCCTCTTAGACTAGGTT
This sequence comes from Voacanga thouarsii, assembly GCA_026120185.1. Taxonomy (NCBI): domain Eukaryota; kingdom Viridiplantae; phylum Streptophyta; class Magnoliopsida; order Gentianales; family Apocynaceae; genus Voacanga; species Voacanga thouarsii. The sequence continues at coordinate 48,348 of JANUWF010002190.1, forward strand.
TCTGATGTAAAATCGAATATTTTAATAAAATAATTTATTTTCAGAATTTGTTTGTGAACTTAATATTTTTTTTTGTGCACAATTTACGTTTGGAACAGACTCATTGTGTTTAAATAAGTAACCAATGTGAATGGTGGTCTTTCACAGTAAGGTATGGATCACGGGTTATTTAACACATAAACATTTGTTCTTAACCTATTGATGAGACTGGGAACCTCATCATGTTTAGGTTATTATGTTATGAATTCCAAATGGGGAATGGTTACCTTTAGCCAGTAAGTAGTCCACTCACTTAATGACATATACGTATTTCGAATACGTAGGACAGGACCGTTAGTAGTGGTTTCTTAAAGTACTATATGATAGAAACCTAGACTACTACCACTACAGCGTGGACTAGTACTCTACGACTTGAGTATTAGTTGGTGGTCTGGCGAAGCTGGAAGCATATACTTTGATTTGCTATAGTTGAGGTTCTATCGTAGGGCTAATATACTTGCATGTTAGGTATGTGTGACTAGTTAGTTAAGACATACTTATACAAGATAGTTTCTGCACTATATCGCCCTTTGTGGTTGTCTGAATGGTCTAAAATATCCAAGGCCTTGGAAAACATGACTTGGATGTTTGCTTTAGGGTAGCTCCCTTGGAAAGCGAAAACACTCCAGGAAGTCATGGATCATTGGACTAGAATCCTAAGGATGGTAGATGTCATTTAGAGGGGTGTTAGTACACTTCTTCCTCTCTAAATGTACGATGATGTGTAGAGGGGTATTTTAGTCATTTCACCTATAGATCGGAGACTTTGCTAATGCAGCATTGTCCTTGGGGTCAATATTTCCTTATGGTGATGTTAGGAAATATTTAAAATGTAAAATACAACTATTTATATAGCAGGGGTATTTTGGTCATTTTAGCAGCTAAGGCAATGTGTCTTTTTAGTCCTCGGAATAGCCCGTAAGTCCTAACTAATTTTGGGTTGAGGAATTGGTCTCAGTTCAAGAGGATTTTATTTTATTTTATTTTATTTTATTTTATTCAGGAATTCCAATTTATTATTGGACTGGAATAGAATAAATACAACAACAACAAACTAAGCCTTAATCGCAAGTAACATGGGGTCGGCTACATGAACCAACGTCAGGCAACGTGTGGTCATCCGCATGAATCCTCTCTCGCCACTTTCTTATATCGAACGTCATACTTTCATCCAAATCTAACAAAGACATATCTCTCTTAATTATCTCTATCCATGTCGTTTTCGGCCTACCTCTACCTTTCCCTCTGTCTAACCTATTCTGCCTCACTCTCTCCATCGCCCTTACAGGAGCATCCCTCGGTCTTCTCTGAACGTGTCCAAACCAACGCAGACGACATTCTCTCATCTTTTCCTCAATAGATGTCACACCCACCTTTTCCCTGATGATATCATTTCTAACTCTATCCTTCCTAGTATATCCACACATCCACCGTAACATACGCATCTCAGCTACTTTCATTTTTTTAATATGACACCTTTTAGCTGCCCAACATTCTGTACCATATAACAAAGCAGGTCGTACGACAGCCTTGTAAAACTTTCCCTTTAAATTCAACGGTGCATTACGATCACAAAGAATATCAGTCGCACTCCTCCATTTCAACCAACCCGCCTTAACTCGATGTGCAACGTCGCTATCGAGCTCTCCGTCTTTCTGAATAATAGATCCTAGGTAGCGAAAACAATCAGCTAACGATATATCTCTACCTTCCATAGTTACACTCTGGGCTATGTTTCTGCTACCACTAAACTTGCATCCCATATACTCTGTTTTACTCCTACTAATTCTGAAACCCTTGGATTCCAATTTCTGCCGCCATAACTCCATTTTAGCATTTACACCGGCTCTTGTCTCATCAATTAAAAAATATCATCCGCAAACAACATATACCATGGCACAGCCTCCTGTATAGTGCAGGTCAACTCATCCATAACAGCTGCAAAGAGGAAGGGGCTAAGCGCTGATCCTTGATGCACCCCGATATTAATAGGGAATTCTACAGTCACTCCGGCGCCAGTCCTTACACTTGTACATGCTCCCTCATAAATATCTTTAATAAGAGTAATATACTTTATTGATACACCTTTCTTGGCCAGCACCCACCAAACTACTTTTCTAGGAACCCTGTCATAGGCTTTTTCCCGGTCAATAAATACCATATGTAAATCTTTCTTTCTTTCCGTATGATATTCAATCATCTGCCTTAATAAATGAATTGCCTCCGTAGTGGAACGCCCTGGCATAAAACCAAACTGATTATCTGAAATTTGTATAATGCCCCGTAACCTCTGTTCAATCACTCTCTCCCAAAGCTTCATAGTATGACTCATGAGTTTAATCCCACGGTAATTGGCACAATCCTGGACATCTCTTTTATTCTTGTATAAAGGAATCATAGTACTCTTCCACCACTCTGTAGGCATCCTATTAACTTTATATATCTTGTTGAACAGACTTGTCAGCTACGTAATACCTATATCTCCTAAACAGTTCCAAACCTTGATCGGTATACCATCCGGTCCTACAGCTTTTTTTTGGACTCATCCTTTTAAGGGCATCATGGACTTCATGCTTCTGAATACGACGAATCCATGCACGGTTAACATCTTCGTTCGAATGCGCCAGGCTACCTACACTCGAAACTTGGACTTGACTCCCGTTGAATAACTTATCAAAATATGATCTCCATCTCTCCTTTATTTCTTCATCCTTAACTAAAACATTGTGGTTTTCGTCCTTTACACATTTCACTACACCTATATCCCTCGTCTTCTTCTCCTTGTAACGCGCCAGTCTATATATATTTTTCTCTCCGTCTTTGGTATCTAACTTTTCATATAAATCCTTGTAAACTATGGCTCTTGCGTTTCTGACAGCTTCTTTAGCTTTTCTTGTCACGACCTTGTATTTCTCAAAATTTTCATCACTCCTACACCTTCCTAAGTTTCTATAGCACTCTCTTTTACTCTTTACGGTTTCTTTCACTTCGTTGTTCCACTACGACAAATCCTTGTTAAGAGGTATTTTTCCTTTAGATTCCCCAAGCACTTCCTTAGCTACTGCCCTAATACATTGAGCCATCTTTCTCCACATAGTATTTGGATTCGAATCCATATCAAAAGACCAATTATCTGCCTCAACTACCTTATTGACAAAGGCTATTCTTTCATCCCCCTGAAGCCTCCACCACCTAATCCTAGGGTCAACTCGAAAATTCAGTTGCTTACTCTTTTTCCTAAAATTAAAATCGAGGACCAACAGCTTGTGTTGCGTAACTACGCTCTCACTTGGAATAACTTTACAATCCGTACACCCACTACGAAACCTACGCCTTATAATAAAGAAGTCTATCTAACTGATATTTAACCCGCTTCTAAAGGTCACTAAGTGAGAATCTCTCTTCTTAAACCAGGTATTTGCCATGGTCAAATCATAGGCCAAGGCAAAATCAAGAATAGCAGTTCCTGCTTCGTTTTTAGCTCCGAAACCCTGACCTCCATGAACACTCTCAAACCCGCTCTTATCAGTACCTACATGTCCGTTTAGATCACCACCAATGAAAAGCTTTTCTACACATGGTACACTCTGGACAATCTCATCTAAATCATCCCAGAACTGTTGCCTAACCGAATCATCGAGTCCTACTTGCGGCACATATGCACTAATAACACTAGTAATCTCGCTGCCAATCATGATCTTGATGCTCAAAATCCTATCACTCTTCCTCTGTACTTCAACCACATCATTAATAAACTTACGATCAATAATAATCCCGACTCCATTTCTATTTCTAACTCTACCTGAATACCAAAGCTTATAACCCCATGGAGCGACTACTCTCGGCTTCTCACCTACCCACTTGGTTTCCTGAAGACACAAAATGCTAATCTTTCTCCTCCGCATTACCTCAGCTAGCTCTGTCAATCTACCGGTTAAAGATCCTATATTCCATGTAGCTAGACAAATCCTATCCCTGTAGACTGTCTTTTTTACCCTACACCCTTGCATATTTGACACCGCATCCGGGGATCAACATGGCGCGTTGCTTCCGGGCAACGACCTAGCAACCCTCACTTTGAGAGAAATTAATTATCTAGTTTAATTGGTTAATTAATTATTCAGAGCCTAGGTCCAGTATGAATAATTAAGAAATTAACCTAGGCTTAAACTAAGGGAAATAATTAATGTTTAATTATTTATTGTGTTATTGATATAGCCCAAGAAATAAATAATTAAAGATTAATTATTATAGTTCATTTGGGTGTATTAATTATTTATTGGGTTAGTTATGTAAGCCTAGGAAATAAATAATTAATGTTTATTATTTTGGGCCTTTTGGGTCCAAGAGAAATAATAAATATTTTTCCGGCCCAATAGCTTGGACCTTAGGGTTTTTCCAGATACGGTTAAGAGGAGTTTAGGGTTAGGCCAAACTGATTCTCTGGATAACATCCGGGTGTTTTGAAATCCCGGGGATATGTTTATTAGATATTGAGAAACCTAGTTTTGGCTAACCAATAAAACTAGTGTATGGTAAATGAAAACCCTAATCCTGCTAGCACACAGAGCCTCACGTGAAGAGAGACTCTTGGGGTGTATCACGTCCCTTTCTCTCTTGCTCACTCATCTCTCTTCTCTGGTTTCTTCATGTTTCTTTGCTAATCAATAGCAAGAGAACCAAGGAGATTTGAAATTGTTCCTCTTCACCATTGTGTTCACCGACTAGAGGTTAGGCAGAGGAATATTCCGAGTACTGGAAAGCTTGGCGTTGATGCAAACAAGGCGAAGTAGAAGGCTAGCAGGTGTTCAACCGGAAGCTTCTTCAAGTGGGCGAAGCGAGGCGATTTCAGTCGTTCAATCCGCTTCTACTCAACCTAGAAGGGTTATGGAGTGCAAAGGTATGATCTTCACGCTTCCGTATGGCCTTTAAGGCTTGCGGATTATTTTTTTCTCCCTTTTTTTTAAACCATGCATGCTTCCCTGTTTTCGTCTCCCTCATAGCCGCCAGCTCCAGATCATGAGTGGGGTAGTTCACTTCATGAGGTCTTAGCTTCCGAGATGCATAAGCAATTACCTTCCTGTCTTGCATCAGCACCACTCCCAGTCCTTCTTTCGAAGCGTCGGTATACAGTGCGTAAGGTTTGCCTTCTTCTGGTAGACTCAATACCGGTGCTGTCATTAGTCTTTTCTTCAATTCTTGAAAACTTTTCTAGCATTTTTCATTGCACACAAATGGAACATCCTTTCTCCATAGACGGGTCATTGGCGATGCGAGCGTCGAAAATCCCTTGATAAACCTTCGGCAATATCCAGCCAATCCCAAGAAACTCAAGATCTCGGTAATATTCTCCGGCTGCTTCCAGTCTGATACCGCTTCAACCTTTGCCGAATCTACCTTGATTCCCTCCATGGTCACTACATGGACAAGGAATGCCACACTGTCTAGCTAGAATTCGCACTTGCTGAACATAGCATACAGCTTGTGCTCCCGCAATTTCTCCAATACGAGCTTCAGATGCTCTGCATGCTCCTCTGGACTCTTGGAGTAAACTAAAATGTCGTCGATGAAGACTACCACGAACTTGTCCAGATAAGGTCGGAATACCCAGCGCATTAGGTCCATGAATATTGCTGGAGCATTAGTCACCCCTGAACGGCATCACTACGAACTCGTAGTGTCCATATCTGGTGTTAAAGGCTGTCTTGGGAATATCATATTCTTTTATCCGCACCTAGTAGTACCCTTGCCTTAGATCCAACTTAGAGTAGCAACTGGATCCTTGCAACTGGTCGAATAGCTCGTCAATCTATGGTAAGGGATACTTGTTCTTGACCATTAAATTGTTCAACCCTCGGTAGTCGATGCATAGCCTCAGAGTGCCGTCCTTCTTCTTCACAAATAGCACAGGCGCTCTGCAAGGCGACGTGCTAGGTCTGGTATAACCTTGACTCACTAACTCCTCCAACTGCTCCATCAACTCTTTTAAATCATCCGGTGCCATCCGGTACGGTGTCTGCGATACTGGTTCCGCCCCCGGAACTAAGTGATGGTGAATTCCACTTCTCGGTTAGGAGGTAGAGAATCAAGTTCTGCCGGAAACACATCGGGGAAATCCCTTACTATTTCAGTGTCCTCCAGGGTGCACTGGTCCTTCGGCTTGTTTATCACATAAGCCAAGTACCCTGGACACCCTTGCTTTAATAATTTCTGGTCTTTAGCCCTCGCAATCAAGTACTTACATTCTCTCACCCTCTTGCCATTAAATTCTAATACATCACGACCTGGTCTGATAAACTGGACTGTCTTATTTCTACAGTCTACCCTAGCCCCATGTTTGGCTAACCGGTCCATCCCCAAAATCAAGTTATAATCCTCAAGGTCTAACACTATCAAATCCCCCTCCAAACTTTCTTTCCCCACATTAACTTTACACTTGTTTACATACTAATCCGCTTGCACCATTTTCCCCAGAGGTGTGATCACCTGTAAAATAAAAGGTAGCTCTATTCCACCCAAATGACATGCACACAACTTGTTTATATAGGAATGAGTAGAGCCAGGATCAATCAAAGCATTAATGGAACGTCCTTAAATAGTGAACGTACCTTCTACCACCGATGCATCGGCCCCAACTTCCTCTCTGTTGAGAGCGAATACCTTAGCCTTCACTTGCGGCTTCGGTTCTCCACTCCCGGATACTCCCGTGGGGTTGGCTCAGTTGGGCCCCGACATCTGAGCAGGGTTTCCTTGCCCGACGCGGTGCAATTTGGGGCAGGCGTTTCTCAGGTGGATCGGGTCACCACAGTGATAGCATTTCTTTTCACCACCCTTAGACCAACAATTTCTCTCGGTGTGGCCTTTCCTTCCACACTGCCTGCATGATGGGAGATTCGGGGCAGGTCCACTTGGTGCTGTCTGGGCTTGCTTTCCCCGGTTCTGCTATTGATGATTGGCGGGGCGCTTGTGGGGTTGCAGTCTCGGAAATTGTCCTTGCGGCTGTCTCGGTGGCGGGAAGGGTTTTATTGCCATCCGGCTGCGGTCCTCATTCTCCGTTCAAGTGGCTGCGTCTATAGCCCCCGAATAAGTGGTCGGTTGAGCAGGTGCCAATGCTCTCGTCAGCTCTGGTCTCAGCCCCTTAATGAACTGCCTTGTCCTATTCTACTTGGTGTCTACCAATCTCCGGTAGTATTTCGACAATTGAGTGAATCGCGCCGCATATTAAGCAACTGACATGCTCCCCTGCCTCAAATTTTGGAATTCGTCCTCTCGCCTCTCCACAGTCCACTGTGGAATGTATTCAGCCCTGAAGGCTTCAACGAAGTTGGACCACGTCCATTCATGCTCGTCCGCCTCCCAGTCGTCTTGGACCCGCTGCCACCATGCTCGAGCTGGTCCTCTCAATTAGAAGCTGCAAACTTAACTATCCGCTTCTCGGTGTACTGGAGCGTCTCGAATATGTCCTCCAACTATTCAACCCACTGCTCTGCCTTCTGATCTTGTTCTGCTTTGCCTAGGAAGACGGGAGGCTGAAACTTCAAGAACCTCTCTAAGGGCTCATCCTCACCCCGAAGGTTCCGTCGCTCGGTCATTGACTGCAAAATCTCAGCCATCTTACTGAACACCTGGCCCATAGTCACATCAACTGGAACTTTAGACCTCAATCCCATACTCTGACTATTCCCTTCACCCCGGTTGGGTGCTTGCATCTGGGCTGCTCCCATTTCTGTTGCCACCTGATCGGTTTCTAGTACCCTTCCACCTGCTGAGGTTGCACGACGCTTGGGTGCCATTCTAAACCACACCTCGATGATAAGTGTATGCACTTAAAGGTCAAACCATTTTAGTTGTACTTGCATGCATTGACAAATAGATGTAAATGGAAAGCGGATGTAAATTTAGCTAAGGAATAAATTCTCTTTCAAAAATGGACTTGCATAGATTCAAAATCTTAATAGAAAACAGAATTACAATCCTTAACAAAAAATAAAAATAAAAATTCTTGAAAAAAAATAGTAAACAAATAAACATCCAAATCAAAGGAACTCCTAGTCCCCTAATCCTCATCAGAACCCTCATCATTAGCTTCATATAACCAATCCCCGGTGTTCTTAGAAAAATCTACCCCAACCCCGCTAGCAAATCCCTCCATTGGCTCATTCCCAGGGCGCCTAGAACTCTCTCCGGGCTCAACTCGGCTGAAGAAAGGAAGGAAAGAAGGCCTAGGTGGAGACTCATAGTCTATCTCCCCCGGGTCATCGCTATCTGCTGCTAAGTCCACCTCGGGATTAGGAGGGTGGGGTTCAGGATACACTATCATCACATCATCCTCACTATCTGAGCTTATGTCAATCACCAAAATTGGGGGTGGCTCAATAATCTGGACCTCGTCATCACTGTTATTCTCCATAGGGTTAATCTCATCGTCACTATTATCCTCCATAGGGATAACTGGCTGAGGGGCAGGTTGGGGAACTGGAAGGTCCTCCGGGTCTAGAAAGATAGGCAGGTGCCATTACTGCCCTTTCCTCGTAGTCCTAAGAAGTCTAACCACCCTACAGCATTAACAAGATAGGTTAGATAAAGATTTAAACTTAAATCAATAGACTATATATCATCAATATTTGCCTATAACCTAGGCTCTGATACCACTTGTAACGCCCCGCTACCTAGGCCGCCAGGGCCAGGGATATCGCCCCGTCCAAAGGACAAGGGGACTTTATAACTAGGTCACACAAATAAAATAGCGGAA
>JANUWF010002193.1:0-222704 GCA_026120185.1 Voacanga thouarsii
AAAAGTTGGGATGGCCAGGTTAAGGGTGCAGGAAATGCAACTGGTGCAGGATATGTTGGACAGAAGGGTGGAAGTGCAAGGCAAAGGGATTTTCCAAAGTAATTTGATGTTGGTGCCGAATTTGAGAAGGGAAATCATGGAAACTCAGCAAGGCAACGTTGAGTTTCAGCTTTTCAAGGACAATGAGCTAAAGCTGCCCAGCAGTGAATTTCGTCTAGACGAGACGGGAATTCTACATTTCATGGATCGGTTGTGTATAGTCGGAGAGCAGCAATTAAAGGACCGAATTTTAGAAGAAGTGCACAAGAGCAAGTACGCCATTCATCCGGGGGAAGTCAAGATGTATCAGACTTGAAAAGAGCCTATTGGTGGCCCAGACTGAAGCGAGATATGGTCAAGTATGTCTCGACCTGTCTCACCTGGCAAAAAGTCAAAGCAGAGCATAAGAAGTCAGCGGGACTATTGCAGCCATTACCAGTACCGGAATGGAAGTGGGAAGAGGTGACTAAGGATTTTGTCACCAGGCTTCCCATGTCAAGGACTCAAAAGGACGCCATATGGGTAGTGGTGGATCAACTAACCAAGTCGGCCCATTTCATACCGGTGAATGTGAGGGACTCGATGGAAAAGCTGGCTCAGACTTTTGTTCGAGAGATCATCCGACTACATGGAGTGCCTTCAAGCATAGTGTCAGATCGAGACCCGAGGTTTACGTCTCGTTTCTGGGGAAAGTTTCAGGAAGCAATAGGGTCGAATCTAAAATTCAGTACGACGGCGCATCCACAGACCGATGGGCAGTCAGAGAGGGTAATACATATATTGGAAGATATGCTAAGAGCTTGTGTTTTGGACTTCGGAGATAAATGGATAGAGTGTGTACCGTATGCAGAATTATCGTATAACAACAGCTACTAAGCTTCGATCGGGATGGCACCGTATGAGGCTTTGTATGGGCGCAAATGTCAGGTACCGTTGTATTGGAGTTCGTCCGAAGATGGTCACGTGAGCAAAATCGGAGAGGTATGTGTCCAAGAAATGTTGGATAAAGTGAAATTGATCAGGGAAAGGTTAAAGGCGGCACATAGTCAGTAGAAGAGCTGTGTGGACAACCGGCGAAGGGAATTAGAATTTCAAGTCGGAGACAGCGTGTTTTTGAAGTTGACGCCAAACAAAGGAATTTTGAAGCATCCGAAGGGCAGGAAGTTGAATCCGAGATATTTGGGACCGTTTCCAATTAAGGAAAGGATTGGACCGGTAGCTTACCGATTAGACCTACTAGATGGGTTAACGGGAATCCATGATGTGTTTCATGTGTCACAATTGAAGAAGTATAATGCGGATCCCGGTCATGTATTGAATGATGAACCGTTAGTGTTGCAGCCGACCCGAGCTATGTGGAGAAGCCTGTGCGAATATTGGACTGCAGTGTCAAGACTCTCCGGAGCAAGCAGATACCGATGGTTAAGATTTAGTGGGAGCACCATGCCACACATGATGCCACATGAGAGTTGGAAGAGTGGGTTAAACGGAAGTATCCCGAGTTGCAATAAAGGTATGATTGAATTTCATGGTGAAATTCCTCTAAGAAGGGAATGATTTGAAACCCCAGTCAAAACCAACCTTAGAGTGAGGGGGTTTGTATGCATATCATAATTTATTGCATGTTTAAATTTATTTTTAAATGATTTTCTATGCTTTGGATTTGATTTTTATTGTCTCAAAGGCTTGGTTGTGAGTATTGCTTGAGAAAGGCAAAATAGTAATTTTTGCTTGAGGTGGAAAAAGGGAGACAACTTGAGGATTGACTAAGAAAGTTTTTTTTTTTTAGGGAAAATAAGAACAAGATTTGTTGTGGTTTAGTGGTTAGAGCCTTAGAATTAATTCTTGAGGTCTTAGGTTCAAATTCCATCATAGGAGCTTTAGCTGGGTTAAATTTTCTTTTTGCTTGGGAAGTATCATTTTCGGCCTTAGTGGTGTTCGGAGTAGGGTAGAGATGTTGTCCTACGAGAGGCATGATAGGAGTCTTCAAATCCTACTCATTTGTTCTACACAAAATTCCTAAGAGGAATTCAAATCCTCTTGATCCTTAATTTTCCTATTTCTCAATTCATTAATTTCTTCAAATTATTCTAGCCAATTTCTTTCTAGAAATTCCAGTGAAGTTCTGTGGCTTTGTAGAATCAAAATGTCTTAGTGGAAGACATTTTATGGTCTGAAAATGTGGAGGAGATGTGAAAGATTCCAAGGGGATAAATCCCTTTTGTGAACTCTCTAAAAATTCATTCTAGCTAGGTTCATCTTCCTTCTTGGAATGAACTGAAATTTTCCAGCTTCTTGTGCCTTCAAATTGTCGAAACTCTTAGCTAATATTCCCTTCTAAATGCTGCCAAAAAAAATGACCTTTTGGATCAGCTTGCAACCTGAAATTCTCTGACCATTTTCGGACTGCACAAAGTTGGTGCAAAACCAGAAAAATCCCTGGGCAAATCGCAGCTTTGGAGATCCGAAACCAAGCTGTTTTCTTCTAGTTTTTGTTCAGCACCTTAGCCATGTTTTTCTTCCATGAAGAAGGCTGGAAACTAGCCTTGAAAACCCCTGAAAATCCCCTTCAAAACCTCTACAAATTGGCTGGAAAGATGGCAGCTAAAACTGCCCAGAAAAAAAAAAATTCCAGCCTTGCAAAAAATACTATGCAGTAGTTTTTCTAGCTTAGTTTCCGAATTCTCTCCTAGCCGAAACTCCATCCTTTTTCTGCAAAAACCACCATTAAACCTCCATTAACTAAACTCCATTATCCTCCCAAAGATCTGCACGAAAAATCCAATCATGGCTGCCAGAAAATCTCTCCAACAAATCTCTACAAACATTCTTGATTAGCTACCAAAATTCCAGCCACAATAATTTAGCAACCTTCCATAAAATGTTCCTCAATGAACCAGACTTATTCCTCACCATTTCAGTCCATCTTTTCGGCCACTATTACCCCTCTTCAATTAGCTTTCATCTAGCAGAAACACTGCACCGAAATTCGGCCATGGCAGACTTCCAAAAGCTCTCCAAGAATCAAAGATTTTCTTGGATATTTAGTTTCCAAATTTTCTTCTCAAAAATATTCTTCAAGGATTCCAACAACTAGCCTTTCCTTTTCTCTTCCAAATTTCGGCCAGCCCTAATCTCTTCAAAATTTCGGCAGCCACCATCCAAAAACTCTCTATTCCCTTCAACTTTCAAGAACACACAACAGACCAAGAGCACCTACTTATTCCTTTCACCAAATACCTATCCAAATCACTTCAAACTACTTCTAAAAACTGTAAAATTCATCTACTCACTATTTTGAGTCCATCAACATGATTCTTAACATCAAACTCCAAAATTCAACTTGCTAGCTTGGATAAAAAACCAGAAATTTTGTGAAGGCTCAAGAACACCATCAAGGTAGGTTTGTTCTAACAACTCCATCTTCTCTAATCGTGATCTCTAATGAATATATATATGAATAAACCCACTAATGGTCTCTCTCTATCTCTCTCTATCTCTCTCCTTCTCTCTCTCTCTCTTTGCCGAATCTCTCTCCTCCTTGGCCGAATGGTTTCTTCTCCAATGGTCATGCTTCCTTCACCTTCTTTGGTCGGATTTAGAGATCTAGGAGTTGAGACTTATTCAAAACTCCTTCAAGGGAATTCATCAAGCAAGTAAGCTTTCATTTAACCCTTCTTTTAATTCTAGATTTATGTCTTTAGGATGATGTTGATAGAAGGTGGATTGTGGATAGGATTTGAGTATGTATCGTTGAGATTGAAGCATGAATATGAAGGAGATGGGATTTATGCATGGATGGATTATCTTGGTTGATTGTATGATAATTTGAGGTTTAATGCATGCCTCCATGATTAAGTATGCTAGAGATTATATCACTTTTGGTGAATAGGATTTATATTCATGTTGGATTGTTGAAGCCATGATCATATTTATGCTAGTAGGGATTAGATAATGTCTTGATAAATTGAGATCTATGCTTGTATGCGTGATTCGATGAATTGAAGGATTGTATATGTTCATGATTGTGAATAGCCATGGAAATATGATCATGATCTAGATGTCCCTAAGCTAATTTTTATTTCATGAATAAAATATTTAATAATATGATTTTGCTAGTACTTTTGAAAAAACACTAGGAATGGTGGATATAGATTATTATATATATAAAGGATATTTTAGTCAAATAAATAATAGTTTTGATAGAAAAATACAATATATCGATATTATATAAAAATAATGAAATCAACTAAAGCCTTTTTTTTTTAAATAATCATAATTAGTAAAATACTTATTATTAAAATTTAATTATTATCTTTTAACCAAAACCTATTAAAACTTATTTATTATTTTCCAAGCAAGGCTCATTAAAATTCATTTTTAACTAACTTTAGTTATCAATTATTTTCTAATAGCTAAATTATTAATAAATCATTATTTTTCCTAAAAACCACCTAAGACTCTTCATCAACTAAACTCTAAATTTTCTTAGCAATATTTAAACCTTTAACTTATTAGTACTTATTTCTCAAAACATTAATTATTTTAAATATCAAATTATCCTTAGCTTATAAACCTATTTACTTATTGTTTGGCCTTAAATCTTGGGACACTAGAATCATGATAGTAGTAAGTTGAGTTGTTTAATTTGAGAAAGTGAATTTTGGCTTGAGTTTGATTGTGGTTTGTATTTGCCCATGCGGGGTTAGGTCAGTAGTTGGAGACCTTTTTATTATGAGCAAGAATCAGGTAAGCTCCTGCATAAAACCTGATTGTTGAAAACTGTTTAATTATGGCAAGCCAAATGTAGAATGCATGGACACTCATCTTTGTAAAGGCAATTGAGGATTGTCTCCTGTCTTATTTCCGTCAAACAAATTATTTGAAAACTAATAAGCAGATTTATTCAAACTCAAAACTCTTTCTAAAACTGATTTTGAAAATGGTAAATGCTAAATTAATCAAAGGGGTGTCCTAACGTTAACACCATCACTCGAAATCATTATGAAAGAATATTTAATTGAAACAAATTAATCAAACCCGAACTCAACCAAGATAACTATATAAGCTGAAATAACTAAATACCATAGGGCAAAAATCTTAAATCTTAAGAAAATACATCATCTTTAAGAACAAAATAGGGTACAACCCTTAATTACAATTAAAAGTTAAATCTTAGCATAATAATTACAAGTACGATTACAAAAAGAAGAGAAAAGCAAACTTATAGATAAGTATGCTTCTTCTTCTTCTGAGGATCTTGTAGTAAAACCCTTTTCTCTTCCTTAACTATCTAGGTCTTCCTCTCTTCTTTGTGCTAAAACTAATAAGACTCAGGGTTACCCTAGGCAATTCTGACTCCCCTAACCTATTTTTGTGTGAAAATAATGAATATATAAAGCCTTAGTTGTGTGAATTTAAAAAATTTTATTCTCGGATGTGTGTGCCTGTGTTGTGGGTAGTTTAGGGAACTTGGACTTCCCTAGTCCACCAAGTTTTCCATAAATAAGGCGGCTGAGGGAAGTTCAAATTTTTTGGCCCGTCAATGTAACACCCCACTACCTCCGTACCATATTAAAGCTGGGGATGTTACCCCGTCCATAGGATAAGGGGTTTTTATGTCTAGGACTTACAAAAGAAATGAATGAAATAATTAAAATCAAACTTATTACAACTCAAATAATACAAGAACAAATTCCAAAAATAAATAAATGCCCACTAGAATCTCTCAAAATGAAATACATAAAAAAAAAAGAAAGAAGTATTCAAAATAAAGGCAATCTCTAATCAATAACCTACACATAGGATAGACCTAAAAGTATGGTATAAAGAGGCAGTAAGGCATAAATCTTAGTAAGCATATGTGTGCTTTGAGTGCTTCAGGTAAAACAGTTCATGTACGCTGTGGGGAAATATACCCTCTTAGACTAGGTTTCTGGTGTAAATATTGAATGTTTTAATAAAAGAATTTATTCTCATAAATTATTTGTAATTTTACATTTTATTTGTGCACAATTACGTTTGGAAAAGATCTATTGTGTTTAAGTAAGTGGTCTATGTGAATGGTGGTCTTTCACAGTAAGGTGTAGATCACGGGTTACTTAGTACATAAACTTTTGTTTTTAACTGATTGATGAGAATGGGAATCTCATCATGTCTAGGTTATTATGTTATAAATTCCAAATGGGGAATGGCTAATATTTAGCCAGTGAGTAGTCCACCCATTTTATGACATAAGCGTGTTTTGAATATGTAGAATAGGACCTGCAGTAGTGGTTTTTAAAAGCACTATATGGAAGAAACCTAGACTACTACTACTACAACGTGGACTAGTATTCTATGGCTTGAGTCTGAGTTGGTGGTCTGATGAAGCTGGAAGCATGTATTTTGATTTGCTTTTAGTTCATGTTCTATCGTAGGACCAATATACTTGCATGTTGGGTATGTGTGACTGGTTTGTTAAAACAGACTTGTACAAGATAGTTTATATACAATATCGCCCCTTACAGTTGTCTGAATGATCTAAATATCTAGGACCCTAGGAAATTTGACTTGGATGACTGTTTTAGGGAAACTTCCTTGGAATGTGGAAACAATCCAGGAAGTCATAGATCATTGGATTAGAAGCCTAAGGATTGTAGATGTTATTTAGAGAGGTGTTAGTACAGTTCTTCCTCTCTAATGCACGACATTGTATAGAGGGGTATTTTAGTCGTTTCACCTATAGGTCGGAGACTTTGCTGACGCAGTATTGTCCTTAGGGTCAATATTTCCTTATGGTAATATTAGAAAATATTTAAAATGTAAAATATAGCTATTTATATTGCAAGGGTATTTTGGTTATTTTAGTAGCCAAGGCGGTGTGTCTCTTTATCCCTAGAATAGACTGTAAGTCTTAATTATATACAGGCTAAGGAATTGGTCTTAAATTAAATGGAATTTATTTTATTTAAGTAGCGTGATTTAATTATTAGTCTAGAATAAAATGATGGTCCAAAGACAGAGAGAGAATTAATTAAATTAGTTTGGTAGGTTAATTCATTATTCAAGGCTTTTGCCCAATTTGAATAATTAAAAATTCACCTGGGACGAAACTAATATAGCTTGTCAATTGGAGTAGTTTATTTGGGTGGAAAATTTAACTATTTATTGGGCCATTTTTTTTGTTCTAACTAGAATAATTAATTTAATCCAAGAGGCTAAACTAAGAGTCCAATGGGCCAATCGAGTATAACCTAGAGTTTTATTTAGGTTAAACAGGAGAACAAAGACAAACGTATTTTTTTTTTTACAACGTTGTTTTTCTTCTTCTTCTCTGAGAAGTTCCTTAGCCCTGTGAGTTGTTCGCCAAATGTAGATTAGACTGGCTGTATACTAGATGATCGAGATGTTGGCATTCATATACATGCACTGACAGAGTAGGAGGCTTGCAAGAATTGCACCAAAGGTTTCCACCAGCGCATGTACCCCGGTTCCACATATTACGTTCCAACCAACTTTAAGAACAAGAAGAAGAGGTAAATTTTTTTCCTCCTCGGAGCTTGAACAAGCCGTGACCAGTGCCAGTTGAGGCAGCCGGAACCATCTCCAGCTCCGCTCTGGAGTTTTGCTGCGTGTTGTTCTTGTTTAGTTCATTGCTTCCACTGCATTTTGCATCCCCTTTAAATCTTCAATTGGTATCAGGGCATGAAGATTTTGGGCTAAATATAGGAAGTATGCATCTAGTTAAATAAAAATGGACACATATGTGGGATTAACTGTGATCATTCGCTATGTTTGGTATGGATAGATTCTCTGTTAAACCTCTCGGATTGAGGTGTAGGAGATTTGTAATTCACCATATTTCTTAGAAAATCGTGTAAGCCCAAAGTTAATGGGTATGGGCGGTTGTTGGTTTGTTGATTTCATTGTATTTGGATTGAAACTGGAGAGCCAGTGGAGGAAGAAAGTTGCAAAAAAAAAAAAAAAATAGTGAAAAATTTGCAGAAAGAAGACGCAAGAAAATTTAAATGAGAGCCTGGGCAGACCGGGACCGATGCCAGCTAAGGCCGCCGCAATCGGCGCCGGCTCCGGTCTGCACGTGGCTTGCGCATCGTAATAGGTCAGCACTTGGGTTGCCTGCGAGGCCTGGTTCTGTGCGGTGGGTGTTGTGGACCGCAGTGCAGTTGGGTGCTCAATCCAGTGCAGTGGGTATAGTGGACCAAGGAATTTTTTTTTTCCCTTGTAATTTTCTTGCATTTCTTTTTTGTTTTGGGGGCAATGCCAGGTGAAGTTTATATTTTTGCAATAGCTAATATTCATGGAATATTTTTGAATGAAAGCTATTAGTAAGGGATTTTAAGATTAAACAAGATTATTAATTAATTAATTAATGTGTTTAATTCTATTATTTGAGCACTTAGGTTTAAAAATTAAAAAGTTTGAAAACGTCTACTGTTTTTCTAGCATGCTATTTATTTATGAGTACCTATGTACACATTTTCTCAAAGACCAAAGTCTTTGGGAATATTTTTGACAAGAAAACATTTTTTCTAAAAATTAAATGGTTATTTTAACTTGAACAAAAATTAAGCTTTAGATATTTTCTTAATGGATTTAATCCTTGATATAGAATATATATTGGATTTAGATATTTTTGTAAGTTAAAAATAGAAGGCCATTTTGTTTTATTTTCACATAAGAAAAATTGTTTTGTCAAATAAACTTAAGACCAAAGTCTCTAGAAAGTTTTAATTTGTCATTATGTTTTTAACTTAAATAAAATTAGTCCATGGAAAAATCCCTCAAAGAATATAAAACTTGACATAAAGATTTTAATGGATTTAGATATTTTCTTTTTGAGTTAAAAGAAAACTTAATGGAAATTTTCAAAAGGATAGTTTTTAAAAAAAAAACCCTTATTTTAAAAGACTAATTGGGAGAGAGGTTCCAACGGCACCATGGCTTCCATCACAATCATTATTAGAGATCGTGGGTCCCTTTGTGTCACCCTGGGAGTGAACCCGTATAGGATGGGGATACCACAAGGATCTAGATCCTTGTGGTATAAAGGGACCCACGATCTCTAATGAAGGGAAATAATTAATAACCTGGGACATGTACTATAATCGGACAACCTCTTGTTAGAAGTTATAGTGCGAGGTATGTCTATAGGAAATGAGAGGAAACGTCCATCCTCTTGATGGAGTTATCTTCCAGATCATTACCTATAAGGGAAATTAATTTGTGGTGGTTAACACACATAGCTTAGGGAATTGTTAATATTCCCAAGAAGCTATATCAGTTTTCCTAAGAGCCAAATTAATTATTATCAATTTTTTTATATAAGGATAAAGTGCATAAAATTTATTTTGTTTTCACAAACTAAATCCTTTCTTTTATTTTTTAATTTCAGAAATAGGGGGAGGTTCTTTTAGTTCTTTGGCCATTATTCTCAGAGAAAATAAGCTAACGGGTCCTAACTATGTGGACTGGAAAAGGAACCTAGACATAACACTCACAGGAAAGGAGTATAAGTGTGTCCTTTATGAGACCTGCCTTGTTATCGGGGAAGGTTCCACTAACGAAGAGTGTGAGGCTGAGAAGGTGTGGAAGAAGGCTGACGAAATGGCACGCTGCTATATGTTAGCCTCCATGGCTAATGCGCTCCAGTCAAAACACGAGCACATGACCTCTGCATATGACATATGTCGATCATTAGCAACGATATTCATGGATAAGAGCCGGCCTACAAGGCAGGAGGCTCTTTGAACTATCATTAACACTAAGATGGCCGAGAGAGCATTAGTCAGATAGCACATGCTCAAGATGATTACTGCTTTTGAGGAAGCAGAAATCTTAGGGGCTATCATTGACCCCAACAGCCAAGTGGACATGGTTCTCAAATCTCTATCGGGTTCCTTTACTCAGTTCAAGTTGAATTACAACATGAACAAGTTAAACATAAGTTTAACTGAGTTGATGAAGGAGCTCCAGATGGCAGAGAAGGTCATAAAGCCTCAATGAAAGGCTATGATTGCTAAGGCTTCTTCCTCTATAACTGGGCCTAAGCCCCAAAAGTTCAAAAGGAAGGAGGAAAATGCAGTGGCCTAGCCAAAGACCCGCCTAAAGACAAACCAAATGGCAAGTGCCTTAAATGTGGAATAAAGGGACACTAAAAAAAGGAGTCTCCAGATCTTCAAGCTAAGAAAAACCCCACAGGTAATGTTTTCTATCTAGATTCTATATCAATGGTTAGATCAACTTCTACTTGGATTGTTGATTCAGTGGCCACTAATCACATCTATAACTCCTTGCAAGGGTTTAGAAAGATTAGAGACTCAAGAAGGGCGAACATAGGCTGCGCATGGGAAATAGAGCACTAGTCTGGGCCCTTACAGTAGGAGAGCTGGATCTTATTTTTTTATTGTAATAGAATTGTGGTTTTAAAAGAAATTTTATATGTACCTAGATTTCGACAGAATTTGATTTCAATTGCGAAACTAATAAATCAATGATTTTCTGTATCTTTCTATTTTGGTATTTCTATCAGTAGAGATGGAGAAATTTTATGTACTGGGCACATGTATGGAAATCTATTCTTCTTAAGCCCTATTAACAATCAATTAAATAACGCTCAATCTGAACCTTTAACTAGGAAGATAAAGAACAATGTCTATGACTCACATATTTAACATCTAAAGTTGAGTCATATCAACTCAACTAGAATTTAGAGGTTAATCCATGATGGATCTTTGGGCTCATTGAGAATGAAAAATTGGCCTTAGTGTGAATCCTGCCTAATGGGAAAAATGACCAAAAGATCATTTACCACAAAGGCGGATAGAGCCAAGGAGATATTGAGTCTCGTTCACACTGATATGTGTGGTCCCTTATCTACACTAGCTAGAAGGGGTTTTGAGTAATTCATTACTTTCACGGATATTTGTACAAAGTTTGGTTATATTTACCTAATGAGATGCAAGTCTGGCTCTTTTTGACAAGTTCAAGGAGTTAAAGGCTGAAGTGGAGTGTCAGACAGGTAAACTGATCAAGACCTTACGATGGATAGTGGTGGAGAGTATCTCCTTAGCGAATTCAAGGACAATATGGTATATCATGGGATAGTATCCTAACTCTCTACGCTTGGGACACCACAGTAGAATGGAGTGGCTGAGAGAAGGAACAAGACATTGACGGAAATAGTCCGAAGCATGATGTCTCATGCTACTATTCTAGTATTTTTTTGGGGATATGCCCTGAAAATAACAACATACATTCTGAACTTGGTACCTTCCAAGTCAGTACCTAAGGCTCCTTCTGAGATGTGGACTAGGTGTAAGCCAAGTTTGAATCATCTCAAGATATGGGGTTAGCCAGCTTATGTACTGATCAAGGGAGACTAATTGGAACCAAGATCGAAATTATGCTATTTTGTTAGGTATCCAAAAGGGGCAAAGGGTGGTTATTTTTATCATCCTAAGATGCAGAAAGTACGAGTTAGTACCAATGCTAGATACTTAGAAGATGATTAGAGTACGTCCGATAAAGGTTCAACTAGGTTGGAACATGAGGAGAAGTTATTTTCGAAATCAACTTCTTCTGACCCGATTTTGGAAAAAGAAGAGGCATAACCTCAAGTGCTTATACAATTGGAGCCTCGTTATAGTGGGAAAGTGTCTAGGGTTCTAGAGAGGCGAACAAGAGAAGCTTTCAAGCTAGTCTCTAACCATTAGGAACAAGACCCCACTAGATACGAGGTGGCTATTCTTGATGCTGATGCAAATCTATGGCATGAAGTAATAAAAGCCAAGATGAAGTCTATGAACTTCAATCAGGTTTAGGATCTTGTAGCTTTACCTGAAGAGATAAAGCCCATTGGGTGTAAGTGGGTATACAAAAGGAAGAGGGGAGTGGATGGGAAGGTGGAAACTTTCAAAACTAGGCTTGTGGCGAAAGGGTGTACTCAGAAAGAAGGAATCGATTATCAGGAATCCTTTTCCCTAGTAGCCATGCTTAAGTCCATCCGTATCCTCCTTGCCATCGCATGTCATTATCACTATGAGATATAGCGAATGGATGTCAGGACAGCATTTTTAAATGGCCATCTTAGTGAAAACATCTATATTTCCCAACCGGAAGGCTTTATTGCTAGAGGCTAAGAACATATGGTTTGCAAGCTTAAGAAGTCCATTTATGGACTTAAGCAGGCATCAAGAGCATGGAACATTCATTTTGATGAGACTGTAAAGTCTTACGATTTTATTCAAAACGAGGATGAACCATGCGTATATAGGAAGCATGAAGGTATTATTGTGGTTTTTCTTGTCTTGTATGTGGATGACAATCGGAGATGATGTAGGGTCATTGTCATCTACAAATGTTTGGCTGTCTAGTTAATTCAGTATGAAGGACTTGGGAGAAGCCAATTACATTCTCGGCATTAAGCTTCTTAGAAATAGGAAGTAGAGAATGTTGGGATTATCCCAAGGGACAAACATTGACAAGATTCTCGCCAAATGTAGCATGGACTCATGCAAGGGAGCTCTAATTCCTTGCAGACATATGTTATCTTTTTCTTCAAGGGACTGTCCTAAGTCTCAAGAACAAAAAGACAGAATAAGTAGAATTCCCTACGCTTCGGCTGTGAGATGTCCCATGTACGCTATGCTATGTACTAGGCTAGATATCTGCTTTGCCGTAGGCTTGGTTAGCAGATATCGGTCAAACCCTGGGGAGGTTATTGGCAAGCTGTAAAGCATATTCTCAAGTACCTTAAAGGAACAAGAGATTATATGTTAATTTACAGGGTTGATGACTTACTTCCTACGGGATACACAGACTCAAACTTCCAAGCAGATAAGGATTAGAGAAAATCTACTAATGGATATGATTTCACCTTGTCTAAAAGAGCCATTTCATGGAGGAGTATCAAACAATCTTACATTACTGATTCAACCATGGAAGCTGAGTATGTGGTAGCTTCGGAGGCGTCTAAGGAAGCAATCTGGCTCCGGAAGTTCCTTCCGCAACTTGGAGTTGTGCCACACATGGACAAGGTAATTGTGATGTATTACAGCAACATTGAAGCAGTATCACAATTCAAAGAACCTAGGAATCAAAAGAAGGGAAACACATTGAGAGGAAGTACCACCTGATTTGGGATTTTATCTAGAGACGGGAAGTCAAGGTGTAACAGATTGCCTTAGAGAACAATCTGGCAAATCTATTCACCAAGCCTTTGGCTGAGAGAGTCTTCAAGAGACACTAAGATGCCATAGGGATGGGCACCTACGGACTTACTTAGTCATACAGTTCAAGTGGGAGATTGTTGGGAAATATGCCCTCTTAGACTAGGTTTTTGATGTAAACATCGAATGTTTAAATAGAAGAATTTATTCTAAAAATTTATTTGTAAATTTATATTTTATTTGTGCAGAATTACGTTTGGAAAAGACCCATAGTGTTTAAGTAAGTGGTTCATGTGAATGGTGGTCTTTCACAGTAAGGTATAGATAACGGGTTACATAACACATAAACGTATGTTCTTAACCAATAGATGAGAGTAGGAATCTCAGCATGTCTAGGTCATTGTGTAACGAATTCCAAATAGGGAATGGCTTACCTTTAGCTAGTGAGTAGTCCACTCACTTCATGACATATGCATACTTTGAATACGTAGAATAGGAACTTTAGTAGTGGTTTCTTAAATTACTAAATGGTAGAAACCTAAACTACTACTGTTACAGTATGGACTAGTACTCTACGACTTGAGTATGAGTTGATGGTCTGACAAAGTTAGAGGCATGTATTTTGATTTGCTTTTAGTTGAGGTTCTATTGTAGGATTAATATACTTGCATATTGGGTATGTGTGACTAGTTTGTTAGGATAGACTTATACAAGATAGTTTCTATACAATATTACCCCTTGTGTTTTTCTGAATGATCTAAATATCTAGGGTCCTAGGAAATATGACTTGGATTTTTACTTTAGGGTATCTTCCTTGGAAAGCGGAAACAATTCAGGAAGTCATGGATCATTAGACTAGAAGCTTAAGGATTGTAGATGTCATTTAGAGAGGTGTTAGTACATTTCCTCCTCTCTAATGCATGACGATGTATAAAGGGGTATTTTACTCATTTCACCTGTAGGTCGAAGACTTTGCTAACGCAGTATTGACCTTGGGGTCAATATTTACTTATGGTGATATTAGAAAATATTCAAAATGCAAAATATAGCTATTTATATGGCACGTGTATTTTGGTCATTTTAGTAGCCAAGGTAGTGTGTCCCTTGGTGTTGGGTATCTCAGGCTCGTATCCTATACGGCGCAGCGGAAAATAATTCGAGAAACCCTCCTATGACTCTTCTATGTGTAGAGAACAAGACATAACGACAATAAAGGCAACAGCTTTTATCTTTGGGTGATCATACAAAGAACAAAATTTTCTTCTTCAAGTTGTGGCGTGATCCAGCAATCCTCGTGATCAACCTCCACGTGAGTTGGCCGTCTACCCACTATAATCACAGTGTATGATTATCTCTAATAGTAATCCACACAGAGGAATACTCAAGCACCAACATTTCTATGCTAGCAAAAATTTATGGTGGCTAGGTTTTTTCTTTCAAGAAGAAAAACGAGAGAAAGAGAGATCGTGTGTTGTTTTTCAGCTATTGGCTAGGGTTATTCGTTTGTTATTAGCTACTATATATCACACAAAATTCCCTTCCCAAAACTGAGAATTCTAATCCTATTAGAATTCCTTAATTGTAATTGGAAACATCAAGTTCTCACAATTACAACTTGTACCACAAATTTTAACTAATTATAATTTGTCCACAACAACTTTTATTTCTCTCAATTAACCCCACTGTGTTATCAAATAACATCTTGAGTGTATAATCCTCTTTTGTGTGTGACCTATTAGGTTTTCCGGTCAATTGTTAGTGAATATGAATTAATCCAAACGTCTTTGAGATTAATAATCCATAATTAATTAGAATTAATCCTATTAATTCTAATCAGGATTGGTATATTAATTCATCAATTAATAAACCCATATTTCCAGATCATAAGCGGTATCTAGCAACACATCATGACCACCCAAGAGTCCAGGAAGTCAAGTGGCATGACATGAATCCTTCAATAACAAACTTCGGTGCAATCAACTTCTTTTACTATACAATATGTCATTCGGCTTAGAGTACAGAATTAACGCCAACTCCCTCTAGAATTAATTCTGACCCGAATCCAATAGTACTTGTACCAGGAACCTACTACTCTAGATGTGTATCAATTAGAACTATTTCCAATACACAATTGCCTTGGCCAAGGACTTTCGAGTAGTAAATCCTACAAGTGGCCGTGAGATATTCACCCATACTATTAGGAGTGCTGAATCCTTTTTGACCCTCTCAACTACTTTTGTTTATCTCACCTGTACCCAATATCCATCCCATAGGCGACCCTCGATCGAGCTTCGGAGATTGGAATCAAAGTACAAGGCTCAGCAAACAAAGTACCTTGGAGATCTCAATTCTATGGATACTTACACGCTTGCTATATTGAGATTATATCACTGGCACTAAATAGTTATCCATGTGATTATCTCAAAGCTAGGTTATCCAATGAACTTGTTCCATTAACAAGCATCCATGTGTTAACTTTGAGTATCTCAATACTCACGGTTATGAGAACCACCGCCTGGTCAAATCAGGAAGTCTAACACATGCTAGTCTTAACGCATTAATGATGTCCTGTCTCATTAATGCTATGACTAGGGACTATTTAAGTACTAACACTAACCAGTATAGTAGGAATCTCATATCATGATCTCTATCATAATTTTCTTAAGACAGTGTTGTACTAGGGACTTTATCGAACAGTTATATTACTTAAAGTAAACAAAAGAAACTGTAAGATAAATAATGCATTTTATTAAAATAAAATGTGTCATATACAATGTACAAGTGATTGCCTTTAGGTCACAACACTAACACTTGGTCCCCAGTATAGACCGTAAGTCCTAATTATATATAGGCTAAGGATTTTGGTCTTAAATTAAATGGAATTTTTTTAATTTAATTTGTTTGATCTAATTATTGGGCTAGAATAAAATAAAGGTCCAGAGAGAGAGAGAGAGAGAGAATTAATTAAATTTGTTTGGTGGGTTAATTAATCATTCAAGGCTTTGTCCCAGTTTGAATAATTAAAGATTGACCTGCGACCAAACTAATATAGCTTGTTAATTGGACTAGTTTTTTTGGACTGCAAAAATTAATTATTTATCGGACCATTTATTTGGTTCTAATTAGAATAATTAATTTAGTCCAAAAGGCTAAACTAAGTGTCCAATGGGCTAATCCAATTTAACCTAGGGTTTTATTTATATTAAACGAGAGAACAAAGACAGACGTGTTTTTTAATTTTTTTTTCAACATTGTTTTTCTTCTTCTTCACTAAGAGAAAGGAATAAGAGATAGCTTTTTCTCTCTGAAAAATTACTTAGCCCCGTTAGTTGATCACCAAATGCAGATTCGGCAGGCTATATACTTGAAAATTGAGAGATTGGCGATCATATACATGCACAGACGGAGTAGGAGGCTTGCAGGAATCACACCTACCTTGGTTCCACATATTATGGTCCAGCCAACTTTAAGAACAGGAAGAATAGGTAAATTTTATTCCCTCTCAGAGCTCGGACAGGCTGTGACCGGTGTCGGTTGAGGCCGCCAGAACTGGCGCTGGCTCTGGTTTGGAGTTCTGCTGCGTGTTTTTCTTGTTCAATTCTTTGCTTCCGCTGCATTTTACTTCCCCTTTAAATCTTCGTATGCAAGTTGAGAAATTTTCATAAAAGTAAATACTGGAAAGTGTCAAATAAATTTCCCAAGTAAGGAGTGGTGTTTTCCTTTCAAAAGCCATACATGTATATAATAAATGAAACCACTCAAAAGAGATAGCCATGGCACTAAACTTTGTTCACCATGACAAAAGAACGTTCAAGATGCCACACTTTATGCATACAGATAAAAAGTAGGTGTACGGCCTACCGGGCGAGATACTTGTCCATCTCTACACCAAAACTTACCAGTTGTCCATTTCGGAACAACACAGTCTACTTGATTGTACTTGCTAGCTCAGACCGATATGGCCTATAAGACTGGTATCCTATCCGAGAACGACTTATCTCTCAGAGATGGCCACCTTTTGAGAGACCTACCCTAACCTTTCAAAGACTAGTCCTAATAGTCTACCCTTATTGAGTACTCAACTGGGATGTAAATCTCGGGCCTCTGTCAGACACGATACTCAAAGTTACTCCATGCAATCTGACTATCTCCCGCACATATGTTCGAGCTATCTTCTCCACTGAATCCCTTACATTCACTGGTATACAATGCACTGACTTAGTCAATCTGTCCACCACTACCCATATAGCATTCCTTTAGGTCCTTGCCATAGGCAGTCCGGTAAGAAAGTCCATAGTCATCTCTTCCCATTTCTACTCCGGTATCGGTAAAGGTTGAATAGTCTTGCCGACTTTTTGTGCTCTACTTTAACCTTCTGACAGGTTAGGCACGTGGAGACATACTTCACCATGTCCTTCTTCATTCTGGGCCACTAATAAGCTTTTTTTGGTTCTTGATACATTTTTACTTCTCCTGGACAAATAGCATACTTGCTTCTGTGCGCCTCTTCAAAAATCTTATCCTTCAGCTATTGCTAGTCAGGCATACACAAATGATCTCGAAAACACATCACACCCATCTCATACTACCAAAAATCACTACCATCCTATTTAAGTTCTTTGTCCAAGAAAAACTGAAACACCGCATTGTTTTGCTGTACTTTGATGATTTCCTACCTTGTATCCGGTATCAATCTCAGATTACTGACGATAATCCTTTCTTCTTACACTTCCGTCCATCTATCCAACACTTCTTGGACTGCTTGAATCTCTTGCATTCTCAGTTTAGCCATTTTGACTTTACGACTCAGGGCATCAGCAATAACGTTGGCCTTTCCGGGGTGGTAGTTAATAGGAAAATGATACCCCTCAAAAAAATCCACCCATCTCAGCTATCTCAAATTCTAGTTCTTCTAGGTAAACATATATTTCAGACTCTTGTGGTCAGTGAACACCACATACTCTGCTCCATACAGGTAATGTCGCCATTTCTTCAATGCAAACACAATGGTAGCCAACTGCAAATCATGCGACAGATAATTGACTTCGCAAGGCTTCAAATTCTGAGAGGTAAAGGCTATTACCTTTCTATCCTACATCAACACCATTCCTAAACCTTTCGTAGAAGCATCAGTATACAAATCATAGGGTTTATCTCCTCTGGCAAACTCAGCATTGGAGCTGTCATTAACCTCTTTTCTAGTTTTTGGAAACACTTCTCACGTTTTTCATCGTAGAAAAAGGGTACATCATTTCTCAACAATTGGGTCGTAGGTGATGCTAGATTTGAGAACCCTTTAATAAACTATTGGTAATAGTCGGCCAACCGTAAGAAGCTTCTGATCTTGGTGATGTTCTCTGGCTACTTCCAGTCTAAAACTACTTCAACTTTTTTCTTAGTCCACCTGGATTCCATCCTTGGTCACCACATTGCCAAGAAAGAACACAGTGTATAGCCAAAATTCGCACGTGATAAATAAAGCTTGTGCGCTCCTAGCTTTTCTAATACTAGCATTAGGTGCTCTGCATGATCCTCTGGACTCTTGGAGTATATAAGTATATCATCAATGAATACCACCAGAAACTTATCCAAGTAGGGTTGGAAAACACAATACATCAAATCCATAAACATTGCCGGTGTACTAGTCACTTCAAAAGGCATAATGATGAACTCATAATGGCCATATCTGGTGTTTAAAGCCATTTTGGGAATATCCACCTCCTTTATCCGCACTTGATAATATCCTTGCCTCATATCTAGTTTGGAAAAAGAACTGTAGCTTTACAACTGGTCAAATAGCTCATCAACTAAAGATAGGGGATATTTATTCTTGATGGTCAGATTATTCAACCCCCGATAGTCTATGCACAACCTGAAGGTCCTATCCTTCTTCTTCGCAAAAAACACTGGAGCTCCCTAAATTGACGTGCTAGGTCTTATGTAACCAATTCTTCTAGCTGCTCTTTTAGCTCCTTCAGTCTACCGGTGCCATCCGATATGGGGTTCGGGATATTGGTTCGACTCCTAGAATTAGATTTATGCTAAACTCAACTTCTTGAGTAGGAGGAAGAAAAGTGAGTTCTGTGGGAAACACATTAGGAAAATCTTTTGCCACTTTAGTATTTTTCTGGGTGCACTGATCATTTGGCTTGTTTATCACATAAGCTATATCCCGTATGTGAAACCCCACCTAAAGCAAACCCTAGAGTAAGGGGGTCGGAATGCATATCATATTTTCTTGCATGCATAAATATATTTTGAAATGATTTTATGTGCTTTAGAATTATAATTTATAGTCTAGAAAGCATAGTTGTGCTTATTGAGTAGGAAGGGTAAAATGGTAATTTTTCTTAAGGTCAAAATAGGGAGATAGCTTGAGGATTTAATAAGAAGAATATTGGGGAGAGAAAATAAGAACAAGAGTTGTTGTGGTTTACTAGTTAGAGCTTTGGAAATAATGTCTAAGGTCTTGAGTTCAAATCCTATCATTTAAGTTTTTGCTATGATTATTTCTTTTTGGATTGAATTTTCCGTCCCTTGCATTCCATAAGTAGAAATAGGAGTGTTGTCCTAGGGGAGACACGAAGGGAATGTCCTAATCCTATTC
This sequence comes from Voacanga thouarsii, assembly GCA_026120185.1. Lineage (NCBI taxonomy): Eukaryota > Viridiplantae > Streptophyta > Magnoliopsida > Gentianales > Apocynaceae > Voacanga > Voacanga thouarsii. Next base: position 19,816 of record JANUWF010002193.1, read on the forward strand.
TTATGCCCTACAAGAATTCTTAAGGGATTCATGTCCTTTTATTCCCTACCTTACCTTAAATCCTTTACCAATTAAGTTTGTTCAATTCATCCAAATTCATATTTTAATTACAGAAAATTCAGCAAGGTTTATTGACCTTCGAAAATGGCTCTTAGAGGATAGAGTTTTGACTGAAAATAGGGAGGAAGTTAAGGAAGGTTCCCAACAGAATTAATCTCTATGGTTGAACCTTCATACTCCACTCCTTAGAATTCATTTTCTTCTTGGAAGCAATCTGAAAATTTTCTAAGTTCTTGGACAGTTTAGAATTCAAAAACTTCAACCATTTTCCTTACACAAATGCTGCCAAAAAAATGGCCAACTTGTTCAGTTTGAAGACTAAAATCCTTTACCAAAAACTGAACTACACACAGTGTGCAAACTAGAAAAAAAAACAAAAAAATATTGGACAACTTCAATGTTTAGCAGTCTAAAAACAAGCTGTTTCATCTACCCTTGAAATCATTAGATTACTTCTGCCTTTCCTCCATAAAGAAGGCTGGATACTAGCCTTAATGTACCCTCCAATACCTCTCCAAACTCTTTGCAAATCAGTTGGAACATTGAAGAAAAAACTGCACAACAATTTCCTGGAAACCATTCGAAAGGCAACCAGTGGAAAAAAGAATACGAGATTGGTGTGTTCCCTAAAGTAGAATTAGGTAAAAAAGAATATTAGTGGTAATGAGAGAGAAGTGATGAGAGAGAAGCTCTCGATTCCTTAAGTTCACTCCTCGTTCTCGATCTCTGTGGTTGATCTTTATGTTGCAGTGAATGCTAACAAAACCCATGCTGGTTAGTCACCCTCCATTTCCTCTTTAAGGTTTTGTTCATTGTGTAGCTACACTATATGTGATTGTATTCTGTAATGCTATTTACCTAGCCTACTCGATTATGAACGCTGGATAATCTGCTGTGTCTTAGTTCATTTGTCTATTGGTTATACTAATACCATTTGCTCTATAGGTCCTGCTTGATTGTAGTTGGGTTGGTGTCTCTTCTATTCTTCTATCCTACTTCTTTTTCCATGTTTTACTCCCTCTCTCTCTCCAAGAAGTCCCTGGTACCCCTTCCAATAATATCCTCCTGTAGTGCTGTATATATATATATATATATATATATATATATATATATATATATCAGTTAGTTAGATGCTTGTTGGCCGATTGTAGGGGGATGATCCATTTCGTCTAGGTCTTCTCTTAGGCCATAAAAAATGCCACTAAAAATGCCACTTTAAGCTTCATAAACCGCTGCCTTTGTGTGAATACCAGTTTGTCAGTCCCTTGTTTCTGTCTTCTCAGGAGTTGTAATCTGCGTAGGGTTTGTTCTTCATTTCAAATTCTACCAACCCACCTCCTCGGTCTGTAAACTTTCTCCCATGTAGCTTCTTTCCATGTAAGTTAGGTAGTTAGTCTATTTAACCTTGGATACCATTATCTTATTCTAGTGGCTTGTCTTCTTCCTTTTATTCATTTTGCTATATTCCTATCTCTCTTGGAGTTGGGGGCCCGGACCTAATGGTCTAAACTAGACGCTAAAAAAAAGATCTAAATCTGGGTGTTGTTCTAGCCATTCCTCGAGCAGGCTTAGCAGACATGTCCATCTCCATTGAGCTGCCCAATCTGACCCCCCCATCCTTGCCCCAGCTTTTTGAATTAAATCCGTCCATTCATACCGCCCCACTATCATCTGTCCCTCCAGTCAGTATGAACCTTGTCCACCCACCAGAAACATCCAAACAAGCTTACTTACAACCTGTCCAAATGGTGAACATAAACCCCGAAGCACCTGTTCCCTCTGTAACACCCCACGACTACGTACGCTGAAAGGGCGAGGATGTCGCCCTGTCCCATAGGACAAGGGGTCTTTAGAACGAGGTATAAAATATAAAGGCAACCTCCAAAAGGATAAACATAGATGAATAAAGAAATATTCTTATTACATCAGGCTCAACTTGGAGCAAAACGGAATAAAACAATATATTATTTAGAAGCATAAGCAATAAATGTCTCCTAGAACGGATAGAGAAAATACCAAAAGCTTCAACTATTACATGCCCCGAAGACTCAACACAGTTTATCCCCTGAAAACATGATGTAAAACAGTGTGAGAATAAATTTCAGTAAGTCCTGTGTGTGCACATGGTGTTTTTAAATAGTTCGTGTATGCAAAGTGCAAAACATTTGTAAAAATAATTTGGCAAGTCATAAACAATCTCTTTTCGCAAGGAGTGGGTTTTCCTCATTGTCATACTTTGTACAAAATAAATCCTCCACTCGGATAAAAGTCAAGTCACCACACGTTGGGCTTCATGAGAACAAGTTGGCCAAGGCACCACACTTTGTGCACCTTGTCCGGACCAGATTACCACACGTTGGGCATTCTGATCACGGTGAGTGTACAGCCCACCGGGTGAGATACTCCTCCATCTCTACACCCAACAAAACCATCCGGGTGTCCATGCCGGGAAAAAAAATAATACCTTTCAGGTATAATGCTAGCTCAGACTGGCCTAACCAACCAACACTGTCACCTTTTCAAGCAGAGTTCATCTTCTGGAGGTGGCCTCCTGCCAGAAGGCTTACACTATCCCTCCAAGACTAGTATTGTTAGCCTACCCTTATTGAGTACTCAACGAACATATCTGTCAATTCCTGATTCAAAATATTTCCAAACCTTGGCTTTGTAAAACGTGGTTTTCTTTAAAAGAGATTTCTAAAAATTTAAGGAAAAGAATAGTTTTCTTGCTAAAAACTGTTAGTTTGACAAAACCGTTTACAGAATGAATATCAACGTTTACAACCCAAGCAAACAAAGTTTAACAATAGCTTTACAAAGCTCCACAACATGGACTTGCCATCACAACATTTAACAAAACAGTTTATAAAAGGACTTACCATCACAACGTTTAATAAAAGAGTTTATGCAAGGACTTACTTGATATGCCTCACATAAATAAGATAAAAATCACCGCTGGCTTTCCTCAATTATCCACCTGATCTAAACCATATAATATCATGATCAGGGTCTCAATTAATTCAACCATGTTCTAATCCCATTTATTTTTATAACAAATCACAATCTCCTATTTAATTCCAAGTAAACTATTTAATCCCCAAAGATCAAATACTACGACCATATGTTTATCTCGCTAATAAACACCATTGAACTTTACTTTCGACATCAAGGGAGGGTATTCCCTTACCTTTCAACTACCGGGTAATGAGGTTTCGATGCTCCTATGGTGATCGTCCCGAGTTCGCTTGAGAAGAAGAGAGAAGCTACCTTCTTTGCTTCAGTTGACCGAAAATTTAGGAAGAAGAGGAAATCAGCATCTATAAGGCGTGATTTAAGGGTAGAAGAAAGAGAAAAGAATCATTAGAGAAAACGACATCAAGAGGTTGAAAGGATTTCTGCTTACCTTAAGGTGTGTTCGATTTTTGCTTGGAACAACTCTTGTATTTTCGAAAATTTGCAGAGAGAAGTTGCTGAAATTTTCATGTAGAATGGAGAGGGTAAACGGTGGTTATGATTTAAAGTTGGAGAAGATTGGTTTAGGGTTAGATGGTGGTGTTTAGATAGACTCCTAATGGCTTTAGGTTTCTTGGACAGCAAGAGCGAAATTTCAGCTTGCGCTCCTCCTTCCTGCCGATTTTAGGGGAGTTTTATGGAAGGAAAAATTCTGCAATTTGCTCCTCTATGCTGGCCAAAATACGGCTCAAAGGAAGGGCTAAATGTGTTTAGAATTTTAGGCTAAACAAGGAAGAGTTTGAGTGAGTTTTGATGGCTGAAAAATCCTCTGCAAGTGCTGTGAAAATTCTGTGCAAGTGTAGCAAGTTTTGGACTGGTTTGGCTGCTAAAATTCTACCGAAATTTCTAGAGGAAAATTGAGGGTTTTGGGCACTGAAAATAGCTTGTTCAGCTGGAGTTTTTCAATGAATGATGTGTGCAGAATTTTGGTTGAAGTAGGAACATAAAGCTGGCTGAAAATCCTGCACAAAGCTGTCCGAATTTTCTGTGTGTAGGCTGGACGAATTTCAGTGTTTTTGTGTGAATAAAATTCAGATTTTGTGCAGCTAAGGTAGTTGAATTGTTAAGGAGTGTTCTAGGTGATTTGAGCTAGGATTTTCAGAGTTGGATGGTAGCTAAAGATGGCTGGAATTTCGGACAGCTTATGTAGCTACAAACTTGCCGAAATTCAGCTAGGAAAAGGAAGAAATCCTAGTTGAATTTGGATTGAAATAAAATCTGGTTTTATCAAGGATTTGTATAAGATTTCCTCCAGTCCTAGAAAAGTTTGGATTAAGCTAAAAGTCCTCCAAGAAGTGGCGGCACTTGCTGGAATTTTTTTTCCAGATTTTTAGCTAACATTCTAGGATTAAAATCAACAAGATTTCCTACTAGGAAAAGGATTCATTAATTCCACCAATCCATGGCAACATCTATCTAACTAAAATCAACCTAATATTTTAATTACTAGCTAGGGTTTTTTCGAAAATCCTAAGGAACACAAGCTGAAAATTAAAGGTGAACTTTATTCACATCAAAGTCCTTGAATTTAGGAGATAAATATAGAGACTTATTTCCTTGGAGTAAAAATACTAAAATTTCTCTAGGATAGCTATATTCTTTTTCGGCCAAGATAAGAAACGGTCTAAAGAAAAGAATTTCAAGAAGAGAAACTTACTTCACAAAAAGTAGGATTCGAACTCGGGTCACCAAAGGAAATCACCAACCTCCCCGCTATTCCAAAACAACTCCAATGCTAATTTTTCTACAAGAAGTTCTTACCACCCCAATACTCATCCTTCCAAGTCTTCGGCCAAACCTCCCTTAAACAAGTCTTTAACAACACAACTATTTCACATCAATTAATTCAAATGCAAGAGCAACTGAAAAATTCACATGCATCATGCAAAAAAAATTATTCTAGCTACCACATAAAATGCAAGATGCTATGCAATGCATGACTTTTTCACATAGTCAAAGGTGGTTTTGGGCGGGGTATTACATCCCCTCCCCCTTAAGAGAATTTCATCCCGAAATTCAGGTTTCATATCCTTCTAGTATACCCGAATTGTAATACCCCGCCCAAAACCACCTTTGACTATGGGGAAAAGTCATGCATTGCATAGAATCTTGCATTTTGTGTGGTAGCTAGAATAATTTTATTTGCATGGATGCATGTGAATTTTTCCGCTACTCTTGCAATTGAATTAATTGATGTGAAATAGTTGTGTTGTAAAAGACTTGTTTAAGGGAGGTTTGGTCGAAGATTTTCAAGGATGAGTATTGGGGTGGTAAGAATTTCTTGTTGAAAAATTAGCATTGGAGTTGTTTTGGAATAGCGGGGAGGTTGGTGATTTCCTTTGGTGACCCGAGTTCGAATCCTACCTTTTGTGAAGTTAGTTTCTCTTCTTAAAATTCTTTTCTTTAGACCATTTCTTGTCTTGGCTAAAAAAGAATCTAGCTATCCTAGAGAAATTTTAGTATTTTTACTCCAAGGAAATAAGTCTCTATATTTATTTCCTAAATTCAAGGACTTTGATGTGAATAAAGTTCACCTTTAATTTTCATCTTGTGTTCCTTAGGATTTTCGAAAAAACTCTACCTAGTAATTAAAATATTAGACTGGTTTTAGTTAGATAGATGTTGCCATGGATAGGTGGAATTAATGAATCATTTTCCTAGTAGGAAATCTTGTTGATTTTAATCCTAGAATGTTAGCTAAAAATCTGGAAAAAATTTCCAGCAAGTGCCGCCACTTCTTGGAGGACTTGTAGCTTAATCCAAACTCTTCTAGGACTAGAGGAAATCTTATCCAAATCCTTGATAAAACCAGATTTTATTTCAATCCAAATTCAACTAGGATTTCTTCCTTTTCCTAGCTGAATTTTGGCAGCTTTGAATCTACATAAGCTGTCCGAAATTCCAGCCATCTTTAGCTACAATCCAACTCTGAAAATCCTAGCTCAAACCATCTATAATACTCCTTAACAATTCAACTACCTTAGCTGCACAAAATCAGATTTTTATTCACATAAAAACACTGAAATTCGTTTAGCATATACACAGAAAATTCGGACAGCTTTGTGCAGGATTTTCGGCCAGCCTTATGTTCCTACATCAACCGAAATTCTGCACACATCATTCACTGAAAAACCCCAGATGAACAAGCTATTTTCAGCGCCCAAAACCGTCAATTTTCCTCTGGAAATTTCGGTAGAATTATAGCAGCCAAACCAGTCCAAAACTTGCTACACTTGCACAGAATTTTCACAGCACATGCACAGGATTTTTCAGTCATCAACATCCACTCAAACTCTTCCTTGTTTGGCCCAAAATTTTGAACACATATAGCCCTTCCTTTGAGAAGTGTTTCGGCCAGCATAGAGGAGCAAATTGCAGAATTTTTCCTTCCATAAAACTCCCTAAAATCGGCAGCAAGGAGACGCGTGCAAGCTGGAAATTTCGCCTTTGCTGTCCAAGAAACCTAAAGCCATTAGGAGTCTATCTAAACATCACCATCTAACCCTAAACCAATCTTCTCCAACTTTAAATCATAACCACCGTTTACCCTCTCCATTCTACACGAAAATTTCAGCAACATCTCTCTGCAAATTTTCGAAACCACAAGAGTTATTCCAAGCAAAAACGAACACACCTTAAGGTGAGCACAAATCCTTTCAACCTCTTGATGCCGTTTTCTCTAATGATTCGTTTCTCTTTCTTCTACCCTTAAATCACGCCCTATAGAGGCTGATTTCCTCTTCTTCCTTGATTTTCGGACAAGTGAAGCAAAGGAGGTAGCTTCTCTCTTCTTCTCAAGCGAACTCGGGACGATCACCATAGGAGCATCGAGACCTCATTACCTAGTAGTTGCAAGGTAAGGGAATACCCTCCCTTGATGTCAAAAGTAAAGTTTAATGGTGTTTATTAGCGAGATAAACATGTGGTCGTAGTATTTGATCTTTGAGGATTGAATAGTTTACTTGGAATTAAATAGGAGATTGCGAATTGTTATGAAAATAAATGGGATTAGAGCATGTTTGAATTAATTGAGACCCCGATCATGATATTATATGGTTTAGATCAGGTGGATAATTGAGGAAAGCCAGCTGTGATTTTTATCTCGTTTATCCGAGGGATATCAAGTAAGTCCTTGCATAAACTCTTTTATTAAATGTTGTGATGGTAAGTCCGTCTATAAACTGTTTTGTTAAAGGTTGTGATGGCAAGTCTATGTTGTGAAGCTTTGTAAAGCTATTGTTAAACTGTGTGTGCTTGGGTTGTAAACGTGGATATTCATTCTTTACATGGTTTTGTCAAACTAACGGTTTTTAGCAAGAAAACTATTCTTTTCCTTAAATTTTTAGAAATCTCTTTTAAAGAAAACCACGTTTTACAAAGCCAAGGTTTGAAAATATTTTGAATCGAGAATTGACGGATATGTTCATTGAGTACTCAATAAGGGTAGGCTAACAATACTAGTCTTGGAGGGCTAGCATTAGTCTTCTGGCAGGAGGCCACCTCCAGAAGATGAACTCTGCTTGAAAAGGTGATAGTGTTGGTTGGTCAGGTCAGTTCGAGCTAGCATTATGCCTGAAAGGTATTATTTATATTCTCGGCATGGACACCCGGATGGTTTTGTTGGGTGTAGAGATGGAGGAGTATCTCACCCGGTGAGCTGTACACTCACCTTGATCAGAACGCCCAACGTGTGGTAATCTGGTCCGAACAAGGTGCACAAAGTGTGGTGCCTTGGCCAACTTGTTCTCATGGAGCCCAACGTGTGGTGACATGACTTTTATCCGAGTGGAGGATTTATTTTGTACAAAGTATGACAATGAGAAAAACCCACTCCTTGCGAAAAGAGATTGTTTATGACTTGCCAAATTATTTTTACAAATGTTTTACACTTTGCATACACGAACTATTTAAAAACACCATGTGCACACACAGGACTTACTGAGATTTATTCTCACACCGTTTTACACCATGTTTTTAGGAGATAGATTGTGCTTGAGTCGACGGGGCATGTAATAGTTGGAGCTTTTGCTATTTTCTCTATCCGTTCTAGGAGACATTTATTGCTTATGCTTCTAAACAATATTTTATTTTATTTCGTTTTGCTCCAAGTTGAGCCTCGATGTAATAAGAATATTTCTTTATTTATCTAAGTTGATCCTTTTAGAGATTACCTTTATATTTTATACCTCGTTCTAAAGACCCCTTGTCCTACGGGATGGGGCGACATCCCCGTCCTTTTAGGGTACGTAGTCGTGGGGTGTTACAAGTGGTATCAGAGATATGGTTTAGGCAATTACTTGACTTTTGGGGTTCTATTTTCTTAAGTATTTTGATCTGGTTCTAATTCCTGTCTTTTGCTTACAAGATGGTCAAAAGAGTTGTTATGGTGTAGTGGTTAGAGCCTTAGAATTAGTTCTTGAGGTCTTGGGTTCAAATTCCATCATAGGGAGACCTGATAGCTCCTGGGGTGGCTGGTGGAACCGGCCTCTGACGACTCCGATATCTCTGTTGATACTAGGGAGAGTCGAACATAGAAGACCAGTAGCTTTTACTCTTTCTTTCTCTGGAATTTGCATACTTTTGCTTGTTTATCTTTTCCTTAAGGGAGCATGTGGCTCGTAGGGCCTATTAATCATTTAAAAAAAAAAATGGTATCGTATGAGATGACCCCTTCTTTTCCGCAAAGAATGGTTTATATAACATGCATGAGTTTCATTTATTACTTGATTTATCTCTGCACGTTATCATCACATTCTCTTTTGGATGAGTACATTACTATCAACTGATCATGCACCTAGGCATATTCTCTTTCCCCTTGATAACTATCTGACCCTGAGTGAATGTGATTAAGATGGCACCAAGACGCCGAACAATGGTGCATAGCAGAACGGTGCAGGAGAGTGCATCATCCACCCCGGAGTTTGAGCAGATGCGTCGTTCCACCCCCGATGTGGAAGAGCACCTACCAGGGGAGCAGGAGATGGCTTCGGAGAGGTCACGGGATATGACCATAGGTCAGGCTTTCGACAAGATGGCCTCGATTCTACAGAACTTGACTGAAAAAGTGGACAACGTGTCCAGGAAACCACCGCGGGGAGAGGATGAGGCCTTGGAGCGTTTCCTGAAGTTCCAAACTCCCAAATTCCAGGGGGAGGTGGAACAGGATGAGAAAGCCGAGCAATAGATTGAGCAGACCGAGGACATTTTTGCTACTCTGTAGTACTCGGAAGAGAGGATGGTAAAGTTTGCTACTTTTCGGCTAAAGGGACTGTCTCGGGCTTGGTGGCAGCGAGTACGGGGTGATTGGGACAAGGAGGAGAAGGAGTGGACTTGGGATGATTTTACGGAGGCTTTCCGGGCTGAGTACATTCCTCGATGGGTGGCTGAGAAGAGGGAGGATGAATTCTAGACCCTCAGGCAGGGAGGCATGACCGTGGCCCAATATGCAGGCCGATTCATGCAGTTGTCCAAGTACTGCAAGTGCTTGGTAGATACGGAGCAGAAGCGCACCCGGCAATTCGTGAAAGGGCTAAGGCCAGATTTGAGGAGGGCGTTGGCTCCATCCCCGCCAACGTCGTACACCACTGCTGCGGACGCAGCCTCTTGGACGGAGAACGAAGATCGGCATCGATCGGTGAACCGACCCTTTCAACTAAGCCGTCCACCTATGAGGCCTTCAGGCAATAAGCGACCTATGGGTTCTATACTGTGGGGAAATCGGGGTAAGCAGCCCCGAGTGCCTGTAGCTGGATCAATGCAAGGCAGCCTGAACTGCCGACTGTGTGGGAAGTAAGGCCACATCGAGAGAAATTACTGGGGTAGCAGGGGTGTGAGAAGGTGTTTCAACTGCGGAGACCCAGGACATCTGAGGAACGTCTGCCCCAAACCCTTAAGGACTGAGTAGACCACGCCGACCTAGCTAATGGGAGGCAACAGAGGCGCCGCTACTGGACCAGCCGGAGCAGGAGGCCTGAAGCCCCAGGTGAAGGCCAAAGTTTTTGCCCTGAGCCGAGAGGAAGTTGGAGCGGACGCCGTCGTAATCGAAGGTAACCTTTCTATCCAAGGTTGTCTTGTTAATGTTCTGATAGATCCAGGATCTACACACTCTTATGTAAGTAAAGTATGCGCTTCACGTCTGGGTTGGGAAGGAAATGAGCTACCTTATACCGTAGTAGTTAGTTCCCCCTTGGGAAAGGTGGTGGAAGCAGGCAAGAAAATGGGAAGTTGTGGAGTTGAGGTTGGGAAGGAGATTCTGGAGGCCGACCTTATAATCCTGACCATGGACGGTTATGACTTGATCTTGGGCATGGACTGGTTGTCGAAGCACGAAGCTCGTGTGGACTGCAAGACTAAGACGGTGCAGTTTGTGAGACCTGGTCGGGATGTAATTGAATTCAATGGCAAGCGAACAAAGCAATTGAAATTTCTTATTGCTGGAGCTAAAGCCCGGAAGTTGCTCAAGAAAGGATGTGCGGGATACTTGGCGTATCACCTACACAAACCAAAGGACCAGTGTAGCTTGGAAAGTACGGAGGTGGTGAAAGACTTTTCGGATGTGTTCCCTACGGAGCTCACTTCCCTACCCCCTGAACGGGAAGTTGAGTTCACCGTGGATTTGATTCCCGGAGTAGAACCGGTATCCAGAACTCCCTACCGGATGGCACCGACAGAGTTGAAGGAGTTAAAGGAGCAATTGGAAGAACTGCTAAGGCAAGGCTACATTCGGCCAAGTATATCACCGTGGGGAGCCCCGGTGTTGTTTGTCAAGAAGAAAGATGGTACCTTGAGTCTATGTATCGATTATCGTGGACTGAACAATCTAACGGTCAAGAATAAATACCCTCTACCCTTGATCGATGAGTTGTTTGATCAACTGCAAGGGGCTGCTTGCTTTTCAAAATTGTACCTACGACAAGGATACTATCAGGTGAGGATCAAAGAAGAAGACATTCCTAAGATTGCATTCAACACGCGGTATGGCCATTACAAATTCGTAGTAATGCCGTTCGGTGTAACCAACGCACCGGCAGTATTCATGGATTTGATGCATCACATTTTCCAACCATACTTGGACAAGTTCGTGGTTATATTCATTGATGATATTTTGATCTACTCCAAAAATTCGGAGGACCACACGGAGCACTTAAAGTTGGTCCTAGAGAAGCTGAGGGAATTCAAGCTTTACGCTAAGTTCAGTAAGTGTAAGTTTTGGCTGAGCTCAGTGTCTTTCCTTGGTCACGTGATATCCAAGGAAGGGATCAAAGTGGACCCCGCTAAGGTAGAAGCCGTAGCTAATTGGAAACAATCGGAGACCATTACTGAGATACGAAGTTTCCTTAGGTTGGCCGAGTACTATCGGCATTTCATTAAAAATTTCTCTATTTTAGCTTCACCGATGACACGACTATTGAAGAAGGATGTCGTTTTTTCTTGGAGTGAGAAGTGCGAGAAGAGCTTCAAAGAACTTAAGAGGAGGTTGATTTCAGCACCCGTGCTGAGTCTGCCCGAGGCTGATAAGCCCTATGCACTCTATGCAGATGCATCCAATGAAGGACTAAGAGCTGTGCTGATGCAGGAAGGGAAAGTCATAGCCTATGCATCTAGAAAGCTAAAGCCGCACGAAGTTAATTATCCCACGCATGACTTGGAGCTAGCAGCTATAGTGTTCGCCTTGAAGAAATGATGACATTACTTGTATGGTGCACAATACGAGGTTTTCACGGACCATAAGAGTTTGAAATATATCTTCACGCTAAAGGACTTGAATCTCCAGCAGCGTAGGTGGATGGAATTCCTGGAAGAATATAAGTGGCCCATTAACTATCACCCGGGTAAAGCAAATGTGGTAGCAGACGCTCTAAGTCGAAGGGTGAAAATGGCACACTTTAGAATACAGGAGGTGTTGGCAGTCCAGGATATCCTGGAGAAAGAGGCGCAAGTGCAAAAGGGGAAGATCTGCGTGAGCAACCTGACCCTGAAACCCGATCTGGACCAGGAAATTATATGAAGTCAACAGGGCAGTACATAATTTCAAACTTTCAGGGAGAAAGAGATCGCGAGAGGAGGAGGCGATTTCCGAACCGATGAGAAAGGGGTATTGTACTTTCGGGACCGGATTTGTGTACCAGACATCCAAGACTTAATGAAGAGGATACTGGACGAAGCGCACAAGAGCAAATACACCATACACCCTGGAGAGGTAAAGATGTACCAAGACTTGAAGAGAAAATATTGGTGGGCTGGAATGAAGAGGGGTGTAGTTCGGCATGTGTCAACCTGCCTAACATGCCAGAAGGTTAAGATGGAGCATAAAAAGTCTGCAGGTTTACTGCAACTGTTACCGATTCCCGAATGGAAATGGGAAGAGGTGACCATGGACTTTGTGACTGGCCTTCCGATGACCAAGTCACGCAATGATGCGATCTGGGTGGTAGTGGACCGATTGACCAAGACAGCGCACTTCATACCGATAAACGTAAGGGACTCGATGGAAAAGTTGTCTCAGATATATACCTAATAAATTGTAAGGTTGCATGGAGTACCGTCGAGCATTGTGTCGGATAGGGACCCTAGATTCACTTCAAGGTTCTGGGGTAAGTTCCAGGAGTCCTTGGGTACGACCCTGAAATTCAGTACCTCTGCTCATCCGCAGACTGATGGTCAATCCGAAAGAGTCATTCAGATACTGGAAGACATGCTCTGAGCATGTATCTTGGACTTTGGAGACAAGTGGATTGAGTCTTTACTGCATGCGGAGTTAGCATATAACAATAGCTATCAGGCATTGATCGGAATGGCGTCGTACGAAGCACTGTATGGGCGAAAATGCCAGGTACCGATATATTGGGGATGGACAGAAGAAGGGAACGTTAAAAAGACTGGTGGAGTATACATTCAGGAGATGACCAACAAGATTAAGTTAATTCGGGAAAGGCTAAGGGCAGCACAAAGCAGACAGAAAAGTTATGCAGACTCTAGACGGAGGGAATTGGAGTTCCAAGTAGGTGATCGTGCATTCTTGAAGTTGACTCCTAGTAGAGGAATCCTGAAACATCCGAGGGGAGGGAAGTTGAGTCCTAGGTATTTGGGACCATTCCCGATATTGGAGAGAATTGGACCGGTTGCCTACTGATTGGATCTACCTGATGGCCTAACTGCGATGCATGACGTATTCCATGTCTCTCTGTTGAAAAGGTACAATCCCGATCCGAGTCATGTACTCAATGAGGAACCATTGGAGTTGCAACCCAATCTGAGTTATGTGGAGAGACCCGTCAAGATCTTGGAGCGGAGTATTAAGACGCTCCGAAACAAGCAGATACCCATGGTGAATATACTTTGGGATCATCATAGAGTACAGGATGCAACGTGGGAAACAGAGGAATGGTTAAGACGAAAGTATTTGGGTATGCTCGAAGGGAATGAAATCTGAATTTTGGGACGAAATTCTCTTATGGGGGAGGGGATGTAATACCCCGCCCAAAACCACCTTTGACTATGGGAAAAAGTCATGCATTGCATAGCATCTTGCATTTTATGTGGTAGCTAGAATAATTTTATTTGCATGATGCATGTGAATTTTTCAGTTGCTCTTGCATTTGAATTAATTGATGTGAAATAGTTGTGTTGTTAAAGACTTGTTTAAGGGAGGTTTGGTCGAAGACTTGGAAGGATAAGTATTGGGGTGGTAAGAACTTCTTGTAGAAAAATAAGCATTGGAGTTGTTTTGGAATAGCAAGGAGGTTGGTGATTTCCTTTGGTGACCGGAGTTCGAATCCTACTTTTTATGAAGTAAGTTTCTCTTCTTGAAATTCTTTTCTTTAGACTGTTTCTTATCTTGGACGAAAAGGAATCTAGCTATCCTAGAGAAATTTTAGTATTTTTACTCCAAGGAAATAAGTCTCTATATTTATTTCCTAAATTCAAGGACTTTGATGTGAATAAAGTTCACCTTTAATATTCAGCTTGTGTTCCTTAGGATTTTCGAAAAAACCCTAGCTAGTAATTAAAATATTAGGTTGATTTTAGTTAGATAGATGTTGCCATGGATAGGTGGAATTAATGAATCCTTTTCCTAGTAGGAAATCTTGTTGATTTTAATCCTAGAATGTTAGCTAAAAATCTAGAAAAAAAAATTCCAGCAAGTGCTGCCACTTCTTGGAGGACTTGTAGCTTAATCCAAACTCTTCTAGGACAAGAGGAAATCTTATCCAAATCCTTGATAAAACCAGATTTTATTTCAATCCAAATTCAACTAGGATTTCTTCCTTTTCCTAGCTGAATTTCGGCAGCTTTGAATCTACATAAGCTGTCTGAAATTCCAGCCATCTTTAGCTACAATCAAACTCTGAAAATCTTAGCTTAAACCACCTAGAATACTCCTTAACAATTCAACTACCTTAGCTGCACAAAATCTGAATTTTATTCACACAAAAACACTGAAATTCGTCCAGCATATACACAGAAAATTCGGACAGCTTTGTGCAGGATTTTCGGCCAGCCTTATGTTCCTACTTCAACTGAAATTCTGCACACATCATTCACTGAAAAACCCCAGCTGAACAAGCTATTTTCAGCACCTAAAACCCTCAAATTTCTCCTGGAAATTCAGTAGAATTATAGCAGCCAAACCAGTCCAAAACTTGCTACACTTGCACAGAATTTTCACAGCACATGCACAGGATTTTTCAGTCATCAACATCCACTCAAACTCTTCCTTGTTTGGCCCAAAATTTTGAACACATACAGCCCTTCCTTTGAGCAGTGCCTCGGCCAGCATAGAGGAGCAAATTGCAGAATTTTTCCTTCCATAAAACTCTCCTAAAATCGGCAGCAAGGAGACGCGCGCAAGCTGGAAATTTCGCCTTTGCTGTCCAAGAAACCTAAAGCCATTAGGAGTCTATCTAAACATCAACATCTAACCCTAAACTAATCTTCTCCAACATTAAATCATAACCACCGTTTACCCTCTCCATTCAACATGAAAATTTCAGCAACATCTCTCTGCAAATTTTCGAAACCACAAGAGTTATTCCAAGCAAATAACGAACACACCTTAAGGTGAGCAACAAATCCTTTCAACGTCTTGATGCCGGTTTCTCTAATGATTCTTTTCTCTTTTCTTCTACCCTTAAATCAGGCCCTATAGAGGCTGATTTCCTCTTCTTCCTTGATTTTTGGACAAGTGAAGCAAAGGATGTAGCTTCTCTCTTCTTCTCAAGCGAACTCGGGACGATCACCATAGGAGCATCGGGACCTCATTACCTAGTAGTTGCAAGGTAAGGGAATACCCTTCCTTGATGTCGAAAGTAAAGTTTAATGGTGTTTATTAGCGAGATAAACATGTGGTTGTAGCATTTGATTTTTGAGGATTGAATAGTTTACTTGGAATTAAATAGGAGATTGCGAATTGTTATGAAAATAAATGGGATTAGAACATGGTTGAATTAATTGAGACCCTGATCATGATATTATATGGTTTAGATCAGGTGGATAATTGAGGAAAGCCAACTGTGATTTTTATCTCGTTATCTGAGGGATATCAAGTAAGTCCTTGAATAAACTCTTTTATTAAATGTTGTGATGGTAAGTCCGTATATAAACTGTTTTGTTAAAGGTTGTGATGGCAAGTCCATGTTGTGAAGCTTTGTAAAGCTATTGTTAAACTGTGTTTGCTTGGGTTGTAAACGTGGATATTTATTATTTAAACGGTTTTGTCAAACTAACTGTTTTTAGCAAGAAAACTATTCTTTTCCTTAAATTTTTAGAAATCTCTTTTAAAGAAAACCACGTTTTACAAAGCCAAGGTTTGAAAATATTTTGAATCAGGAATTGACGGATATGTTCGTTGAGTACTCAATAAGGGTAGGCTAACAATACTAGTCTTGGAGGGCTAGCGTAAGTCTTTTGGCAGGAGGCCACCTCCAGAAGATGAACTCTGCTTGAAAAGGCGACAGTGTTGGTTGGTCAGGCCAGTCTGAGCTAGCATTATGCCTGTAAGGTATTATTTATATTCCCGGCATGGACACCCGGATGGTTTTGTTGGGTGTAGAGATGGAGGAGTATCTCACCCGGTGAGCTGTACACTCACCTTGATCAGAACGCCCAACGTGTGGTAATCTGGTCCAGACAAGGTGCACAAAGTGTGGTGCCTTGGCCAACTTGTTCTCATGAAGCCCACCGTGTGGTGACATGACTTTTATCCGAGTGGAGGATTTATTTTGTACAAAGTATGACAATGAGAAAAACCCACTCCTTGCGAAAAGAGATTGTTTATGACTTGCCAAATTATTTTTACAAATGTTTTACACTTTGCATACACGAACTATTTAAAAACACCATGTGCACACACAGGACTTACTGAGATTTATTCTCACACCGTTTTACACCATGTTTTCAGGAGATAGATTGTGCTGAGTCAGCGGGGCATGTAATAGTTGGAGCTTTTGCTATTTTCTCTATCCGTTCTAAGAGACATTTATTGTTTATGCTTCTAAACAATATTTTATTTTATTCCGTTTTGCTCCAAGTTGAGCCTGATGTAATAAGAATATTTCTTTATTTATCTAAGTTGATCCTTTTGGAGATTGCCTTTATATTTTATACCTCGTTCTAAAGACCCCTTATCCTTCGGGACGGGGCGATAACCCCGCCCTTTTAGGGTACGTAGTCGTGGGGTGTTACACGGATACTTTCGTCTTAACCATTCCTCCGTTTCCCACGTTGCATCCTGTGCTCCATGATGATCCCAAAGTATCTTCATGGGTATCTGCTTATTTCGGAGCGTTTTAATACTCCGCTGCAGGATCTTGACAGGTCTCTCCACATAACTCGGATTGGGTTGCAACTCCAATGTTTTCTCATTGTGTACATGACTCGGATCGGGATTGTATCTTTTCAACTGAGAGATATGAAATACGTCATGCATCCCGGTTAGGCCATCAGGTAGATCCAATCGGTAGGCAACCGGTCTAATTTTCTCCAATATAGGGAATGGTCCAAAATACCTAGGACTCAACTTCCTTCCCTTCGGATGTTTCAGGATTCCTCTACTAGGAGTTAACTTCAAGAATGCACGGTCACCTACTTGGAACTCCAATTCCGTCCGTCTAGAGTCTACATAACTTTTCTGCCTGCTTTGTGCTGCCCTTAGCTTTTCCCGAATTAACTTAATCTTGTCGGTCATCTCCTGAATGCATACTTCACCAATCTTTTTAACGTTCCCTTTTTCTGTCCATCCGCAGTATATCGGTACCTGGCATTTTCACCCATACAGTGCTTCCTACGATGCCATTCCGATCGACGCTTGATAGCTGTTGTTATATGCTAACTCCGCATGCGGTAAAGACTCAATCCACTTATCTCCAAAGTCCAAGATATATGCTCGGAGCATGTCTTCCAGTATCTGAATGACTCTTTCGGATTGCCGTCTGTTTGCGGATGAGCGGAGGTGCTTGAATTTCGTGGTCGTGCCCAAGGACTCCCGGAACTTACCCGGAACCTTGAAGTGAATCTAGGGTCCCTATCCGACACGATGCTCGACGGTACACCATGCAACCTTAAAATTTCTCAGGTATATATCTGAGCCAACTTTTCCATTGAGTCCCTTACGTTTACCGGCATGATCTGCGCTGTCTTGGTCAATCGGTCCACTACCACCCAGATCGCATCTTTGTGTGTCTTGGTCATCGGAAGGCCAGTCACAAAGTCCATGGTCACCTCTTCCCATTTCCATTCGGGAATCGGTAACGGTTGCAGTAAACATGCAGACTTCTTATGCTCCATCATAACCTTCTGGCATGTCAGGCAGGTTGACACATGCTGAACTACATCCCTCTTCATTCCAGCCCACCAATATTTCCTCTTCAAGTCTTGGTACATCTTTACCTCCCCAGGGTGTATGGTGTATTTGCTCTTGTGCGCTTCGTCCAGTATCCTCTTCCTTAAGTCTTGGATGTCCGGTACACAAATCCGGTCCCAAAAGTACAATACCCCTTTCTCATCGGTTCGGAAATCGCCTCCTCCTCTCGCGATCTTTTTCTCCCTGAAAGTTTGAAATTCTGTACTGCCCCGTTGACCTTATACAATTTCCTGGTCCAGATCGGTTTCAGGGTCAGGTTGCTCACGCAGATCTTCCCCTTTTGCACTTGCGCCTCTTTCTCCAGGATATCCTGGACTGCCAACACCTCCTGTATTCTCAAGTGTGCCATTTTCAGCTTTCGACTTAGAGCGTCTGCTACCACATTTGCTTGAGCCGGGTGATAGTTAATGGGGCACTTATATTCTTCCAGCAACTCCATCCACCTACGTTACCGGAGATTCAAGTCCTTTTGCGTAAAGATATATTTCAAACTCTTATGGTCTGTGAAAACCTCGTATTGTGCACTGTACAAGTAATATCGCCATTTCTTCAAGGCGAACACTATAGCTGCTAGCTCTAGGTCATGCGTGGGATAATTAACTTCGTGCGGCTTTAGCTTTCTGGATGCATAGGCTGTGACTTTCCCTTCTTGCATTAACACAGCTCCAAGTCCTTCCTTAGATGCATCTGTATAGAGTGCATAGGGCTTATCAGCCTCAGGCAGACTCATCACGAGTGCTGTAATCAACCTCCTCTTATGTTCTTGGAAGCTCTTCTCGCACTTCTCACTCCAAGAAAAAATGACATTTTTCTTCAACAGCCGTGTCATCGGTGAAGCTAAAGTGGAGAAGTTTTTAATGAAAAACCGATAGCACCCCGCCAACCCAAGAAAACTTAATATCTCGGTAATGTTCTCCAGTTGTTTCCAATTAGCTACGGCTTCTACCTTAGCAGGGTCCACCTTGATCCCTTCCTTGGATATCACGTGACCAAGGAAAGACACCGAGCTCGACCAAAACTCACACTTACTCGAACTTAGCGTAAAGCTTGAATTCCCTCGACTTCTCTAGGACCAACCTTAAGTGCTCCGCGTGGTCCTCCGGATTTTTGGAGTAGATCAAAATGTCATCGATGAATATAACCACGAACTTGTCCAGGTATGGTTGAAAAATGCGATGCATCAAATCTATGAATACTGCCAGTGCGTTGGTTACACCGAACGGCATTACTACAAATTCGTAATAGCCATACCGCGTGTTTAATGCAGTCTTAGGAATGTCTCTTCTTTGATCCTCACCTGATAGTATCATTACCGTAGGTCCAATTTTGAAAAGCAAGCAGCGCCTTGCAGTTGATCAATCAACTCATCGATCAAGGGTAGAGGGTATTTATTCTTGATTGTTAGATTGTTCAGTCCCCGATAATCGATACATAGCCTCAAGGTACCATCTTTCTTCTTGACAAACAACACCGGGGCTCCCCACGGTGATGTACTCGGTCGAATGTAGCCTTGCCTTAGCAGTTCTTCCAATTGCTCCTTTAACTCCTTCAACTCTGTCGGTGCCATCCGGTAGCGAGTTCTGGATACCGGTTATGCTCCAGGAATCAGATCCACGGTGAACTCAACTTCCCGTTCAGGGGGTAGGGAAGTGAGCTCCATAGGGAACACATCCGAAAAGTCTTTCACCACCTTCTTACTTTCCAAGGTACACTGGTCCTTTGGTTTATTTAAGAGATAGGCCAAGTATCCCGCACGTCCTTTCTTGAGCAACTTCTGGGCTTTAGCTCCAGCAATAAGAAATTTCAGTTCCTTCGTTTGCTTACCATTGAATTCAATTACATCCCGTCCAGGTCTCACAAACTGCACCGTCTTAGTCTTGCAGTCCACACGAGCTCCGTGTTTCGACAACCAGTCCATGCCCAAGATCAAGTCATAACCGTCCATGGCCAGGATTATAAGGTCGGCCTCCAAAATCTCCTTCCCAACCTCAACTCCACAACTTCCCATTTTCTTGCCTGCTTCCACCACCTATCCCAAGGGGGAACTAACTACTACGGTATAAGGTAGCTCATTTCCTTCCTAGCCCAGACGTGAAGCACATACTTTACATACATATGAGTGTGTAGATCCTGGATCTATCAGAACATTAACAAGACAACCTTGGATAGAAAGGTTACCTTCGATTACGGTGGCGTCCGCTCCTACCTCCTCTCGGCTCAGGGCAAAAACTTTGGCCTTCACTTGGGGCTTCAGGCCTCCCGCCCCGGCCGGTCCAGTAGCGGCACCTTTGTTGCCTCCCATTGGCTGGGTCGGCGTGGTCTACTCAGTCCTTAAAGGTTTGGGGCATATGTTCCTCAGATGTCCTGGGTCTCCGCAGTTGAAACACCTTCTCACACCCCCGCTACCCCAGCAGTTTCTCTCTGTGTGGCCTCACTTCCCACACAGTCGGCAGTTCAGGCTGCCTTGCATTGATCCGACTATAGGCACTCGGGTCTGCTTACCCCGATTTCCCCACGGCATAGAACCCGCAGGTTGCTTATTGCCTGAAGGCCTCATAGGTGAACAACTTGGTTGGAAGGGTCGGTTCACCGGTCGGTGCCGATCTTCGTTCTCCGTCCGAGAGGCTGCGTCCACAACGGCTGTGTACGACGTTGGCTGGGATGGAGCCAACGCCCTTCTCAAATCTGGCCTTAGCCCTTTCACGAATTGCCGGGTGCGCTTCTGCTTCGTATCTACCAAGCACTTGCAATACTTGGACAACTGCATAAATCGGGCTGCATATTGGGCCACAGTCATGCCTCCCAGCCTGAGGGTCTGGAATTCGTCCTCCTTCTTCTCAGCCACCCATCGAGGAATGTACTCGGCCCGGAAAGCCTCTGTAAAATCGTCCCAGGTCCACTCCTGCTCCTTCTTGTCCCAATCACCCCATACTCGCTGCCACTATGCTCGAGACGGTCCCCTTAGCCGAAAAGCAGCAAACTTCACCATCCTCTCTTCCGAGTACTGCAGAGTAGTAAAAATGTCCTCCATCTGCTCAATCCATTGCTCGGCTTTCTCATCCTGTTCCACCTCCCCCTGGAATGTGGGAGGTTAGAACTTCAGGAAACGCCCTAGGGCCTCATCCTCTCCCCGTGGTGGTTTCCTAGCCACCTTATCCACCTTTTCAGTCAAGTTCTATAGGATTGAGGCCATCTTGTAGAAAGCCTGACCCATGGTCACATCCCGTAACCTCTCCGAAGCCAATTCCTGCTCGCGTGGCAGGTGCTCCTCCACGTCGGGGGTGGAACGATGCACCTACTCACATTCCGGGATGGAGGATGCACTCTCCTGCACCGTTCTGCTATGCACAACTGTTCGGCGTCTTGGTGCCATCTTAATCACATTCACTCAGGGTCAGATAGTTATCAAGGGGAAAAAGAATATGCTTAGGTGCATGATCAGTTGATAGTAATGTACTCATCTAAAAGAGAATGTGATGATAACGTTCAAAGATAAATCAAGTAATAAACGAAACTCATGCTTGTCATATAAACCATTCTTTGTAGAACAGAATGGGTCATCTCATACGATACCCTTTTTATTTGAAACGATTAATAGGCCCTATGAGCCACATGCTCCCTTAAAAAAAAGATAAACAAATAAAGGTATGCAAATTCCAAAGAAAGAAAGAGTAAAAGTTGTTGGTCTTCTATGCTCGACTCTCCCTAGTTTCAACAGAGGTATCGGAGTCGTCAGAGGCCGGTTCTACCAGCTACCCCACGGAACTATCGTGAATTTGAACCCAAGACCTCAAGAACTAATTCTAAGGCTCTTACCATTACACCACAACAACTCTTTTGACCATACTATAAACAAAAGATAGAAATTATAACCAGATCAAAATACTTAAGAAAATAGAACCCCCATAAGTCAAGTAATTGCCTAAACCATGTTTCTGATACTGTTTGTAACACCCCACGACAACGTACCCTAAAAGGGCGGGGATGTCACCCCGTTACGTAGGACAAGGGGTGTTCAGAATGAGGTATAAAATATAAAGCCAATCTCCAAAAGGATTAACTTAGATAAATAAAGAAATATTCTTATTACATCAGGCTCAACTTGGAGCAAAAGGGAATAAAACAAAATATTATTTATAAGCATAAGCAATAAATGTCTCCTAGAACGGATAGAGAAAATAACAAAAGCTTCAACTATTACATGCCCCGCTGACTCAGCACAGTCTATCCCCTAAAAACATGATGTAAAACAGTGTGAGAATAAATCTCAGTAAGTCCTGTGTGTTCACATGGTGTTTTTAAATAGTTCGTGTATGCAAAGTGCAAAACATTTGTAAAAATAATTTGGCAAGTCATAAACAATCTCTTTTCGCAAGGAGTGAGTTTTTCTCATTGTCATACTTTGTACAAAATAAATCCTCCACTTGGATAAAAGTCATGTCACCACACGTTGGGCTTCATGAGAACAAGTTGGCCAAGGCACCACACTTTGTGCACCTTGTCCGGACCAGATTACCACACGTTGGGCGTTCTAATCAAGGTGAGTGTACAGCCCACCGGGTGAGATACTCCTCCATCTCTACACCCAATAAAGCCATCCGGGTGTCCATGCCGGGAAAATAAATAATACCTTTCAGGTATAATGCTAGCTCGGACTGGCCTGACCAACCAACATTGTCGCCTTTTCAAGCAGAGTTCATCTTCTGGAGGTGGCGTCCTGCCAGAAGACTTACGCTAGCCCTCCAAGACTAGTATTGTTAGCCTACCCTTATTGAGTACTCAACGAACATATCCGTCAATTCCTGATTCAAAATATTTCCAAACCTTGGCTTTGTAAAACGTGGTTTTCTTTAAAAGAGATTTCTAAAAATTTAAGGAAAAGAATAGTTCTCTTGCTAAAAATCGTTAGTTTGACAAAACTGTTTACAGAATAAATATCCACGTTTACAACCCAAGCAAACATAGTTTAACAATAGCTTTACAAAGCTTCACAACATGGACTTGCCATCACAACATTTAACAAAACAGTTTATAAAAGGACTTACCATCACAACGTTTAATAAAAGATTTTATGCAAGGACTTACTTGATATGCCTCAGATAAATGCGATAAAAATCACCGTTGGATTTCCTCAATTATCCACCTGATCTAAACCATAAAATATCATGATCAGGGTCTCAAGTAATTTAACCATGCTCTAATCCCATTTATTTTTATAACAAATCACAATCTCCTATTTAATTCCAAGTAAACTATTCAATCCCTAAAGATCAAATACTACGACCATATGTTTATCTCGCTAATAAACACCATTGAACATTACTTTCGACATCAAGGGAGGGTATTCCCTTACCTTGCAACTACCGGGTAATGAGGTTTCGATGCTCCTATGGTGATCGTCCCGAGTTCGCTTGAGAAGAAGAGAGAAGCTACCTCATTTGCTTCAGTTGACCGAAAATTTAGGAAGAAGAGGAAATCAGCCTCTACAGGGCGTGATTTAAGGGTAGAAGAAAGAGAAAAGAATCATTAGAGAAAACGGCATCAAGAGGTTGAAAGGATTTGTGCTTACCTTAAGGTGTGTTCGATTTTTACTTGGAACAACTCTTGTATTTTCGAAAATTTGCAGAGAGAAGTTGATGAAATTTTCATGTAGAATGGAGACGGTAAACAGTGGTTATGATTTAAAGTTGGGGAAGATTGGTTTAGGGTTAGATTGTGGTGTTTTGATAGACTCCTAATGGCTTAAGGTTTCTTGGACAGCAAGAGCGAAATTTCAACTTGCGCGTGCCTCCTTGCTGCCGATGTTAGGGGAGTTTTATGGAAGGAAAAATTCTGCAATTTGCTCCTCTATGCCAGCCGAAATACTGCTCAAAGGTAGGGCTAAATGTGTTTAGAATTTTGGGCCAAACAAGGAAGAGTTTGAGTGAGTTTTGATGACTGAAAAATCCTGTGCAAGTGCTATGAAAATTCTGTGCAAGTGTAGCAAGTTTTGGACTGGTTTGGCTGCTATAATTCTACCAAAATTTCCAGAGGAAAATTGAGGGTTTTGGGCGCTGAAAATAGCTTGTTCAGATGGGGGTTTCCAATGAATGATGTGTGCAGAATTTCGGTTGAAGTAGAAACATAAAGCTGGCAAAAATCCTGCACAAAGCTGTCCGAATTTTCTGTGTGTATGCTGGACGAATTTTAGTGTTTTTGTGTGAATAAAATTCAGATTTTGTGCAGCTAAGGTAGTTGAATTGTTAAGGAGTGTTCTAGGTGATTTGAGCTAGGATTTTCAGAGTTGGATTGTAGCTAAAGATGGCTGGAATTTCGGACAGCTTATGTAGATACAAACCTGCCGAAATTCAGCTAGGAAAAGGAAGAAATCCTAGTTGAATTTGGATTGAAATAAAATCTGGTTTTATCAAGGATTTGGATAAGATTTCCTCTAGTCATATAAGAGTTTGGTTTATGCTACAAGTCCTCCAAGAAGTGGCGGCACTTGCTGGAATTTTTTTTCCAGATTTTTAGCTAACATTCTAGGATTAAAATCAACAAGACTTCCTACTAGGAAAAGGATTCATTAATTCCACCTATCCATGGCAACATCTATCTTACTAAAATCAAGCTAATATTTTAATTACTAGCTAGGGTTTTTTCGAAAATCCTAAGGAATACAAGCTGAAAATTAAAGGTGAACTTTATTCACATCAAAGTCCTTGAATTTAGGAGATAAATATAGAGACTTATTTCCTTGGAGTAAAAATACTAAAATTTCTCTAGGATAGCTAGATTCCTTTTCGTCCAAGATAAGAAACAGTCTAAAGAAAAGAATTTCAAGAAGAGAAACTTATTTCACAAAAAGTAAGATTCGAACTCGAGTCACCAAAGGAAATCACCAACCTCCTTGCTATTCCAAAACAACTCCAATGCTAATTTTTCTACAAGAAGTTCTTACCACCCCAATACTCATCCTTCCAAGTCTTCGACCAAACCTCCCTTAAACAAGTCTTTAACAACACAACTATTTCACATCAATTAATTCAAATGCAAGAGCAACTGAAAATTCACATGCATCATGCAAATAAAATTATTCTAGCTACCACATAAAATGCAAGATGCTATGCAATGCATGACTTTTTCCTATAGTCAAAGGTGGTTTTGGGCGGGGTATTACACCCTCTGTCGCCCCTGGACCCTCGGTAGGGGACAACTCAAACAGTCCTAATCCATTGTCCCCTTCCAAGCCATTAGAATCTAATCATATTTCTCGGTCCTGGGCTAATGTCGTGAAAGGTAACTGAGTCCAACAAAATGGTTTGAAGCTTAACTATATGCCAAGCCAGGGAAATCTCATTGACATTGATACATTGGACTTACTGGATGCTGAGGACAAGCTCGATTTTTGCCTGGTCGGGATGTTTGTAGGCCAGTTTCCTGAAATGAAAGTAGTCATGGACCTTACCAAGCATTGGGGTGTTCAATCTAAAGTTCATAATCATGCTTCTGGGTGGCTAATTTTTCATTTTAGAACATATGCTGATAGGCAACATGTGCTTCGTGGGGGGCCTTATGCTGTCTTCGGTCATTCCCTTATACTAAAAGTGATGCCGGTGGAATTCAATTTCTCTCTTGAAGATGTTAGCATAATACCGATATGGGTCACGTTCCTAGCCTTGCCTTTGGGATGCTGGAATATGAGAGCTCTAAGTAAAATTGCCTCTGCTGTAGGCATTCCTGTGATGACTGATATGCTTACTGCTACATTTGATTGTGTTTCATATGTTAGAGTACTGGTTGAAGTGGATGTGTCAAAGCCTCTAGTAAATGTGGTGCCTATTCGATTGCCATCCGATAAGAAAAGGTAGCAGCCAGTCTGCTTCGAATTGGAGCCATCATACTATACTTTCTGCTGTAAATTTGGTTATGTCGCAGAAGAATGCATGGGGGAAAAAATGAAAAGAAAGGAACAGATGTTGGCCCCCAAGACAGATGGAATTATCATTGGCCAAAAGGTAAAGAAAAATAAACGGATAAGGCTGTTGTCTGCAGCTGCTAGACAGAACAACAACCTGCATTCACCCTCACCTAGTTTGAATATGAATTTACACAATGATAAGGGGAAACAACCTGCCACTACGTTGGAGCAGGACAACAACCACATCGTGCACAACACACTGTTTGTACCTGTGTGCAATGAGTAGGGCATGGACAAGGATGCTACCAATGACATTCAAGGACTAAGAGGGGCTGCTGAACTTGATGCTCTATCCTCATCTGCTGCACCAAGCTACCAATCCAGGAATAGAAGAGGTCGGTCCAGAGTATGACGTGGGGGACACCAACATAGGCATTCAAAATCACACTTGAATGTACATTTCGAAAACAATATTTCTGGCTCCCCTACTAGGACTAAAGGATGTGTTAACAATCCCACAAAAGATATGGGGAATGCCAGTAAGGCAACTGTTCAAGCAACAAAATTCATTTGTTCGGTATGGAAGAAATATGCACAACGCAGTGTTAACTTGATTGGTGCCCAACGGGTATTAATTAGTCCTCAATGAGAGTAGAATCCTGGAATATTCGAGGGTTTAACAAGACCGTCAAGCGGCACGGGGTTCAGAAGTTTTGTTCTAAATATCGTATTGACGTTATTGGTGTTCTGGAAATAAAACTGAATATTGTTGGGCTGGAAAATATTTTGCAAACAAAATTCTCTAACTGGTCGGCTATTCATAACTTTGTGGAATCAGATGGTGGAAGAATTATCATTTTGTGGAATGGTGCAAGGGTGGATATCCTATTACTTCATTGCACTCCTTAGGCTATGACTATGCGAATCACTTGTAAGATTACTCATGCTATATTTTTCTTCACTTTTGTTTATGCTTACAATTCTGTTGTGGCTCGTAGAAATTTATAGGAAGATATTCGTTTCTTATCTTCAAGGCTGTCAGAGGCATGGATCCTTATAGGAGATTTTAATTCTTATTCACATGTGGATGATAAACTTGGAGGGTCATTGCCTTCAATATATGATATTAGGGACTTTGCATCATTATGTGTTGATACTGACCTGGAGGACCTACCTTATGTTGGCCCTCGGTTCTCTGGGACAAACTCTAGGATGTGGTCCAAACTTGATAGAGTTATGGGAAATGATGCTTGGTTTCAATGCTCTACCTAAGCTTCAATGGAGTTTTTACCTATTGGCTGCATTTCTGATCATAGCCCTGCTATTTGGTCAATGGTTGATGATAATGTGGGATCAGTACAACCGTTTAGGTTCCTCAAATTTTAGGTCAACCATGATTCATTCCAAAACATTGTTTAGGTTCCTCAAATTCCTGGAAGAATATTTGTCTCCCGATAAACGAGAGTGGTCTTGGTTTGCGGGACTTGCACACTTGGAATGCAGCGCTACTGTCTAGAATCATTTGGGACATCCAATCGGAGAAACATTCTTTGTCGGTCAAATGGGTGACACACTATTATTTGAAAGACAGATCTGTTTGGGAGATTAACCTTCACAGGGACCACTCACCCTTATTTCGTAGACTGCTATCAATCAGAGTTATGATACTGGAGCATGAACGAGATATTAATTGTGCAGCTGATCTGCATCATTCTTGGGCCATGTGTACTGATTCTTTCACAAGCCGTGCTTATGACTATCTAAGATCAACTGCACAGAAGGTGTATTGGACCAATACCATTTGGAAACAGGGACTGACGCCAAAACACTCTTTCATTCTTTGGTTGTATGCTAAGGGTAGGCTTAAGACCAAGGGTACACTTGTCTTTAGGCTTGATGACTTGTCCTGTCCCTTGTGTAAGGTACATCTGCAAACGTCTAATCATCTATTTTTCAAATGCTCAATTTCATCTACTATTTGGATGGAAGCTAAAAGGTGGCTTAGTTTACCGAATAATCTGGATTCGGCCAAAGCCTGTCTTAGGTGGTTTTGGCGCACCAACCTTGCAACTTCGTGGTTCAATAAGGCTAAGTCTACTGCTTTGGCAGCCACTTTCTACTACATCTGGTATGCTCGAAATAAGGCCACTTTTGAGAATGCGGTGTGCCAACCGTTGGAGATTATAATGAAGAATAAAACACATGTGTACACTGTTATATTTACTTTGTACCCTAGTGTTGTGCCTACCTTTTCGGACTGTATTGAGAACCACTAGATTGTAGTCTCCTTGACTATAAACTAGTAATCCATGTATATTCTTTTTGATAAATATTAATATATTTACATTTCCAAACAAAAAAAAATAATTTGAATATCCAACAAGAAAAACTCCTGTCTTGCTCTCTCTTCAAGCCTTGTCCAAAAATCACTTCAAATCTCTGTGAAATTAACCTTAGTCAGCCATGAACTGAACTTCGTTACCCCCTCCACCGACCTGCATGATGGGACTCCATAGCCACTCCTTAAATTCCTCCTTCAATTACTCCAATCAAGCTTTCAATTGAAGTTCAAATTTCCAACAATTTCTCCTTCAAAACTCCCTTGGATTAAGCTTCAAACAACTAGAAATTCTCCACCCATTGCACTCAGAATTTCGGCCTACCTATAGCTCCTTCAACCCTCATACATTTCAGCAAAACCAGTTAGTCATTGTAGCTTCCAAGAACCTCCATCAATCAAACCACATTACCATATATTCTACCTTAAAACACTCCATAAATTACTCCATTTGAAATTCAAACAACTAGATTTCCCACTTCTCCCTAATCTGAAAATTAAATCCCAAGAATCCCTCAATCATTCGGCTAAATTCCTTCAACATTTCGTCCGGCTTTCTCTCCAATTTCCTCCATTTCTACAAGAACACCAAGAACACACACTACCTTTGGATCATGAGGATGTTTTGCCATGGTTAAGTTTTATGATATTTCTTGTGGATCAATGCATATTATTCATGTCTTGAGTGAGTATGGATGTTTAAACACATTATGTCACTGTTGGTGAATAGGGTATTATGTTCTTATTTTCATTGAAGCTATGAATATGATTATGCTTAGTAGAGATTCGGCCATGTGATAGTAGGTATGGATTTAAGCCTTTATCCATGAATAGAATGGTTTGTTGATTGATGTTAGAGTTTATGTTCATCATTCTTGTCAGCAATAGGAAAATTGTGATCATGACCTAGTTGATCCTAAGCTATTTTAATTGGCCAAATTTATTACATTAATTAAATTTAATATTATGATTTCCTCCAAAAATTTCGAAAACCCTAGCAAGTTGGAATTGGAATATTAAATGGAATAGTAATATTTTAGCCAAATAAATGATATCTCTTATTGAAGATAATATATATATAAATATATATATATATATAATAATGATAAATAAAACCTTTTATATAAATAATAATAGGTAAAATATTAATCTTGTAGGCCATACATTCATCAATATTATTGAAATTTATTTATTATCTATTGACCGAAATTTAATAAAATTTATTTATTATTAAGTTTATTTATTAATTATTTTCTATCTACTAATTATTAATTAAGAGTTTAGTAATAATTTATTATTTATTTTAACAATATCATCTAGGACTTTGGATTCTTCATCAATTAAACCCTAGTTTATTTACTAATAACAACACTTAAGATTTGTATTTGAACCTATAACTTATTAGTAATTATTTACAACCCCTAGTTATTTTTACTTATCAAGCTAGAGTTATTTTATAAAACCCTTTATCATCTAGCCTTATAGATTAGGACATTAGGGTCATGATTGTAATAACTTGAACTATGATTATTTATGGAAACGAGTATAGCTTGAATATAACCATATGACATGTGTTTACCCCAGGTGGGGTTAGGTCAGCTTTGGAAGATTTGTGAATTTGCAAGCAAAGAATCAAGTAAGCTCCTACATAAACTTATTTGACGACAAAAGGTTACTATGGCAAGCCAAACACGAAGTGTATGGATACTCATTTTGTAAACGTAATTAAGGACTGTTTCCTTTCTTGTTCAGTCAAACAAATCATTTGAAAAACTAACAAGCAATTTTGCACAAACACTAAACTCTTTCTAAAAACCCATTTTGACACGAATTTTAGAAACCTTTATTTGCTCTTTCCAAGTAAAGCAATGTTTTATCCGTTTTCTCCAATGTGGGACAATCAACGTTGAGTACTCAATAAGGGTAGGTTGGTAGTACTAGTTTTGAAGAGTAAGAGCGAGTCGTCTGGTAGGATGCCACCTCCAGAAGATGAACTCAACTTAGAGAAGCGACAATACTATTTAGTCATGCTGGTCCAAGCTAGCAAGCTTCAATCAAAATGGACTGTGTGTGTTCCAAAGTGGAAACCGGTATGTTTGGGTGTAGAGAAAGAGGAGTATCTTACTCAGTAGGCCGATCACCTACCTTTTTTGTCTGTCTGCACAAAGTGTAGCATTATGACTGTGATATGGTCTTGGGGCCCAAAGTGTGGTAACCTATGGCTACCCATTTGAGTGGTTGTATATATTATGCACATGTACGATTTGAAAAGCAAAATGCCACTCTTTATTTTAATCCTTAATTATTGCTTGCATGCATTTTCTTTTATACAAATTTTACAACTTGCATACATGAACTGTTTTACCTGAAACACTCAAGGCACACACGGGCTTAGTGAGATTTTTATCTCATTACCTTTTATGCCATGTTTTCTGGTGGGTCCTGCTGTAGAGATGAGTAGTTTAATTTGTTGCCTGCTTAGAATACTCTTTGTTGTTAATTTTATAAATTTCTTTGAGAGATGATAGTGAACAATTTTGGGTTGTAATAAGTTCAATTTTGTTACAACGTAAGCCAAATATCCGTCGCATCCTTGCTTCAGTAACTTCCAGGATTTTGTTATAGCTATCAAAAACTTCAATTGTTTTACTCGCTTGTCGTTGAATTCCAGCACATCATAACCAGTCTAAAGAACTAAACAGACTTATTCTTACAGTCTATTTTAGCTCTATGCTTAGCTAGCCAATCTGTACCGAGAATTAGGTCATAGTCATCAATAGCTAAGACTATCAAGTCTCCCTCCAAGCTCTCTTTCCCTACTTCCAACTTACAACTCTGCACATATCGATCTGCTTGCACTATTTTTCCCAAAGAAATACTTACTAATAAGGTAAAAGGTACTTCTACTGCATCCCAACGCAAATGATATGCACAATTCGTGTTTAGATAGGAATAGGTAGATCCAGGGTCTATTAATTTATTAACTGAATGACCTTGGATACTAAACGTACCTTCCATTGCTGCTGTTTCTACTCTAACTTCCTCTCTCTCTCTCTCTCTCTCTCTCTCTCTTGGCCGGATGGTTTCTTCTCCAATGGTCATGCTTCATTCACCTTCTTTGGTCGGATTTAGACATCTAGGAGTTGAGACTTATTCAAAACACCTTCAAGGGAATTCATCAAGCAAGTATGCTTTCTTTTAACACTTCTTTTAATTCTAGATTCATGTCTCTAGGATGATGGTGATAGAAGGTGGATTGTGGATAGGATTTGAGTATGTATTGCTGAGATTGAAGCATGAATATATGTATGAATATGAAAGAGATGGGATTTATGCATGGATGGATTATCTTGGTTGATTGTATGATGATTTGAGGTGTAATGAATGCCTTCATGATTAAGTATGCTAGAGAATACGTAACCTTTGGTAAATAGGATTTATATTCATGTTGGAATGTTGAAGCCATGATCATATTTATGCTAGTAGGGGTTAGATCATGTCTTGATAAATTGAGATCTATGCTTGTATGCATGATTTGGATGATTTGATGAATTGAAGGATTGTATATGTCCATGATTGTGAATAGCCATGGAAATATGATCATGATCTAGTTGTCCCTAAGCTAATTTTTGTTTCATAAATAAAATATTTAATAATATGATTTTGCTAGTAATTTCGAAAAAACCCTAGGAATGGTGGATTTGGATTATTATATATATAAAGGATATTTTAGTCAAATAAATAATAGTTTTGATAGAAAAATAAAATATATCGATATTATATTAAAATAATGAAATCAACTAATGCCTTTTTTTTAAAATAATCATAATTAGTAAAATACTTATTATTAAAATTTAATTATTATCTTTTAATCAAAACCTATTAAAAGTTATTTATTATTTTCCAAGTAAGGCTCATTAAAATTCATTTTCAACTAACTTTAGATATCAATTATTTTCTAATAGCTAAATTATTAATAAATCATTATTTTTCCTAAAAACAACCTAAGACTCTTCATCAAATAAACTCTATTTTTTCATAGCAATATTTAAACCTTTAACTTATTATTACTTATTTCCCAAAACATTAATTATTTTAAATATCAAATTATCCTTAGCTTATAAACCTATTTACTTATTGTTTGGCCTTAAAGCTTGCGACACTAGGATCATGATAGTAGTAAGTTGAGTTGTTTAATTTGAGAAAGTGAATTTTGGCTTGAGTTTGATTGTGGTTTATATTTGCCCATGCGGGGTTAGGTCAGTAGTTGGAGACCTTTTTATTGTGAGCAAGAATCAGGTAAGCCCCTGCATAAAACCTTATTGATGAAAAGTGTTTAATTATAGCAAGTCAAATGTAGAGTGTATGGACACTCATCTTTGTAAAGGCAATTGAGGATTGTCTCATGTCTTATTTCTGTCAAACAAATTATTTGAAAACCAATAAGTAGATTTATTCAAACTTAAAACTCTTTCTAAAACTGATTTTGAAAAAGACTTTGGAAACCCTTAATTGCCATGTTCAAGTGGAACTATGTTTTGTTCATTTTTTTTTCTCCCAAGTGAGATATGTTATATTGAGTACTCAATAAGGGTGGACTACTGGGCTAGTCTTTGAGGGGTTAGGGTAAGTCTCTCAGTAGGTGGCCACCTCTGAGGGGTGAGTCCTTCCCGGATAAGACGAAAGTCCAATAAGTCGTGCTGGTCCGAGCTAGCAGTGTTCATTTTTAGTCAAGTGATTGTGTTTTGCGGTAATAGACACCCGGTTGTTTTTTGGGTATAGAGAATGAGGAATATCTTACCCAGTAGGCTGATCAGCTACTTTTGTCTGTCTGCACAATGTGTGGCATTCTGACCGGCGGTAGGCACAAAGTGTGGCATGCTGACCATCCGGTTATGGGGCCCAACGTGTGGTAACCCGTAATCCTTTCTTTCGAGTGGTTGATTTTATAAATTATGTATGGCTGGAAATGCCAAAACACAACTCTTGTTTATGACTGATGTTTATTGCTTGCCAGTGATCTCTTATAAAGAATTTTATACTTTGCATTCACGAATTGTTTTCACTGAACACCCAAAGCACACACGGACTTTCTAAGATTTCTATCTCACCACCATTTTACCATGATTTCAGGTCTATCCTGCTGTGCAGATGAGTAGCTAGATTATACCTGCTTTGGAAGATTTTCTGATGATTTATTTTTTGTTTCATGTTTTGGGGAGATGAGAGTGATAAATTTTATTACGGATTTGTTTTTGGTATTTTGGGATTTATTCTTGGATTGATATTTATTTTCGGATGTAATAAATTTTAACTTCAAGTATCATTTAAATTCTGTTATTTCATTTGTGTGACCTAGTTATAAAGACCCATTGTCTTTTGGACGGGGCGACATCCCCGGCCCTGGCGGGCCTTGGCAGCAGGGTGTTACAAGTAGTATCAGAGACTAGGTTTAGGCAATTATTAATAGTATTTATGCTATTTCTTTAAGTCTAAATCTTTATCTAACCTATCTTGTTGATGTTGTAGGATGGTTAGACTGCTTAGGATAGCGAGGAAAGGGCAGCAGTGGCACCCGCCTATCCCACTAGACCCGGAGGACCTTCCAGTTCCCCAACCTGCCCCTTACCCAGTTATCCCCATGGAGGATAACAGTGATGATGAGGTTATCCCTATGGAGGATAACAGTGATGATGAGATTAACCCTATGGAGGATAGCAGTGATGACGAGGTCTAGATCATTGAGCCACCCCCAATTCTGGTGATTAACATTAGCTCGGATAGTGAAGATGAGGTGATGATAGTGGAGCCTAAACCCCACCCTCCTAATCCCGAGGTGGACTTAGTAACAAATAGCGATGACTCGGGGGAGATAGACTATGAGTCTCTGCCTAGGCCTTCTTTCCTTCATTCTTCTAGCCGAGTGGAGCCCGAAGAGAGTTCTAGGCGCCCTGGGAAGGAGCCAATGGGAAGATTTGCTAGCGGGGATGGGGTAGATTTTTCCAAGAACTCTCGGGGATGGTTGTATGAGGCTGATGATGAGGGCTCTGATGAGGATTAGAGGACTAGGAGTTCTTTTGATTTGGATGTTTATTTGTTTACTATTTTTTTTCGAGAACTTTTATCACAAGGATTTTTAATTCTGCTTTTTATCAAATTTCGAATTTATACAAGTCCATTTTTTAAGGAGAATTTATTCCTTAGCTAAAATTTACATCCACTTTCTGTTTACATCTATTTGACTATGCATACAAGTACAACTAAAATGATTTGACTCTGAAATGCATACAATTATCATCTGGGGTATGGTTTAGAATGGCACCCAAGCGTCGTGCAGCTACAGCAGGTGGAAGAGTTTCGGAAGTCGATCAAGTGGCACCAGAAGTAGAAACAGCTCAAATGCAAGCACCCAGCTGGGGTGAAGGGAATGGTCCGAACATGGGATCGAGGTATGAAGTTCCAGTTGATGTGACCATGGGCTAGGCATTCAACAAGATGGCCGAGATTTTGCAGCCAATGACCGAGTGACGAAACTTGAGGGGTGAAGATGAGGCCTTAGAGAGGTTTGTGAAGTTTCAGCCGCCCGTCTTCCTGGGCGAAGCGGAATAGGATCAGAAGGCGGAGTAGTGGGTTGAACAGTCGACGCTCCAGTACACCGAGGAGCGGATGGTTAAGTTTGCAGCTTTTTGATTGAGAGGACCAGCTCGAGTGTGGTGGTAACAGAACTAAGACGACTGGGAGATGGATGAGCAGGAATGGACGTGGTCCAACTTCATGGAAGCCTTTAGGGTGGAGTACATTCCACAGTGGATTGTAGAGAAACGAGAGGACGAATTCCAAAATCTGAGGCAGGGAAGTATGTCAGTAGCCGAGTACGTGTCCCAGTTCACTCAATTGTCTAACTGCAAGCGATTGGTGGACACCAAGCAGAATAGGATGAGGTAATTCGGCAAGGGGCTAAGACCGGAGTTGAGGAGAGCATTGGCACCTGCCCCGCCGACAACCTATTCGGGGGCTGTAGACGCAGCAACTCGAACGGGAAATGAGAATCGCAGCAGGATGGCAGTAAAACCCTTCCAGCCACCGAGACAGCCGCAATGATAATTCTCGAGACCGTAACCCCACAAGCGCCCTGCCAACCACCAATGGCAGAACCGGGGGATGCAAGCCCAGACAGCACCGAGTGGACCTGCCCCGAATCTCCCATCATGCAAGCAGTGTGAAAGGAAAGGCCACACCCAGAGGAATTGTTAGTCCAAGGGTGGTGAGAGAAAGTGCTATCACTGTGGCAACCCGAACCACCTGAGAAACACGTGTCCCAAATTGCATCGAGTCGGGCAAAGAAACCCAACTCATAACCCGGGGCCCAACCAAGTCAACCCTACGGGAGCATCTGGGAGTGGAGCGCCAAAGCCGCAAGTGAAGGCCAAGGTGTTCGCTCTCAACAGAGAGGAAGTTGGGTCCGATGCGGCGGTGGTGGAAGGTATATTCACTATTCAAGGACGTTCCGTTAATGCTTTGATTGATCCTAGCTCTACTCATTCCTATATAAACAAGTTGTGTGCATGTCATTTGGGTTAAGATGTAGTGGAGCTACCTTTCATTTTAGAGGTAAGCACACCTCTGGGGAAAATGGTGCAAGCGAATCGGTATGTAAAGGAGTGTAAAGTTAATGTGGGGAGAGAAAGTTTGGAGGGGGAATTGATAGTGTTAGACATTGAGGATTATGACTTGATCTTGGGAATGGACTGGTTAGCCAAGCATGGGTCTAGGGTAGACTGTAAAAATAAGACAGTCCAGTTCGTTAGGCCAGGATGTGATGTATTAAAATTTAATGGAAAAATGGTG
Organism: Voacanga thouarsii; assembly: GCA_026120185.1. NCBI lineage: Eukaryota > Viridiplantae > Streptophyta > Magnoliopsida > Gentianales > Apocynaceae > Voacanga > Voacanga thouarsii. The sequence goes on from JANUWF010002193.1 coordinate 55,834, forward strand.
AAAGAATGTAAGTATTTGATTGCGGGGGCTAAAGCCCAAAAATTGTTAAATCAAGGGTGTCAAGGGTATCTAGCTTACGTGATAAATAAGCTAAAGGACCAGTGCACTTTGGAAGACACGGAAGTAGCGAAGGATTTTCCCGATGTGTTTCCGGCGGAGCTTGATTCTCTACCCCTTAGCTGAGAAATGGTATTCATCATCGACTTAGTTCCAAGAGTGGAACCAATATCGTGGATTCCGTACCGGATGGCACCGGCAGAGTTGAAAGTGTTGAAAGAGCAGTTGGAGGAGTTAGAGAGTCAAGGCTATATCAGGCCGAGCACATGGCCCTGGGGAGCGCCTGTGCTATTTGTAAAGAAGAAGGACGGAACTCTGAGTCTATGCATCGACTACCGAAGGTTGAACAACTTGACGATCAAGAACAAATATCCCCTACCGTTGATTGACGAACTATTCGACCAGTTGCAATGATCCAGTTGCTTCTCTAAGTTAGATCTGAGGGAAGGGTACTACCAGGTGCGGATAAGAGAGGATGATATTCCCAAGATAGCTTTCAACACCAGATATAGATGCTACGAGTTTGTGGTGATGCCATTCGGGGTGACTAACGCTTCAGCAGTATTCATGGACCTGATACACCGAGTATTCCGACCTTATCTGGATAAGTTTGTGGTGGTCTTCATCGACGACATTTTGATCCACTCTAAGAGTCCAGAGGAGCATGCAGAGCATCTGAAGCTCGTACTGGAGAAGCTTTAGGAGCACGAGCTATATGCCATGTTTAACAAGTATGAATTTTAGATAGACAATGTGGCATTCCTTGGCCATGTAATGACCAATGAGGGAATCAAGGTGGACCCGGCAAAGGTAGAAGCGGTATCGGACAGGAAGCAGCCGGAGAGTATCACTGAGATCCGAAGTTTCTTAGGACTGGCTGGTTACTACCGAAGATTTATCAAAGGGATTTTCGACACTTGCATAGTCAATGACCCGATTATTGTGAAAGGATGTTCCCTTTATGTGGAATGATAACTGCGAGAAAACTTTTGAAGAACTAAAGTGCAGACTGATGTCAACACAGGTATTGAGTCTACCAGAGGAAGTGAAACCTTACGCGCTATATACTGACACTTCGAAAGAAGGACTGGGAGCAGTGTTGATGCAGGACCGGAAGGTGATTGCTTACGCTTCTCAGAAGCTGAGACCTCATGAAGTCAACTATCCCACTCATGATTTAGAGCTGGCAGTTATAGTGTTTGCCCTAAAGAAATGGCGACACTACCTGTATAGAGCCGAATACAAGGTATTCACCAACCATAAGAGTCTAAAGTATATCTTCCCCCAAAAGGATCTGAACTTGAGGCAGTGAAGGTGGATGGAATTCTTAGAAGAATACCGTTGCCCGATCAAATACCATCCCGGGAAGGCCAACGTGGTGGCGAACGCCCTAAGCAGAAAAGTTGGGATGGCCAGGTTAAGGGTGCAGGAAATGCAAGCGGTGCAGGATGTGTTGGACAGAAGGGTGGAAGTGCAAGACAAAGGGATTATCATAAGAAATTTGAAGTTGGTGCCGAATTTGAGAAGGGAAATTGTGGAAGCTCAGCAAGGCAACGTCGAGTTTCAGCTTTTCAAGGACAAGGAGCTAAAGCAGCCTGACAATGAATTCTTTCTAGACGAGACGGGAATTCTACATTTCAGGGATCGATTGTGTATACTTGGAGAGCAGTAATTAAAGGACTGAATTTTGGAAGAAGTGCACAAGAGCAAGTACGCCATTCATCCGGGGGAAGTCAAGATGTATCAGGACTTGAAGAGAGCCTATTGGTGGCCCAGACTGAAGCGAGATGTGGTTAAGTATGTCTCGACCTGTCTCACCTGCCAAAAAGTCAAAGTGGAGCATAAGAAGTCAGCGGGACTATTGCAGCCATTGCCAATACCGAAATGGAAATGGGAAGAGGTGACTATGGATTTTGTCACCAGGCTTCCCATGTCAAGGACTCTAAAGGACGCCATATGGGTAGTGGTGGATCAACTAACCAAGTCGGCCCATTTTATACCGGTGAATATAAGGGACTCGATGTAGAAGCTGGCTCAGACTTATGTTTGAGAGATCGTCCGACTACATGGAGTACCTTTAAGCATAGTGTCAGATCGAGACCCGAGGTTTACGTCTCGTTTCTGGGGAAAGTTTCAGGAAGCAATGGGGTCGAATCTGAAATTCTGTATGACGGTGCATCCACTGACCGATGGGCAGTCAGAGAGGGTGATACGGATATTAGAAGATATGCTGAGAGCCTGTGTTTTGGACTTCGGAGATAAATGGATAGAGTGTGTACCGTATGCAAAATTATCGTATAACAACAGCTACCAAGCTTCGATTGGGATGGCACCGTATGAGGCTTTGTATGGGCGCAAATGTCAGGTACCGTTGTATTGGAGTTGGTCCGAAGATGGTCATGTGACCAAAATCGGAGAGGTATGCGTCCAAGAAATGTTGGATAAAGTGAAATTGTTCAGGGAAAGGTTAAAGGCGGCACAGAGTCGGCAGAAGAGCTATGCGGACAACCGGCGAAGGGAATTAGAATTTCAAGTCGGGGACTTCGTGTTTTTGAAGTTGACGCCAAACAGAGGAATTTTGAAGCATCCGAAGGGCGGGAAGTTGAATCCGAGATATTTGGGACCATTTTCGATTAAGGAAAGGATTGGACTAGTAGCTTACTGATTAGACCTGCTAGAAGGGTTGACGGGAATCCATGATGTGTTTCATGTGTCACAATTGAAGAAGTATAATGCGGATCCCAGTCATGTATTGAATGATGAACCATTAGTGTTGCAGCCAGACCCGAGCTATGTGGAGAAGCCTGTGCAAATATTAGACCACAGTGTGAAGACTCTCCGGAGCAAGCAGATACTGATGGGTAAGATTTAGTGGGGGCACCATGGCACGTAGGATGCCACATGAGAGTCGGTAGAGTGGGTTAAACGAAAGTATCCTGAGTTGAAATAGAGGTATGCTTGAATTTCAGGGCGAAATTCCTCTAAGGAGGGGAGGATGTGAAACCCCAGTCAAAACCCACCTTAGAGTGAGGGGGTTGGGATGCATATCATAATTTATAGCATGTTTAAATTTATTTTTAAATGATTTTCTATGCTTGGGATTTTAGTTTTATTGTCTCGAAGGCTTGGTTGTGAGTATTGCTTGAGAAGGTCAAAATAGTAATTTTTGCTTGAGGTGGAAAAAGGGAGATAACTTGAGGATTGAATAAGAAAATATTTTTTTTTTGAGGAAAAATAAGAACAAGATTTGTTGTGGTTTAGTGGTTAGAGCCTTAGAATTAATTCTTTAGGTCTTGGGTTCAAATTCCATCATAGGAGCTTTAGCTTGGTTAAATTTTTTTTTTGCTTGGGAAGTATCATTTTCGGCCTTAGTGGTGTTTGGAGTAGGGTAGAGATGTTGTCCTATGAGAGGCATGATAGGAGTCTTCAAATCCTACTCACTTGTTCAACACAAAATTCCTAAGAGGAATTCATTTCCTCTTGATCCTTAATTTTCCTATTTCTCAATTCATTAATTTGTTCAAATTGTTCTAGCCAATTTCTTTCCAAAAATTCCAGTGAAGTGCTGTGGCTTTGTAGAATCAAAATTTCTTAGTGGAAGACATTTTATGGTCTAATAATGTCGAGGAGATGTGAAGACATTTTATCTCTAAGGAATGTAAGAGAGAAGATAATTCAAACATTGGTTAAGGTAATTATGAATAAAACTTAAGTAATGAGATTTGAACTCAAGACCTTAGAGATTAATTACAAAGCTCTAACCACTTAACCACAACAACTCTTGCTCTTATTTTCCCAACCAAATTCTCTTCTTATCTAAGCCACAAGCCATCTTCCTATTCGACCTCAAGTAAAATTACATTTTTACGCTTCCTACTAAAAAAATACAAATAAACCATATAACCCATAAACCACAATCCTAAGGCACACAAAATCTTTCAAGGAATATAATTTATGTAAGATGATATCATATGCACCCTATCCCTCTTACTCTAGGATAGGTTTAGGTGGGGTTTTATAGTCAAGTTTTTACAAAATTGGCAAATCTGATGAAAGTCAGGCAGCTTAGGGAAGTTGGAGTTCCCTATGCCGCCAAGTTAAAACTAAATACATATACATATATACTATACAACCTAGGGACTTTGAACTTCCCAAGGCCTCCAACATTCTGGGAAATTTGTTCGATTGAAGGCCACTGAATGGCCTAAGGAAGTTTTAGCTGCTAATATCCTAGACAAGCTACACAAAAGATACTCGCCAGGTGGCCTAGGGAAAACTTCCCTAGGCTGCCAACATTTTGGAAAATTAGAATGTCTGAAGACCACTTTGTGGCCTAGGGAACTAGAGGATCCCTTGGCCACCCGTTCCTTGGACAAATTGCACTTACAAGCATATTAGGGAGCCTTGGCTTCTTTGACTTCCATTTTCTTCCTTTTTATCTTTGATTAATATTTTCCTTTTCCTAGCAAAAAAAAAAAAAGATAAAAAGAGTGTGATGAGAATTGAATTGTATAAAAATTTATCTCAATTAAAGTACAAAAATACGACAAATATATATATATATATATATATATATATATATATATATATATATGATGAGGCCTGATCACATACCCCACACTTAAACATTTGCTTATCTTCAAGCAAAACATAAAACACTACAAGCAAATAGTTTCTCACAAAATAGGATGAGATTTTAGAATATGAGTTGGCCAAGATGGTAAAGGTATTATTTCCCATTTTATTTAAGAATCAAGTCCAAAACCTAATTAGCCAAGCCTATTTTTATGTAAACTAATATATTAAGAAACAAAGAATCCAAGCCATCAAAGTTAAGTTAAACAAGTTTATACTCATTCAAAGTGTTCCATCTTGATTCTTTTAGTTCTGAAAGTAGGTGGGGCGATTCATACAAGATAGGGCCAACAAGTTAATTCCAAGTTCTATGATCTTCCAACCACTATAATCCAAGCAGTAAATGTAGATTGGTCCGCATGCTCACTTTATTCTCTCATTTTCATTTTCATTTTTCCTTGTAGTAATGCAAAAGCCTAGTAAAGATATGTAATAATGATTTTTCAGCTTTGGCATTACCTTAGTCCAGAATTTTTTTTTAATTTTTTTTTTCATTTGAGAAGGTAATGCAAATGCTTAGTAAAGACATAAATAAGGATTTTTTAGCTTTTGTATTATCTTACTTTAGTCGCTCATTTTTTTTTTTTTTTACCTCAATCCACATTTACTCACCTGGAATAAAGAGAAGTTGTGCAATCATAGAATAAAGATTAACTAAAAGTTCCACTCTTATATTGTTGGGATATTCTAAGACCAAGTTTCTTATGTAATAATGATTTGTATCAATAAAAGTATTATTCTCAGAAATTATTTGTGAATTTTTCATTACTTTTGTGTACAAGTTCGCTAGATAAGACACATTATGTTTAAGTAAATCGTTCAATGGAATGGAGGACTTTCATAGTAAGGTATAGACCATGTGTTACTTAACAAATAAACTAGCGTTCTTAACTAAATGATAAGAATGGGAATCTCATCACAGTAAAGTTATTATATTATGAATTCTAAATGTGGAATGACTTACCTTTTGGCAATGAGTGGTCTTCTCATTTCATAACACAAGCGTATTTTGATTATGTAGAACTCGACTTGTAGTTGTAGTTTTTAAAAGTACTATATGGTAGAAACCCTACAGCTATATCGTGGACTTATACTCTACAACTTGAGTATGAGTTGGTGGTCTGACGAAGCTAGAAGTGTATGCTTTTTTGTACTGTAGTGGAGGTTCTATTGTAGGACCAATATACTGGTATGTTGGATATATGAAACTAGTTAGTTAAGATAGGCTTATACAAATAACTTCTATACTATATCACCCCTTATGGCAGTCCTAATGATTTAAATATCTATGGCCCTGGGGAATATGGCTTAGATATTTGCTTTAGGGTAGCTCTTTTGGAAGGTGAACATATTCTAAGAAATCACGGATCATTGGACTAGAACCCTTATGATGGTAGATGTCTTTTAGAGAGGTATTTGTACACTTCTTCCTTCCAAAATGAATGGCGGTGTGTAGAGGTATATTTTAGTCATTAAACCTATAGGTCGGACACTTTGCTAATGCAGCATTGTCCTTGGGATTAATATTTCCTTATAGTGATATTGAAAAATATTTAAAATGAAAAATATAGCTATTTATGTCGCAGGAGTATTCTGGTCATTTTAGTAGCTAAGGCGATGTGTCTTTTTTGTCCTCAGAATAGCCCGTAAGTCCTATTTAATTTTTGGGTTGAGGAAATGGTCTCGGTTAAATAGGATTTTTTTATATTCAAGAAGTCCAATTTATTATTGGAGTGGAATAAAATAAAAGGTCGAGAGAAATTAAATTAAATTAATTATCTTATTTAATTGGTTAATTAATTATTCATGGCCTAAGCCTAGATTGAATAATTAGAAAAATTAACCTAGGCCTAAACTAGATAAAAGGCTTGAATAATTATCTTAGTCTATTTGGGCTCATTAATTATTTATTGAGTTATTTTTATATGTTGGGTATGTAACACCCCGCTACCTAGGCACGCTCGGGGCCGGGGATGTCGCCCCGTTCAAAGGACAAGGAGTCTTTATAACTAGGTCACACAAATAAAATTGTAGAATAAAAAATTAAAATTTAAATTAAAATTTATTACAACCCCAGAATAAATCCAAGATAAGATCCAAGAATTCTAAAAGAAAAACAAATCCATAAATAAAACCATCCCCTCTCAACTCCCCAAAGCAATACATAAAATAAAAGACAACATTCTCTTCCTAGGCAGATAGCACTAGTTACTCATCCCCACAGTAGGATCGACCTGAAATCATGGTAAAAAGGTGATGAGAAAAAAATCTAAGTAAGTCCGTGTGTTCTTTGGGTGTTCAGTGAAAATAATTCGTGGATGCAAAGTGTGAAATCTTTATAAGAGAAATATTGGCAAGCAATAAACATTAGTTAAAAGCAAGAGTGGTGCTCTTCAAAACGAGTACTACTAGCCCTCCCATATTGAGTACTCAACGTAACATATCCCACTTGGGAAAAATGAACAAAACATAGTTCCACTTCAAAATGGCAATTAAGGTTTTCCAAAGTTTGGGGCAAAACTGGTTTTTGAAAGAGTTTTAGGTTTGAGTAAAACAACCCCTTGATTTGCAAATAATTTTTTTGTCTGAAATGAGAATGGAAATAATCCTCAATTGCCTTTCCAGAAATAAGTGACCATGCACTCTACATTTGGCTTGCCATAAAAAAAAATCATTTTTCATCAAACAGGTTTTATGCAGGAGCTTACTTGATCCTTGCTCACAACAAAGGTCTCCAATAGCTGACCTAACCCCGCATGGGGTAAATACAAACTACAATCAAACTCAAGCCAAAATCCACTTTCACAAATAAACTAACTCAACTCACTACTACAACCATGATCTTAGTGTCCCAAGCTTTAAGGCCAAATAATAAAAAAAATAATTTATAAGCCAAGGCTAATTTTGATATTTAAAATAATTAGAGTTTTAGGAAATATGTGCTAATAAGTTGAAGGTTTAAATCTTGCTAAAATAATTTTGAGTTTATTTGATGAAAAGACCTAGGTGGTACTAGGTAAAATAATAATTTATTAATAATTAATTGCTAGAAAATCATTGATAATTAAAATTAGTTGAAAATAAATTTTAATGAGTCTTGATTAAAAGATACTAAATAAATTTTAGTAGGTTTTGGTTAAAAGATAATAATTAAATTTTAATAGTAAATATTTTACTTATTATGATTATTTTCATAAAACGATTTATTTGATATTATCGTTTTATATATAATATCTATATATTTTATTTTTGTAGCAAAAGCTATTATTTATTTGGCTAAAATATCCTTATTATATATATAATATTCCAAATCTACTCCTCCTATGGTTTTCGAAATTACTAGCAAAAAATCATAATATTAAATATTTTATTGAAGAAATAAAAGCAGCTTAGGGACAACTAGATCATGACCATAGTTCTATTGCTAACCACAATCACGAACATTTACAACCCTTCAATTCATCAAATTATCCAAATCATGCATATAAGCATAGATCTAACGATATCAAGACATGATCTAACCTTTTCTCTCATAAATATGATCATGGCTTCAATAATCCAACATGAATATAAATCATATTCACCAAAGGTGACATAATCTCTAGCATACTTGATCACAAATACTACCTATGACATGGAGACATGCATTAAACCTCAAATCATCATACAATTAACCAAGATAATCCATCCATGCATAAATCCTATCTCCTTCATATTCATACATATATTCATGCTTCAACCTCAACAATATATACTCAAACCTTATCCGCAATCCATCTTCTATCAACATCATCCTAGAGAAATGAATCTAGAATTTAAAAGAATGGTTAAAACGGCTTACTTGATTGATGAATTCCTTAAAGGAGTTTCGAATGGATCTCAACTCCAAGAGGTCTAAATTCGTCTAAGGAAGATGAAGAAAGCGTGGCCATTGGTGAAGAAGTCATTCGGCCAAGAGAGAGAGAGAGAGAGAGAGAGAGAGAGAGAGAGAGAGAGAGAGAGAGAAAGGAGAAGAATAAAGTCTATTAGCATGTTTATTCATATATATATATATTCATTAGAGATCAAGATTGGAGAAGATGAAGTTGTTAGAACAACCTACTTTGAAGGTGTTCTTGAGTCTTCACAAAATTTCTAGTTTTTTATCCAAACTAGCAAGTTGGATTTTGGAGTTTGATGTTAAGAATGGTGTGCATGGACTCATGTCAGTGAGTAGATGAATTTTGGAGTTTTTAGCGGTGGTTTGAAGTGATTTGTAGAGGTATTAGGTGAAAAGAAAGAGTAGGTGTTCTTGGTGTGCTATGTGTTCTTGAAGGTTGAAGGGAATTGAGAGGTTTTGATTTGCAGCTGCGGAAATTCTGGAGGATTAGGGCTAGTTGAATTGGTTGTAGGGTTTAGGAAGATGATTCTCTGGTTTGGAAGGGAAAATGAAAGGCTAGTTGTTGAAATCCTTGAAGAATATTTTTAGGAAGCGAATTTGGAAACTAAATATTCAAGAATATCTTTGATTATTGGAGAGCTTTTGGAAGTCTGCCATGGCCGAATTGTTGGGCAGTGTTTCGGCTAGAGGAATGCTGGTTGAGGGAGGCTAAGGGTGGCTGAAAGTATGGAGTGTAATGGTGAAGGGAAGGTCTGGTTGTTTGAGGTATATTTTATGGAATGTTGTTAAATCATAGTGGCTGGAATTTTGGTATCCAAATCAAGGCATGATTGCAGAATATTTTTGGAAATCTTTTAGGCAGCCATGATGGTATTTTCATGCAGAAGCTTGGGGAGGACAATGGAGTTCAGTTAATGGAGGTTTAAGGATGGTTTGTGCAGAAGAAGGACGGAGTTTTGGCTAGGGTAGAATTAGGAAACAAAGTTGGAAAATTACTGCATAGAATTTTCGCAAGGCTGGAATTTCTGGGCAGTTTTCGGCTGCCATTTTCCTGCCAGCTTGCAGAGAGTTTGAAGGAGGTATTAGGGGTATTTCAAGGCTGGTTTCTAGCCTTCTTTAGGTAGGAGAAACGTGGCTAAGATGCTGAGCAAAAACTGAAAGAAAACAGCTTGGTTTTGGACCTCCAAAGCTGTGAATTTGCCCAGGAATTTTCCTGGTTTTGCACCACCTTTGTGCAGTCCTAAAATGGCCATAAAAATTCAGGTTGCAAGCTGATCTACAAGGCCATTTTCTGGCAGCATTTGGGAGGGAATAATGGCTAAGAATTTTGACACCTTGAAGGCACAAAAAGCTGGAAAATTTTAGTTCATTCCAAGAAGGAAGATGAACCTAGCTAGAGGGAATTTTAGAAAGTTCACTAGAGGAATTTAATTCACTTGAAATCCTTCCCTCTCTTCCATTGCTTCGGTCCATAAGATATCTTTTACTATGACATTTTGAACCTTCAAAGCCACAGCACCTTGCTGGAATTTTTGGAAAGAAAATGGCTAGAATAATTTGATCAAACTAATAAGTTTAGAAATAGGAAAAATTCAGGATCAAGAGGAAATGAACTCCCCTTAGGAATTTTGTGTAGAGCAAAGGAGTAGGATTTGGATATTCCTATCATGTCTCTCTTAGGACAACATCTCTACCCTACTCCTAACACATAAGGCCGAAAATGATACATCCCAAGTAAAAATAAAATTGAACGAAGCTAAAGCTCCTATGATGGAATTTGAACCCAATACCTCAAGAATTAATTCCAAAGCTCCAACCACAAAACCACAATAACTCTTATTCTAATTTTTCCCCTAAAAATATTTTCCTATTCAATCCTCAAGCTATCTACATTTTTTCATGTCAATAAAAATTACCATTTTGCCCTTCTCACTCAATAATCATAATCAAGCCCTCTAGATTATAAAACACAAAATCAATGCACATAAAATCATATAAAAATATATTTAAACATGCATGATTTAAGTAGTTATATTAATTATTTTAGATTCAAATGCACATAAAATATATTTAAATATGATATGCATCCAAACCCCCTTACTCTAAGGTTGGTTTTGACTGGGGTTTCACAAGGTATCTTAGGCTCGTATCCTATACGGCGCAGTGGAAAATAAAACGAGATACCATCCCACGATGCATCTATGTGTGGAAAACAAGACATAATGAGGGTAAATGTAACAGCTTTAACCTTTGCACGATCGTCCGAAGAACAAAAATTTCTTCTTCAAATTGAGGCGCAATCTAGCAATCCTCGTGATCAACCTCCACGTGAGTTGAACGTATACCCACTATAATCACAGAGTGTGATTATCTCTAATAGTAATCCACACAGAGGAATACCCAAGCACCAAAATTTCTGTGCTAGCAGAAAAAAATGGTGGCTGGGTTTTTCTTTCACGATGAAAACGAGAGAGAGAGAGAGAGAGAGAGAGAGAGAGCAAGAGGCTGATTTCGTGTGTCTTGCTCTAGGATTTTTGTGTCCAATTTCAGCTCAGGTTTTTCGTGTGTATATTCTCCAATATACACGAAATTCCCTTACCAAAAATAGGGGATTCTAATCCCATTAGAATTCCCTAATTGTAATTGGGAAAATCAAGTTCTCATAATTACAATTTGGACCACAAATTATAACTAATTATAATTTGTCCACAACAACTTATCTTTCTCGCAATAAACCCCACTATGTTATCAAATGACATCTTGAGTATATAATCCTCTATTGTCTGTAACCTATTAGGTTTCCCAGTCAATTGATAGCGAATATGAATTAATCCAAACGTCTTTGAGATTAATAATCCATAATTAATTAGAATTAATCCTATTAATTCTAATTAGGATTGGTTTATTAATTCATCAATTAATAAACCTATATTCCCAGATCATGAGCAGTATCTAGCAACATATCATAACCACCTAAGAGTCCAGAAAGTCAAGTGACTTGACATGAACACTTCAATAACAAACTTTAGTGCAATCAACTCCTTTCACCATATAATATCTCATTCGGTTTAGAGTATGGAATTAGGGCCAACTCCCTCTAGAATTAATTCTGGCCCGAATACAATAGTACTTATACCAGGAACTCACTACTCTAGATGTGTATCAATTGGAACTGTTTCCAATTCACAATTACCTTGGCTAAGGACTTTCGAGTAGTAATTCCTACAAGTGACCGTGAGATATTCACCCCTACTATTAGGAGTGGTGAATCCTTTATTGACCATCTCAACTACTTTTGTTTGCCTCATCATGTATCCAATATCCATTCCGTAGGTGGCCCTCGATCGAGCTTCGGAGATTGGAATCAAAGTACAAGGCTCAGCAAATAAAGTTCCTTGGAGATCTCAAGTCTAGGGATACTTGCACGTTTGCTATATTGAGATTATATCACTGGCACTAAATAGTTATCCATGTGATTATCTCAAAGCTAGGTTATCCAATGAACTTGTTCCATTAACAAGCATTCATATGTTAACTTTGAGTATCTCAATACTCACGGTTATGAGAACCACCACCTGATCAAATCAGGAAGTCTAACACATGCTAGTCTTAACGCATTAATGATGTCCTATCTCATTAATACTATGACTAGGGACTATTTAAGTACTAACACCATCCAGTGTAGTAGGAATCTCATATCATGATCTCAATCATGATTTTCTTAACACAGTGTTGTACTAGGGACTTTATCGAATAGTTATATTACTTAAAGTAAACAAAAGAAACTGTGAGATACAAAATGCCTTTTATTAAAATAAAATGTGTCATATACAATGTACAAGTGATTGCCTTTAGAGCACAACACTAACAAACTCCCACTTGCAATAGAGCCAATCATTCATGTATCTAATACCGAATGAATCAACATGACAATCATGTTTCTTTTGGGATAGTGCTTTCGTAAGTGGGTTAGCTATGTTCTCATCCGTGAGAACTTTCTCTATCTTTACATCATTCTTGTCTACGATCTCCTGGATCAGATGATAGTGTCGCAGTACGTGTTTGGATCGTTGGTGAGACCGCAGCTCCTTTGCTTGTGCAATGGCTCTGTTGTTGTCACAATATAAAGTTATTTGACCAACAACACTAGGAATCATACGCAGTTCCATCATGAACCTCTTGATCCAAACAGCCTCCTTAGCTGCTTCAGAAGCAGCTATGTACTCAGCTTCTGTCGTAGAGTCAGCAATAGTCACTTGTTTGGAACTTTTCCAACTTATTGCCCCTTCGCACAACGTAAACACGTAGCCAGATTGTGATTTGAAATCATTTTTATCAGATTGAAAACTGGCATCAGTATATCCGTTTATTTTCAAATCACCTTCTCCATATATTAAGAACATATCCTTAGTCCTTCATAAGTACTTAAGGATGTTTTTTACAGCCACCCAATGACCCTCACCATGGTCGGATTGGTATCTTCTTGTCAAACTGAGAGCACAAGATACATTGGGCCTAGTACATATCATAGCATACATGATAGATCTAACTACCGAGGCATATGGAGTCTTACTCATGTAATCATTTTCAACTTGTGTCTTAGGAGACATCGACTATGAAAGGCTTACACCATGTGACATGGGTAAGAATCCCTTTTTGGATTGATCCATGCTAAACCTCTTTAGCACTTTATCTATGTATGTAGAATGTGAAAGACCAAGCAACCTTTTGGATCTATCTCTATAGATCCTTATTCCAAGAATATAGGTTGCTTCACCAAGGTCTTTCATGGAGAATTGTTTGGACAACCAAATTTTAACCGTTTGCAAGATAGGTATATCATTTCCTATTAACAATATGTCATCTACATAAAGCAGTAAGAAAATGATTGCACTCCCACTAACCTTCTTGTATACACAAGGCTCATCCATATTTTGAATGAAACCAAACTCTTTGATTGTTTCATCGAAACGGATATTCCAACTCCGAGAAGCTTGCTTAAGTCTATAAATAGACCTTTGCAGCTTACACACCATTGTGCCATCATTGGATGCGAAACCCTCAGGTTGTGTCATATACACTTCTTCAGTCAGATTTCCATTTAGGAAAGCTGTTTTCACATCCATTTAACAAATCTCATAATCATAATGAGCAGCAATGGCAAGGAGTATCCTGATGGATTTGAACATGGCTACTGGCGAGAAGGTTTCATCATAATCAATACCATGTTGTTGACGATAACCTTTCGCCACTAGTCGTGCTTTATAGGTAACTAAGTTACCATGCATGTCCATTTTCTTCTTGAAAACCCACTTGCACCCAATAGGTTTAATTCCTTTAGGTGGATCAACCAAAGTCCATACTTGGTTGTCGTACATGGAATCCGTCTCCGACTTCATGCCCTCAAGCCATTTGTCAGATTCTGAACTATTCAGAACATCCTTGTAGGTAGTAGGCTCATCTTTATCTATGAGCAATACGTCATTATGGTCGCTAATGAGAAATCCATATCTCTCAAGTGCCACACGTATCCTACTAGATCTACGAGGTTCTTGTGTATTACAAGGTTCTTATATTCTCTCAATAGATGTGGAGTTAGACGGTTGATCTTCGTTCGGTTGATCTTCGTTTGTTTGATCTTCATGAACTTCACTAAGTTCAATCTTACTCTCATTGTCCCCCTTGAGCATGTGCTCCTTCTCTAAGAAGACGGCATACTTCGAAATAAACAATTTGCTTTCGGAGGGTTGACAAATGTAATATCCAAAAGATTCTTTTAGATATCCCACAAACAAACACTTGTCAGACTTACTATCAAGTTTGTCTGACTATGGCCTTTTAACAATGGTAGGATAACCCCATACTCGCAAGTGAGATAACTTTGGTCTTTTACCAAAGAACATCTCAAATGGGGTAGTATCAACCGATATTGTCGGAACTCTGTTCAGTATATAAACAAAAGTTTCTAGTACATGCCCCTAAAATGATTTTGGTAGGTTTGCAGAAGCCGTCATGGTCCGTCCCATGTCTAGAAGGGTTCGATTCCTTCTCTCAGATACATCGTTATGTCAAGGTGTATGTGGCGGAGTCCATTGAGATAATATCCCATTATCTCTAAGATAACTCAGAAACTCTTGACTCAAGTATTCTCCTCCTCGATCAGATCTTATATTCTTAATACTTTTGCCAAGTTGTTTCTCTATTTCATTCTTAAAGTCTTTGAACCATTCAAAGGCCTCAAATTTGTATTTTATTAAATAAAAATACCCGTATCATGCGAAATTATCGATAAATGTTATGAAATAGTTATAACCTCTTCTTGCTTGTATTGACATTGGGCCACATACATCAAAATGTATGAGTTCTAATAACTCCTTGGCTCGTTCTCCTTTTCCTGGAAAATGAGTTTTAGTCATTTTGCCTAGTAAGCAAGACTCACATATGCCATATGATTCATAATTAAATGACCCTATGTAACACCCCATTACCTAGGCCCATCAAGGCTGGGGATGTCGCCCTGTCCAGAGGACAAGGGGTCTTTATAACTAGGTTACATAAAAATAAAATAAAATAAAGACTTTAAAATTAAACTTATCACAACCCAAAAGTTAAGTACTGGAACAAATCCAAATAAACTGTTCGCAACAATCTCTCAAAATATCACATAAAGTAAATAACATGAGTCTTTAAAGTATAGGCAACATCTAGCTAATGACCTCCACAGCAGGATCTTCCTGAAAACTTGGTATAAAAGGTTGTGAGATAAAAATCTCAGTAAGCCCGTGTGTGCTTTGAGTGTTTCAGGTAAAACAACTTATGTATGCAAGTTGTAAAAGTTTCATAAGAAAAAGGTGCTGGCAAGCAATAAATAAGTGTTGAAAATAAAGAGTGGCATTTCACTTTTCAACTATACATGTGCACAATAAATACAACCACTCAAATGGGTAGCCATGAGTTACCACACGTTGGGCCCCAGGACTAAATAACAGTCAAAATGTCACACTTTGTGCAAGCTGACAAAAGGTAGGTGTACAACCTACCGGGTGAGATACTCCTCCATCTCTACACCCAAACTTACCGATTGTCCACTCCAGAACACACAGTCCACATGACTGAAACTTGCTAGCTCGGACCGGTATGACCTACCGGACTGGCATCCTATCCAGAAAGGACTCGCAGCTCAGAGGTGGCCACCTACTGAGAGACTTACCCTAACCCTTCAAAGACTAGTCCTGGTGGTCTACCCTTATTGAGTACTCAACGTTGATTGTTCCACTTGGGAGAAAATTGATCATAATCCACTTTATTTGGAAATAGCAATTAAGGGTTTCTAAAAGTCTTGTTAAAGTTGGGTTTTAGAAAAAGTTTAGCATTTTGTGTAAAACTGCTTGTTTAACTTTTAAATGATTTGCTTGACTGAAATAAAAAGGAAAACACAATCCTTAATTGCCTTCACAAAATAAATGTCCATATACATCATATTTAGCTTGCCAAAATAACTTTTTGGTCTTCACAAAACTCCATGCAGGAGCTTACCTGATTCTTTGCTTGCTCAACTCAACCGTTTCCCAAGGCTAACCTAACCCCGCCTGGGATAAACACAAAACATAAGGTTACATTCGAGCTATACCTGCCTTACATAAATAATTTCTTAGCTCGACTAGTTACAACCATGACTAGCCATGACCCTAATGTCCTAAGCTTTAAGGCTAGGTGATAAAGAATTTTATAAAATAAGTTTTAGTTGATAAGTTAAAATAACTTGGGGTTCTAAATTAATTGCTAATAAATTATAGACCCAATTAATAATTCTTGAGTGTTATTTTTAATAGATAAACTAAGGTTTGAATATTAAGTCCTAAATAGTATTAATAAATGGTGATTTAAAAATAGCTTTGTTATAAATAAATATTTAATTACAAATAACCTTTAATTAATTTTTAAATAGATAATAAATAATTAGTAATAAATAAAATTAATAATGAATGAATTATTTTAATTAATAAATAACAAATAGATTTTAATATAAATAATATTTTATTTATTGTAAAGGATTTATTACTATATATATTATTTTTAATAAAAGATCTCATTTATTTGATAAAGAAAATATTAATATTTTAATTAATGAACCACTCCAAATTTCTCTAGAGTTTCGAATTTTTTAGAGAAAAATATAGTAGTATTCTATTCAAGGTAATAAAATTTGTTAATAAAAATAATCTAGCCTTAAGAAGAAAATACTTTTTCTCCATGATTTTCCTATTGCTAGAAAGGATTCATGATCACATTCTCCATCATCAACAATATATTAATCCATTCACAAACATACCCTTGAACTATCTCATGCCATCGCATGGCCAAAATCCTACTAAGCGTAATCATCAATCATGGTTTCCATGAAAAAATAATAACATAAAGGCCTAACCACCTTTGGTGTCATAATATCTAATCCTGCTTCAAACATCCATAAAATTCATTAAGCATGAAGAACATACATTGATTCGAAAGGGAAACACATACATCCTAGTCATATACAACAATCATCATGTCCCAACTTCATCCCTTAATCCACTTGCATATAGTCAATCCCTTATCCTTTTTTCATTCTTCCTATCAATATCTAAGAGACATGACTACTGAATTAAAAGAAGGATTAAAGAAAAAAAATACTTGATTCGATGAACACTTCGATGAAGAATTAAGAAGGTCCACGCGATTGAGAGCCTTGAATGATCCAATGGAAAAACGACCATGGTTGATGGTTGATCAACCATTTTGTTTGGAAGAGAGAGAGAGAGAGAGAGAGAGAGAGAGAGAGAGAGCATTAGAACAGTACAATCGAATGGAAGAAGATGAACAAGAAGGTTGTTCTTGCCTTACCTTGTTGATGTTCTTGAGACCTTCGAAGGAAAGTTAATTTTGATCCGCTCAAAAATTCTTGTTTGGGAGGTTTTGTGATATAAATACCAAAAATGAAGTTTAGAGATTAAATTGAAGTGATTTGGAGTATTTGAGAGTGATTGGAGGTGTTTAGAGTAGGGTTAGGCTTGAAGAAGGTTAGTGTGTGTTCTTGGTGTTCTTGGTGAAAATTGAGAGAATTTGGAAGAAGTGGTGCACGAATTTTGGTAGAAGGCTGGCTGAATGGTATGGAATGAATGAGGGTTTCGGTTTTCAGCAAGAAGGAGAGAGAATGATCAGATTTTTTGGAAATTTAAATGGAGGAAATGGTGGAGATGTTTAAGGTAAGAGGTTAGCTATGGTGTTTTGATCAAGAGAGGTTTCTGTCTTTCAATGGTGCCGGCTGAACAAGGGGTTTTTGCTAGATTGATTAAAGGTTAATGTTGCTCAAGGCTGGCCAAAATTTAGTCTTAAATGGAAGAGGAAATTCTGGTTTATTTGCCTATTACAAGAGTGACTTTAATGGTGTAAAAAGCTGAAATTATTTGAAGTTCAAAAAGTGTTTGAATGGAGTGATCTTAGGAGTGTTTTGTGGTGTGGCTATGGAGTCCTTATGCTCAAGGTGAGTGTGGGGTTAATGGAGTTCAGTCTACAGCTGAGCAAGGTTCAATTTTACAGAGGTTGAAGGTGATTTTCGGCCTAGGCTAAAAGAGAGCAAAGCTGGAAAAAAAAATCTGGTTTTATGGTTGTTCTTAGTTTCAAAGGTTGCAGAATTTTTTGTGCAGAATTTCTGCACTCACTTGGCTCGATTTTCAGAGGGCCTTCTGGTGTGTTTGAGGGTCTTCCAAGGATAGTTTTTCAACCTTATTTCTGGACAAATACAGGGAAGTCTTGCTGGCTTGAAGATGAGCTAAAAACAGCTTCATTTCCTTGATTGGATGTGGCGAAATGCCCAGATTTTTTCCTGGTTTGGTGCTGTTTTGTGCAGTCCGAAAATTGCACAGTTTTTCCAGATTTCAAGCCACATGAAATGACCATTTTCTTGGCAGAAAATGAGTGGTTTTACTGGCTGAATTTTTGAAGAGGAGGTCTGCAAAATATCTGGAATATTTCCAGATTTTTTCCTTCACTAAGCTATGGACAACATGAAGGTGGAGTTGATGGTTCTTTCATGGTGATTGATTTTCTCTTGGAAACCCTTCCTATTTCTCCTCCTACATTTGGCCAACTTCCCAACCACCAAAGCTGATTTTCGAATTTCATGGTGGAGGAGTTATCACATAATTTTTTTTGGAATTTAAAAGTAAGGATTTAATGGTTTTGAATTATAAAGATGTTAGGACAAGCTAGTGGTAATAAAAAGGACAAGAATTCCTCTAGAATTCTTTTTAGGACATGAGGATAAGATTAGGACATTCTCTTCATGTCTCCCCAAAGACAACATTCCTATTTCTACGAAATGCAAGAAAACAAAAATTCAAACTTAGTTAGGATAATCATGATAAAAGCTTAAATGATGGGATTTGAACTTATGACCTTAGAAATTAATTCACCAAGCTCTAACCACTAAACCATACTAACTCTTGTTCTTATTTTCTCACCCACATATTTTTCTTATTTAATCCTCAAGCCATCTTCCTATTTTGACGTCAAGCAAAATTACCATTTTACCCCTCCTACTCAATAAGCATAACTAAGAATTTTAACCTATAAACCACAATTCTAAAGCACATAAAATCATTCAAAAACATAAATACTCAAGCAAAATAATATGATATGCATTCCCGACCCCCTTACTCTAGGGTTGGCTTTATGTGGGGTTTCACATCACCACGGACCCGGGAGCGCGACTATAGGCCTGGCAGCACCCACGGTCAACTACTTGGCCGCCGTCCTTGCTGGGTCAAAATGGATATCCGAAGTTGACAATGGGTACTTAGGCCCATCCTTATATACCATACATACTTCTCATCCTAATCCCATGTGGGATTGGGGCATCATATTTACCCATCCTTTAGACCCAAGCATCCCCGTTGGGCCCACACTTTAGGGGTCAAACCCAGGACTAACCACGCGGTATGGGATTCTAGAGGTGGCTCCCACCGCGTACGGTGTGCACGGTGTAGCACTTAGTTCCTATACCGGGGCTGGTTACCTGCTCTAATACCAAATGTCACGCACCGTGCCAGTGGACCCGGGAGCATGACTATGGGCCTGGCAGCACCCACGGCCAACTACATGGCCGCCGTCTTCGCTGGGACAAAATGGATATCCCAAGTTGACAATGGGCACTTAGGCCCATCCTTATATACCATACATACTTCTCATCCTAATCGCATGTGGGATTGGGGCATCACATTCACCCCTCCTTTAGGCCCAAGCATCCTCACTGGGCCCACACTTTAGGGGCCAAACCCAGGACCAACCAGGCGGTATGGGATTCTAGAGGTGGCTCCCACCGCGCACGGTGTGCACGGTGTAGCACTTAGTTCCTATACTGGGGCTGGTTACCCGCTCTGATACCAAATGTCACGCCCCGTGTCCGCGGACCCGGGAGCGCAACTATGGGCCTGGCAGCACCCACGGCCAACTACTTGGCCGCCGTCCTCACTGGGCCAAAATGGATATCCCAAGTTGACAATGGGTACTTAGGCCCATCCTTATATACCATACATACTTCTCATCCTAATCCCAGGACGCTGGTCCCACCACGCTTTCGTTGGGCCCATAGTTAGGCTCCCGGGTCCGCAGACACGGGGCGTGACATTTGGTATCAGAGAAGGTAACCAGCCCCCGGTGTGGGAATTAAGCCACGCTGTCTGGTTGGTCCTGAATTTGGCCCGTAAGATATGGGCCCAAGCCTAAAGGAGGGGTGAATGTGATGCTCTAATCCCACATGGGATTAGGATGAGGAGTATGTATGGTATATAAGGATGGGCCTAAGTACCCATTGTCAACTTGGGATATCCATTTTGGCCCAGCGAGGACGGCGGCCAATTAGTTGACCGTGGGTGCTGCCAGGCCTATAGTCGCGCTCCCGGATCCGCGGGCACGGGACGTGACACCCTAATTCACCAAGCTTGTGTAACTTAGAAACACTATTTTCGTTCACATTGCCCAAATGACAATGCCATAAGTAAGAGGTGTTAGAGTTATCTATTTTAGATTTTTTATTGTTTATATTGAGAATTGGATTGTCCAAGTCTAAAACATATAAACCATTAACCAAAGTTGCTGAACCATAATGAATATCATTTAATGAAAAAGAACAACATTTATTCTTAGATATTAAATGAAATCCACATAAGTCTAAACACGCAACTGAGATAATGTTTTTCATTAAAACTGGTACATAATAACAGTTTTTCAGTTCTAGAATCAATCCCGAAGGCAGGTTCAGCTCGTATGTCCTCACAGCAAGTGCAACAACCTTTGCCCCATTTGCAGTACGTAGGTCCACGTCGCCTTTCTCTAGCCTTCTACTGCACTTTAGTCCCTGCAAGTTATTACAAAAATGAGAACCACATCTGGTAACTAATACCCATATCTCATTTCTAAAGACAGTATTTTTCTTAATCATAAACATACCTGGAGAAGAAGTAGAAGTGCTTGCAAGCTTCTCCTTCTACTTCTTGTCCTTGATGATCTCCTAGTAGGCTTTGCAGTTGCGCCTCCAGTGGTCCATCTTCCTACAATGATGGCATGGGCCCTTAGTAGCTACGTCCTTCTTGTTCACACCACCATTGGGCTTCATGGGAGCCTTCTTCTTCTTCTTTTGAACTTTTTTCTTAGAAGTGGAAGATTATACCATTAAAACCGCATTAGAATCCCTCTACATGGAGAACTTCGCAGTTTTGAGAAGATTGATCGACTCAGGGATAGTGGACTCAATCTTATTCATCTGATAGTTAATCACAAATTGTGAGAAACTATTAGGCAAAGACTGAAGAATTAAGTCAACACTTAAGTCATAGTCCATTGTAAACCCGAGAGTTCCAAGCTTCTCTATCAAACCCAGCATCTTCTGCCTATGAGTGGCCACAGAAGAACCCTCTGCCATTTTACAACAAAATAGTTGCTTTGAGATCTCATATCTCTCAGTTCTGGCTTGGGTATCAAACAGCTCTCGAAGATGTAAAATGATCGATTGAGCATCCATATGCTCGTGCTGTTTTTGCAACTCAGGAATCATGGATGCCAGCATAATACATGATGTTGTATCACTATCCTCTTTGTGCCTCTTATAGATAGCATGCTCAACAGCATGAGCATCTTGGGCTGGTGGTGGTGAAATAGGAGCATCTAGCACGTAGAGCAACTTTTTCGATTTGAGAACAATTCTCAAATTTCTATACCAGTCGAGATAGTTTGATTCGGTTAACTTGTTAGTTTCCAAAATGCTACGTAAGTTCAAGTTCGTTGACATGATGCAAGTGACCTAGATATAAAGATAGAGAGCATTAGCTACTTGTATATGCACATGATATACAAATAATTAGGACTTTAATTAAACGCATTTTTACTCCACTATTTTACTCAAACCAATAGCCCCTACTATTGATTCGGGAAAGCCTGTTGGAAGCTTTCCTAGTGCACCGGTATCCAAATACCTCAAGAATAATCTTGGGTTTGCCCAACAAGCCACCATTGAGTTCATTGGTAGGTATCCAATACCAATTACATCGTATGTAACTACCAGATCATTGGGTGATTAACAGCTTTTAATCTTAAATCCTTTTGGGCTACCCCAACTTTTCCTCTAAATTTCTTTATACTTGAGTTTGCCCAACCGGGATAAAGAATTTAGTTAAACTCAACCTATTAATCAGGAATTTAATTCCATAGCTTAAACATGCCCAATGTCAAGTAGGCTTGGGTTTGCCCAACAACCTGGTCTCGAAAAAGGACTCTCATTCTTACTATATTAATGGAAGGAATTCGGTTTAATATTAATCGAGGGATTTGTTCCTTTTAGTGATTTCGTTGAATGACATGCATAAAAATCAATAATCACAGAATTGATAATCATGGTAATAAAGCGATTACGTGGTATGGTTATGGACTGTAACCTAAATTAATTTCTTTGAGCCAGAAAAGAAATTAATATAGTTAACCCTATGTGTTCATGCATGATTTAAGTAGAAGGTCTTACCTCCTCGCCTTGTTTTGGTTGCCATCTCCAGAATAAAATAATTCTACTCATATCTAATCAATGTAAACTAATTACATAATTTCCTAAAGAGAGAAAACCTCGAGTTACATTCGAGGAGAGTTAGATGAGAAGAGAATTACACAAGAATTCTAGAGAAGGCAGGACACGCAGGCCCTATTTCATAAAAACCAAAACTGTAAAATGCATGAACAAATATAATTGGTTTTAGGCCATAACCATCCACCATGCCATTGATTATGCTTAAACAAAATAAACATATACTTTTATTATTCCATAATTACTATTTTGGAAAAATAAAACAAATTCTAAAATCACCATTTTAGAGAATACATTAATTTTAGATTTTCAAAATCATTATTTTGAAGAACAAAATTGATTGCCTTAAAACTCATTTTGAGAAAATACTTTCGGGTCCCGTCTCTCATCACTGAGGTTTTTCCCTTTCAAAATTTTATTCCGGATTTTTTTTTTATAAAATTGCTGGAAGTCGCAAACAGAGCAGAATCGGCGCCGATTCGGAAGCCGGACCCAACGCCGGCTCTGTTCTGGTTTCCAAAAAAAAAATTCTTCCAAAAACGATTTTTGGACATCGCGAATAGAATGAAATCGGCGCCGACTTGGAGGCAGGAGCCGGCGCTGCCTATGTTCTGCAACAATGGTGGCAATTTTCAAAAAATTCCATAAACAATTTCTAGTGCTTTCTTGTTCTGCAAATTTTCAGTGAGAACAATTCTCAACTGTATTTTCTGTTTTAAAGCTACAAACAACAACCAATTTGTTAGTTTAAACAAAATCAAAATGGAAAATTAAGGTGAAACGGAGGGCAGTATCCATGTTGCAAGAAAATATTTTCTGCAGAAATTTTTCACCACCAAAGAAAGCATCTTTTCAAAATACTCTGTGACCATAACACAATCATATTGTGCTACGGACCCAACTCATAAAGATCGAAATGATTTTGACTCGAGTGAAAATGATTTTCACAGAAAACAAAGACAAACACGAAAACAGTTTTCCATGCCAAAACAATGTCTGTAGACCACACATAGCATGGCTCTGATACCGCTGTTGAGTATCTCAGGCTCGTATCCTACACGACACAGTGGAAAATAAAACGAGATACCATCCCAGGACCCATCTGTGTCTGGAAAACAAGACATAATGAGGGTAAAGGTAACAGCTTTTACCTTTGATCGATCGTCCAAAAAACAAAAATTTTTCTTCAAGTTGAGGCACGATCCAATAATCCTCGTGATCAACCTCCATGTGAGTTGAACGTCTACCCACTATAATCACATAGTGTAATTATCTCTAATAGTAATCCACACAAAGAAATACTCAAGCACTAAAATTTCTGTGCTAGCAGAAAAAAATGGCGGCTAGGTTTTTTTTTCAAGAAGAAAACGAGAGAGAGAGAGAGAACAAGAGGCTGATTTCGTGTGTCTTGCTCTAGGGTTTTTGTGTCCAATTTCAGCTCAGGTTTTCGTGTGTATATTCTCCAATATACACGAAATTCCATTACCAAAAACAGGGGATTCTAATCCCATTAGAATTCCCTAATTGTAATTGGGAACATCAAGTTCTCATAATTACAATTTTGACCATAAATTATAACTAATTATAATTTATCCACAACATCTTCTCTTTCTCGCAATTAACCCTACAATGTTATCAAATAACATCTTGAGTATATAATCCACTATTGTGTGTAACCTATTAGGTTTCCCAATCAATTGATAGCGAATATAAATAATCCAAACGTCTTTGAGTTTAATAATCTATAATTAATTAGAATTAATCCTATTAATTCTAATCAGGATTGGTTTATTAATTCATCAATTAATAAACCCATATTCTCATATCATAAGTGCTATCTAGCAACACATCATGACCACCGAAGAGTCCAGGAAGTCAAGTGGCATGACATGAACCCTTCAATAACAAACATCAGTGCAATCAACTCCTTTCACCATACAATATCTCATTCAGTTTGGAGTACGGAATTAAGGCCAACTCCCTCCAAAATTAATTCTGGCCGAATACAATAGTACTTGTACCAGGAACCCATTACTCTAGATGTGTATCACTTGGAACTGTTTCCAATACACAATTGCCTTGGCCAAGGACTTTCAAGTAGTAATTCCTACAAATGGCCGTGAGATATTCGCCCCTGCTATTAGGAGTGGTGAATCTTTTATTGACCATCTCAACTACTTTCATTTGCCTCTCATGTACCCAATATCCATCACATAGGTGGCCCTCGATCGAGCTTCGGAGATTGGAATCAAAGTACAAGGCTCAGCAAATAAAGTACCTTGGAGATCTCAAGTCTAGGGATACTTGCACGTTTGCTATATTGAGATTATATCACTGGCACTAAAAACTTATCCATGTGATTATCTCAAAGCTAAGTTATCCAATAAATTTGTTCCATTAACAAGCATTCATATGTTAACTTTGAGTATCTCATTACTCACGGTTATGAGAACCACCACCTGATCAAATCAGGAAGTCTAACACATGCTAGTCTTAAGGCATTAATGATGTCCTATCTCATTAATACTATGACTAGGGACTATTTAAGTACTAACACCATCCAGTGTAGTAGGAATCTCATATCATGATCTCAATCATGATTTTCTTAACACGGTGTTGTACTAGGGACTTTATCGAACAGTTATATTACTTAAAGTAAACAAAAGAAACTATAAGATAAAAAATGCCTTTTATTAAAATAAAATGTGTCATATACAATGTACAGGTGATTGTCTCTAGGGCATAACACTATCATTATAAGCCATGAAAATAAAGAATTATGGTTTATTATTTATGAGCTCATAGAGTCTTAGGAATAAAATAAAAATATTTTTAGGCCCAATAGCCTGGATTGGGTATTTTTCCTATTCATATAACATAAGAGTTTAACGCAAGCTAAACGTCTTCTATGATTGTTTATCTTGATAACAACCAGATGGTTTTGAAAAGCCTACATCCTGGGAGCTTATGTTATAAAGAGAGAAGGCTTGTGTATTGTGGGTGACACATGACTGTCGAAAAAAAAAGAAGCTTGGTTTTTATTTTCTCTCGATTTCTTCTTGTTCCTTCTTGATACTGCTAATTGAAAGCAGAGAATCAAGGGAGATTGAGATTGTGTTTCCTCACATAAATTGTTTCATCAACAATGTTTTAGACTAAGAAATTTTCAGAGAATTGAGAAGCCTCGGCATTCATGCAAGCAAGAAAAGAGTACATAGATAGCGGGTTTTGAACCAGAGGTTTCAAGAGTAGAGGAGAAATTCCTGTTGTTACCAAAGAAAGTCCTAAAGTGTAGAGGTAAAAGACAAATTCTTCCACTGTGGTTTTTTTTCTACGTTTCCTGGCTTTTGTGTTTTTACAGTGTGCATGCTTCACATTGTATTTTCAGCTTCAATTGGTATCAGAGCATGAAGTTTAAATGGCGTAGGAAGCATGCTAGTCTAATAAAAATGGCCAGATAATTGTTTGGTTCTGAGCTTTTGATCCTTCTCTTTTTTTGGGTGTGGGATAGTTTATTGTGAGCCTCACCGTTGAGGTATAGGACTCTCTATAATTTTATTTTTTTTCCATAGCAATTCGTGTAAACCCAAAGTTTAAGGGTATAGCAGTGTAGTTTGTTTTAATCCATTTTTGGTTAAAATCTGTACACAAAATGCCGCCTGTGAGGTAGAGAAAGAAAAATTGTAGAAGAAAGTCTGCAAGAGAAATCTCGAAGAAAACTAAAGAAGAAGAACTATGCGGGCCACATGGATGGAGATACCACATTAGAGATCGTGGGTCTCCTTGCATCACTTTGAGAGTAAACCGTATAGGATGGAGATACCACATAGATCTAGAACTAATGGAAGGATGTAATTAATAACCCAAGACACGTAGTATGATCGGCCAGCCCACGCAGGAGGTTATTGTGCGAGGTATGTCTATAGAAAATGAGACAAAACGGCCATCCTCTTGATGGAGTTATGTAATACCTCGTATTAAACTACCTTTATTATATGGGAAAAATCATGCATGTCATACCATTTTAAATTGCATTTGATGAATTGAACTATTTTCATGAATATATGAGTTCCATAAGTTTGCTATTTCTTGAATTTCTTTATCACGATGTAGTGGTGTTACTCGAGTTAGTTGAGCTTTGGTTTTATTGAGGAGAATTTATTAGCAAGGAAATAAAGTAAGTAAGTAGGAGTTAAGGGAATTTGTTAGGGGAATATTTACACAAGAGTTGTTGTGGTTTAGTGGATAAAGCTTGGTGTTTAATTCTTGATGGGCTTGAGTTCGAATTCTAGCCATTACAAATCATTTTCTTTCTTTTATTTTCTTTCCCCAAAGCCTTGGCCAAAATCCCTCCTAGAGTGACTGTGAAACCCCATCTAAAGCCAACCATAGAGTAAGGGGGTCAGGATGCATATCATATTATTTTGCATGAAAATATATGTTTTAAATGATTCTATGTGCTTTAGAGTTGTGGATTATATGTTAAAATGCTTAGTTATGTTTATCGAGTAGGAATGGTAAAATAGTAAATTTGCTTGAGGTCAAAATAGGAAGAAAGCTTGAGGATTAAATAGGAAGAAAATGTGGGTGAGACAATAACAACAAGAGTTATTGTGGTTTAGTGGTTAGAGCTTGGTGAATTAATTTCTAAGGTCATGAGTTCAAATCCCATCATTTAAGCTTTTGTCATGATTATCTTAACTAAGTTTGAATTTTTGTTTTCTTGCATTTCATGGAAATAGGAATGTTGTCTTAGGGGAGACATGAAGAGAATTTCCTAATCTTATCCTCATGTCCTAAAAAGAATTCTAGAGGAATTCTTGTCCTTTTTATTACCACTAGCTTATCCTAACATCTTTATAATTCAAAACCATTAAATCCTTTCTTTTAAATTCCAAAAAAAAATCTGTGATAACTCCTCCACCTTAAATTTCGAAAATCAGCTTTAGAGGTTGGGAAGTTGGCCGAAAGTAGGAGGAGAAATAGGAAGGGTTTCCAAGAGAAAATCAATAACCATGATAGCACCTTCAAACTCACCTTCATGTTGTTCATCTTCTAGTAAAAGAAAATCTGGAAATTTTCCAGAATATTTGCAGACCGTTCCTTTGAAAATTCAACCAGTAAACCCACTCATTTTGTGCCAGAAAAATGGTCATTTTATGTGGCTTGAAGGCTGGAAAATCTGTGCAATTTTCGAACTGCACAAAACCAGGAAAAAATTATGGTCATTTTTGCAGCTTTCAACCAAGTAAATGAAGCTGTTTTAATTCAACTTCAAGCCAGCAAAACTCCTCAATATTTCTCCAGCATTAAGGCTGGAAAATCACCTTAGAAAGACCTTCAAACTCCCTCAATAGTCAGCTGCAAATCGGGTTGAAGGTGTGCAGAAATTCTGCACAGCCTTCGAAACTCTTGAAGCATGAAACCAAAATTTTCCAGCTTTGCTCCCTTCTAGCCTAGGCTGAAAATCACCTTCAACCTCTGTAAAATTGAACCTTGCTCAGCTGTTGACTGAACACCATTAACCCCACACTTACCTTGAGCATATGGACTTCATAGCCACACCACAAAACACTCCTAAGATCACTCCATTCAAACTCTTTTTGAACTTCAAATAATTTCAGCATTTTACTCCATTAAAATCACTCTGGTATTAGGCAAATAAACCAGAATTTCCTCTACCATTTAAGACTGAATTTCGGCCAGCCTTGGAGCAACATTAACCTTCAATCAATTCAGCAAAACCACCATGTTCAGCCGGCACCATTGCAGACCATAGAAACCTCTCTTGATCAAACACCATAGCAAACCTCTTACCTTAAACATCTCCACCATTTCCTCCATTTAAATTTAAAAAAAAAAAATCTGATCATTCTCTCTCCATCTTGCTGAAAACCGAAACCCTCATTCACTCCATACCATTCGGCCAGCCCTCTACCAAAATTCGTGCAGCATTTCTTCCAAGTTCTCTCCATTTTCACCTAGAACACCAAGAACACACACTAACCTTCTTCAAGCCTAACCCTACTCTAAACACCTCCAATCACTCTCAAATACTCCAAATCACTTCCATTTAATCTCTAAACTTCATTTCTGGTATTTATAACATAAAACCTCGCAAACAAGAATTTTCGAACGGATCAAAATTAGCTTTTCTTTGAAGGTCTCAAGAACATCAACAAGGTAAGTCAAGAACAACCTTCTCGATCATCTTCTTCCATTTGATTGTACTGTTCTAATGCTCTCTCTCTCTCTCTCTCTCTCTCTCTCTCTCTCTCTCTCTCTCTCTCTCTTCCAACCAAAATGGTTGATCAACCATCAACCATGGCCGTTTTCCCGTTGGATCATTCAAGGCTCTCAATCGCGTGGACCTTCTTAATTCTTCATCGAATTGTTCATCAAATCAAGTATTTTTTCTTTAATCCTTCTTTTAATTCAGTATTCATGTCTCTTAGATATTGATAGGAAGAATGAAATATGGATAAGGGATTGAGTATATGCATGTGGATTAAGGGGACGGAGTTAGGACATGCTGACTGTTGTATATGACTAGGATGTATGTGTTTTCCTTTCGAATCAATGTATGTTCTTCGTGCTTAATGAAATTTTATGGATGTTTGAAGCATGTTAGAGGCCATGACACCAAAGGTGATTAGGTTTTTGTGTTCTTATTTTTCCATGGAAACCATGATTGATGATTATGCTTAGTAGGATTTTAGCCATGTGATGGTATAAGATTGTTTAAGTGTATGTTCATGAATGGATTAATATATTGTTTGATGATGGAGAAGGTGTTCATGAATCCTTTCTAGCAATAGGAAAATCATGGTGAAAAAGTATTTTCTTGTTAAGGCTAGATTATTTTTATTAACAAATTTTATTACCTTGAATAGAATGCTGCTATATTTTCCCTATAAAGTTAGAAACTCTAGGGAGATTTGGAGTGGTTTATTAATTAAAATATTCATATTTTCTTTATCAAATAAATGAGATCTTTTTTTAAAATATATATATATATATATATAGTAATAAATCCTTTACAATAAAAAAAATATTATTAGGATCTATTTGTTCTTTATTAATTAAAATTTAAAATAATTCATTCATTATTAATTTTATTTATTACTAATTATTTATTATCTATTTAAAAATTAATTTAAGGTTATTCGTAATTAAATATTTATTTATTATAAAGCAATTTTTAAATCACCATTTATTAGTACTATTTAGGACTTAATATTCAAACCTTAGTTTATTTATTAAAAATAACACTCAAGAATTATTAATTGGGTCTATAATTTATTAGCAATTATTTTAGAACTCCAAGTTCTTTTAACTTATCAACTAAAACTTATTTTATAAAATTCTTTATCACCTAGCCTTAAAGCTTAGGACATTAGGGTCATGGCTAGTCATGGTTGTAACTAGTTGAGCTAAGAAATTATTTATGTAAGGTAGGTATAGCCCGAATGTAACCTTATGTCTTGTGTTTACCCCAGGCGAGGTTAGGTCAGCCTTGGAAAACTTTTGAATTTGAGCAAGCAAAGGATCAGGTAAGCTCCTGCATAAAACTTGTTTATTGTAAAAGGTTACCATGGCAAGGTAAACACGAAGTATGTAAATATTGATTTGGTAAAGGCAATTAAGGACTGTTTCTTTTCTTGATTCGGTCAAACCAATTATTTGAAAATTTTCAAAGCAGTTTTACTCAAACATTGAACTATTTCTAAAACTAATTTTGGCATGGACTTTAGAATCCCTTAATTGCCATTTTCAAGTAAAGCTATGTTTTACCAATTTTCTCCCAAGTGGGACAATTATCGTTGAGTACTCAATAAGGGTAGGCTAGTAGCACTAGTTTTGAAGAGAAAGAGTGAGTCTTCTAGTAGGAGGCCACCTGCAGAAGATAAAACTCAACTTAGAGAAACGTCAGTACTACTTAGTCATGCCAGTCCGTGCTAGCAATTTTATTTCAGTCAAGTGACTGTGTTTTGCTGGAATGGACACCTGGTTGTTGTTTGGGTATAGAGAATGAGGAGTATCTTGCCCAGTAGACTGATCACCTACCTTTTGTCAGTCTGCACAAAGTGTTGGCATTCTGACTAGCAGTGTGCACAAAGTGTGGCATACTGACCATCCGGTTATGGGGCCCAGCGTGTGGTAACCCATAATCCTTTCTTTTTGAGTGGTTGATCTTATAAATTATTTATGGCTGGAAAAGCCGAAACCACCACTCTTGTTTTTGACTAATGTTTAATGCTTGCCAATATTTCTCTTATAAAGTTCTCACATTTTGCATCCACGAACTGTTTTCACTGAACACTCAAAGCACACACGGACTTACTGGGATTTTTATCTCACCACCTTTTATGCCATGTTTTTAGGTCGATCCTGTTGTGGAGATGAATAGCTAGATTTGTTGCCTATGCTTTGAAGACTTTATGTTATTTTTCTTATGTGTTATTTTCAGAGATGGTAGCGAACAATTTATTTTGGATTTGTTAATGTATTTTTGGGTTGTAATAAGTTCAATTTCAAGGTATTACTTTTATTTTCTTTTGTGTGACCTAATTATAAAGACTCCATGTCCTTTGGACGGGGCGACATCCCCGGCCCTGTCGGGCCTAGGTAGTGGGGTGTTACAGTAGCCGCCACCATAGAGTCCAATTCCTAAAATTTAGGAGTGTGAATTATCTTGGGATTATTTTATAAAGTATTTGAAAATAAATTAAATTCTTATTTTGAATATCTTATCATAATCTCTTAGAGGATTTTAAATATTACTAATTTGGATTTTTAAAAGCCATATCTAAGTAATGTATTGAAAAAAAAATATAAATATATATCTTATTTTCTTCAAGGTAGACACCACTTATTAAGGGAGATAAGTCTCCATATCTTAATTTTCTTCAAATAATTTTAAAAGACAAATAAAACGATAAATGCAGGATTTTAAATGAAGCATTTAACTTCTAGAAAATGGATTTTCGAAATTTAGGGGAGGAGGGAAAGGAATTTCGGATTTATCTTCAAGAAAACTAGAAATTTTTGTCTTGAAAATTATTTATCTATTAGCTATTTAAATAATAAATGTAGATAACTAAATTATTTTCTCATCAAATAACTTAATTACGTCATGTAATTTTCTGCAAAATAAACCGTAAGTTGACACCACCTTAACAGCAATTGGATCTCAACTTAAACTCTTCAACCCTAGGTAAAGTTATCCACGATAACCTTAACTAATTAGGACTTTGTTTTAGCAAAAAAAAAAAAAAAAAAGACTAGAATTTTCCCTTCATTTCCTTCAGAATTTCGGCCACAACTAGCACCCAATCTACATGAAAATTCCAAACAAAACACTCACAAACTCTCTCTTGTCATTGAGCAAGATCACACCTACACAAAAACTCATTTTTCTTCTCTCATTCTTGCCACCATAGAGACCAAAACCAGCCTATTCTTTTCCCTTTTTCTGTCCAGAATTTCAGTCACCTTAAGCACCAAAAACACAATACCAGTATCTCCCGATCACTGCTCAATTTCGGTAAACAAAGAGGACCAAAGCTGTCCAACTTGTTCTTGTGATCAAGAGTCCATAACAACGTAGGACTTCTCTAACCGCTCAAACACCAAAAACTAAATCTATTCCTTGCATCAAACCACAAAAATCCCCACTATCTAAACCACTAAAACTCATGAAAAAGGAAGCCTGTCATCCTTTCCAAGATTTTGGCCAGCAAACATCCAAACTTCACCAAAACTGAAAAATCTCTCCTAAGTTTAGCAACACTCCAACCCTTCATCAACTCTCTTCAATTCATCTCTTCTTTTCTCTCATAAATTATGTCCAAAGGGACTGATTTTCTCCCTTTCTTGGTGAATCTCGAACAAGAGGAATCAAGGAGCACCAATCCTCTCTTCTTCTCAAGTGAACTTAACCTGTCATCAAGGAGTCATCTTTGTTCTTAGTTGAGTCGTGCTAAAAGGTATTCTTAGGACTTAATCCTTAATGATTTAGATGATTTTGATGTTATAGTAAGATGATTATGTATGAAGCTTAGCATGAAAAGCATGAATAGATGAGATAGTTGAGTTTGATGGTACAATGGTTGATTTATGTGAATATGGAATACAATATCGCTATATCTTGTTATGTTAGGCCTAGATCTATTGCATGTTCGTTAAAGATGAGATCTTATGATGCAAATAGGGTTATTATGTAGATTTGATTAAAGATGAATATTGGAGTTATCATGTTGATGACTTGATTTGATTATATGCATGCTTGATGATGAGTAGCATGACAAAGGAAAGTTATAAATGTGATCTAATGAATTAAATCAGTTAGATACCATGGATGAATTTGGTGATTAATAAGATCATGAGAGTTCATGTTTTATGAAATAGTGGATGTAGTATTTGGATTCTAATTGTAGAATCATTTATTCTAGATAATGAAGAAGTTTGAAGTGAGAGGGCAAGCATTAGCTGTGGTTTGATTATTTGGATTATTTAAGTATATTCTTATATAACTCTTTTGAAAAATGTTACATGTTTGCAAGTATTTTGTACAATGATATTTGAAGTTGGTGTTAATATGGCGATTAACAAGATGATCGAATCATTGGTTGAATATAACAAGTTATGCTGTGAAGTTTTGATACTTGGGTTGGAAACGTAGATGTTTTGCTTTCTAAATGAGTTTGTCAAGTTTTACCTGCTCAAACTAAAAAACGATTTCTTACTTTATCACGAAACGATTTGTAAATGCCATTTTGAAAAATCACGTTTTGTAGTTAAGCTAATCAATGAATTTCAAAAAAAGGGAAAATGATTCTACCCTTAAATAGGGAGCATTAAGTACTCAGCGGGGGTAAGCTTGTGGTACTAGTCTTGAAGAGAAAGAGAGAGTCTTCTGGTAGGAGGCTACTTCCAGAAGATGAACTCAACGTGTAGAGATGATAGTACTACTTAGTCAGGCCGGTCCAAGCTAGCATATTAGTTCATAAGGACATTATTTACCTGGATTGGACAACCGGAGTGTTAGGTGTAGAGATAGAAGAGTATGTCACCATAGTCGGAGGATCCCCCATTGCCCATTGTTGAAAGAATATATTGGGATGCTATCATGGTGGTAATTATGATATGGATTGTGATACTGTTATTTGAATCATTGCTAAATCCCTACTTAATGAGTTTATGAATATGATGAAATAATAATTATTGTGAACTATTTTGGATTCGTTGAGCAAGGCTCCTTTGTATAACTGTTATTGATGAAATTAACTTGCAAACAAGATTTTGTGACTTTTATAAACCTACTTGAACAAAATTGTTATATTTGACACTTGCACACACGGAACTTACTAAAATGCCAATCTTACACCTTTTACAACATGATTTCAGGGGAGTGCTTATACTAAGCATGTTGAAGATATAAGAGATTATCTTCCATTTAATTTGTTTTATTTTATTTTGATTTGTATTTCTTTCAAGAGACGTTTGCTAGTTTTGAATTCTAAGACTTGTATAAGTTTTACTTTCGGATGTAATAAGATTACTTAGTTATTTTATTCAGTTGGTTTTTTTTTTCTATTTTGTACCTCGTAATAAATATCCCTAATCCTCTACATGGGGCGACATCCCGCCCTATCTGGGTAGTAGATAGTCGGCTGTTACAAGTTTTCTTCTAGAATATTACCTAGAAGGGAAATTAATTTGTGATGATTAACACACTTAGCTTAAAAACTGTTAATCTTTCTAAGAAGCTATGTCAGTTTTCCTAAAAGTCAAATTGATCATGTTAAAATAATAGTGATAGAGATTACCTATTATTAGGTTTAATATGAGGATAAAATGCACAAAATCATTTTATTTTTTTCACAAAATTGAGAATTTCTTTTATTTTCGGTTTTCAAAATGGTTGGTGGAGGTTCATTCAATCCCTTAGCCGTTATTCTCTAAAAGAATAAACTAACGTGTCCTAGCCATGTGGATTGGAGCAGGAACATGGACATAATACTCATAGTTGAGGAGTATAAGTATGTCCTCTACAAAACTTGCCCAGTAATTAGGAAGGGTTCCACTGATGAGGAGTGTGATGCTGAAAAGGTGTGGAAGAAGGTTGATGCAATGGCTCGTTGCTATATGATATCCTCTATGTCTAATGTGCTTCAGTCCAAATATGAGCACATGGCGGCTGCATATGACATATCTTTAGCTGTGATGTTCGCAAACACGAGCTGGCCCACAAGGTAGAAGGCTCTTCAAACAATCATTAATACCAAGATGGCTAAGGGAGCATCAATCAGGTTGCATATACTGAAAATGATTACTATTTTCGAGGAAGCAAAAATCTTAGGGGCTGTAATTGACCTCGAAAGCCAAGTGGACTTTGCATTCAAATCTCTATCTGGGTCATTTACTCAATTTAAGTTGAACTATAACATGAACAAGTTAAACATGAGTTGAACTAAGTTAATGGAAGAGCTCCAGATGGCGGAGAAAGTCATGAAGCCACAGGCAAAGGCTATAATTGCTTCTTCTTCAAGAACTGAGCCCAAGCCTCGAACGTTCAAGAAGAAGTAGGATAATGCAGTACCTTATCGCAAGTTCCAGCCCAAAGATATACCCAAGGGCAAATGCTTCAAGTGTAGAAAGAAAGGACACTAGAAAAAAGAGTGTCCAGATCCTCAATCCAAGAAAAATTCCATATGTAATGTTTTCTATCTAGAGTCTATATCAATTGTTGGATTAACTTCCACTTATATTGTTGATTCAAAAGCTACTGATCACATTTATAACCCCTTGCAGGGGTTTAGAAAGATTGAAAGACTCCGGACGGGTGAACATAGACTACGCATTGGAAATCGATCATAAGTATGGGCCCTTGCAGTGGGAGAACTGGAAATAGTTTTTTATTGTAATAGAATAGTTGTTTTGAAGAATATTTTATTTGTACCAAGTTTTAGACAGAATTTAGTTTCTGTTGCAAAACTAATAAATTAAGGATATTCTGTTTCTTTCCATTCTGGAATAACTATCAATAGAAATAGAGAAGTTTTTTATATTAGTCACATGTATGAAAACCTATTCTTCATTAATTCTACTAATAATCAATTAAACAATGCTCAAACTGAACATTTGAATAGGAAGAGAAAGACCAATGCCATTGACTCATATCTTTGGCATGCAAGGTTAGGTCATATTAACTTAAGTAGGATTAAGAGGTTAATCCATGATCGGCCTTTGGGTTTAATGAGATTGGAAAGTTACCCTCAGTAAGAATCCTGTCTTATGGGAAAAATAACTAAAAGATCATTTACGTAAAAGGCAGATAGAGCCAAGGAGATATTGAGTCTTGTACATACTGATATGTGTGGTCCTTTGTCAACACTAGCAAAAAGGGGGTTTCAACATTTCATTACTTTCATGGATGGCTGTAGTAGGTATGGTTATATTTAGCTGATGAGATGCAAGTCTAACTCTTTTGACAAGTGTAAAGAGTTTAAGACGTTAAAGTGGAGCACCGGACAAGTAAAGTAATCAAGAGCTCACGATCGAATCGTGGTAGAAAGTACCTCCTTGGTGAATTCAAGGACTACGTGGTACATCATATGATAGTATCCCAACTCTCTGCATTAGGAACACCCCAGTAGAACGGAGTGCTGAGAGAAGGATTATGACATTGACAGAAATGGTCTAAAGCATGATATCACATGCTACTA
The DNA here is from genome assembly GCA_026120185.1 of Voacanga thouarsii. Classification (NCBI taxonomy): domain Eukaryota; kingdom Viridiplantae; phylum Streptophyta; class Magnoliopsida; order Gentianales; family Apocynaceae; genus Voacanga; species Voacanga thouarsii. Next base: position 92,246 of record JANUWF010002193.1, read on the forward strand.
TTTCGGTATCTTTTTTGGGATATGCCCTAAAATTAGTGGCATATATTCTGAAATTGGTACCTTCCAAGTCACTATTTAAGACATTCTATGAGATGTGGACTGGGCATAAGGCAAGTCTAAATCATCTCAAGATATGGGATTGTCCAACTTATGTACTGATCAAGGGGGACAAGTTAGAACCAAGATTAGAATTATGCTATTTTGTTGGGTATCCAAAAGAAACAAATGGTGGTTATTTTTATCATCCCATGGAGAAAAAAGTACTTGTGAGTACTAATGCTAGATACTTGGAGCATGATCAAAGTACATCCACTAAAAGTTCAATAAGGTTGGGACTTAAGTAGAAATTATCTTCTGAATAGACTTCTTCTAACTCGATTATGGAACAAGAAGAGGCAAAACATCAGGAACTTATACAAATGGAGCCTCGTCAAAGTGGGAGGGCATCTAAAGTTCTAGAAAGATGGATTGGAGAAGTTTTTAACCTAGTCACTAACCATCAGGAATAAGATCCCATTAGATACGAGAAGGCTATTGCTGATATTGATGCAAACCTATGGCATAAAGCAATGAAAGCTAAGATTGAGTTGATGTACTTCAATCAAGTTTGGGATCTTATAGCTTCACCTAAAGGGATAAATCCCATTAGGTGTAAGTAGGTACACAAGAGGAAGATGGGAGCTGATGGTAATGTGGAAACTTTCAAAGTTAGGCCTGTAGCGAAATGGTACACTTAGAAAGAGGGTAATGACTATGGGGAAACCATTTCCCCAATAGCCATGCTTAAGTCCATTCGTATCCTCCTTGCCATTGCATGCCTTTATGGCTACAAGATATAACAAATGGATGTCGAAACAATATTTCTAAATGGCTATCTTAGTTAAGACATCTATGTGTCCTAACTAGAAGGCTTTATTAGTAAAGGCCAGGAACACATAGTTTGTAAACTTAAGAAATTCATCTACAGACATAAGCAGACATCCAGAGCATAGAACATTTATTTTAATGAGACTATAAAATCTTATGCTTTTATTCAAAACGAGGATGAACCATATGTGTGAACGAAATTGGAAGGCATAAACGTGATTTTTCGTGAACTGTATATGGATAACATTCTACTAATTCGAAATAATGTAGGAACACTGTTATCTACCAATGTTTGGTTGTCTAGACAATTCAGCATTAAGGATTTGGGAGAAGCTAGCTACTTTCTCGGGATTAAGCTTCTTAGGAATAGGAAGTAGAGAATATTAAGATTATCCCAAGCTATGTATATTGACAAAATACTAGCCATGTTCAACATGGACTCATGCAAGGGAGCGTTAATCCCCTTGCAAACATGTGTTATCTTTTTCTTCAAATGACTATCCAAAGTTTCAAGAAGAAAAGGATAGAATGAGTAGGATTCCCTATGCGTCAGCTGTGGGAAGTCTCGTATATGCCATGTTGTGCACTAGGCCAGATATCTGTTTTGTTGTGGGCTTAGTTAGCAGATATCAGTCATACTCTAGGGAGGTTCATTGGCAAGCTGTAAATTATATTCTCAAGTACCTTAAGGGAACGAGAGATTATATGCTGGTTTACAAGGCTAATAACATGGTTCCTACGGGATACACAGACTTATATTTTCAGGTGGATAAGAATGAAAGAAAATCCTTTAGTAGATATCTCTTCACTATGTCTAGAGGGGCTATTTCATGGAGGAGTATTAAGCGATCCTGTATCGCTAACTCAACCATAGAAGCTAAGTATATGACAGCTTCGGAAACATCCAAAGAAGCAGACTGGCTCTGAAAGTTTCTTTCAGAACTTGGAGTCGTGCCACAAATAGGGAGACTAATTATCACGTATTACGATAATATTGGCATGGTCTCACAATCTAAAGAACCTAAGAACCACAAGAGAGGAAGCACATTGAATGGAAGTTCCATATAATCTGGGATTTTATCCAGAGATGGGAAGTCGTGGTGGAACAGATTACCTTGGAGAAAATCTAGTAGATCCCTTCACCAAGCCTATGGTTGAGGGAGTCTTTAAAAGATACTTGAACTCCATAGGGGTGGGCACCTATGGACTTACTCAGTCTTAGAATGCAAGTGGGAAATTATTGGGATGTATGCCCTCTTAGGCTAGACTTCTGATATAATCTTAATTTGTATTTATAAAAGTATTATTCTCAAAAATTATTTGTGAATTTTTCATTACTTTTGTGCACAATTTCACTAGAAAAGAACTATTATGTTTAAGTAAATAGTTTATGGGAATGGAGGTCTTTCACAATAAGGCATGGACCATGGGTTATTTAACACATAAACTATCATTCTTAATGGAATGATGAGAATGAAAATTTCATCATGGTACAGTTATTGTTTTATGAATTCTAAATGTGGAATGGATTACTTTTGACTAATGAGTAGTCTTCTCATTTCATAACAAAAACGTATTTCAAATATGTAGAACTTGACCTATAGTAGTGGTTTTTAAAATACTATATAGTAGAAACCTAGACAACTACAGCTACAACGTGGCCTTATACTCTATAGCTTGAGTATGAGTTGGTAGTTTGACGAAATTGGAAGCGTATGCCTTGATGTACTATAGTTGAGATTCTATTGCAGGACCAAAATACTTGTATATTCGGTATATGTTACTAATTAGTTAAGATAGATTTGTACAAGATAGCTTCTATGGTATATTGCCCCTTGTGCCTGTCTGAATGATCTAAATATCCAAAGTCCCGAGAAACATGACTTGGATATTTTCTTTCGAGTTGCTCCATTGGAAAGTGAAAATATTCCAAGAAGTCATAGACTATTAGACTAGAAGCCTAAGGACGGTAGACGTCTTTTGGAGAGGTGTTAGTACACTTTTTTTCTTTCTAAATGAACGGCGATGTGTCGAGGTATATTTTAGTCATTAAACCTATAGGTTGGACACTTTACTAACGCAACATTGTTCTTGGAGTCAATATTTTCTTATAGTGATATTTAAAATATTAAAAATATAAAATATAGCTATTTATATCGGAAGAGTATTTTGGTCATTTTAGTAGCGAAGGCGATGTGTCTTTTTGGTTCTCATAATAGCTCGTAAGTCCTAATTAATTTTTGGGTTGAGGAAATGGTCTCAATTAAAGGGGATTTTATTTTATTCAAAAAATATAATTTCTTGTTGGACTGAAATTAAATAAAAGTTTGAGAGAAATTAAATTATATTTATTATCTTGTTTAATTGGTATTCATGGCCTAAGCCCAGATTGAATAATTAGAAAAATTAACCTGGGCCTAAACTAGATAAAAGGCTTGAATAATTATCTTGGTCTATTTTGACTCAATAATTATTTTTTGAGTTATTTTTATAAGTCCAGAAAATAAAAAATTATGATTTATTATTTATGAGCTCATTGAGTCTAAGGAAAAAAATAAAAATATTTTCAGGCCCAATAGCCTGGATCGAGTATTTTTCCTATTCATAGAACATAAGAGTTTAACACAAGCTAAACAACTTCTATGATTCTTTATCTTGATAACAACTGGATGGCTTTGAATAACCTAAATCCTGGGAGCTTATGTTATCAAGAGAGAAGCCGTGTGTATTGTGGGTGACACATCACTGTTGAAAAAAAAAAAAAAAAGAAGCTCTCTGGTTTTTATTTTCGCTTGATTTCTTCTTGTTCCTTCTTGATACTGCTAATTGATAGCAGAGAATCAAGAGAGATTGAGATTATGTTTACTCGCCTAAATTGTTTCACCAACAAAGTTTTAGGCTTGGGAATATTTTGAGAATTGAGTGTTAGTGTAGTGCCCTAGAGGCAATCACTTGTAGATTGTATATGACACATTTTATTTTAGTAAAAGGCATTATTTATCTTACAGTTTCTTTTTGTTTACTTTAAGTAATATAACTCTTTGATAAAGTCCTTAGTACAACATTGTGTTAAGTAAATCATGATAGAGATCATGATATGAGATTTCTACTACACTGGATGGTGTTAGTGCTTAAGTAGTCCCTAGACATAGTATTAATGAGATAGGACATCATTAATGCGTTAAGACTAGCATGTGTTAGACTTCCTAATTTGATCAGGCAGTGGTTCTCATAACCGTGAGCATTGAGATACTCAAAGTTAACATATAGACGCTTGTTAATGGAACAAGTTAATTGGATGACATAACTTTGAGATAATCATATGGATAACTATTTAGTGCCAGTGATATAATCTCAATATAGCAAACGTGCAAGTATCCTTAGACTTGAGATCTCCAAGGTACTTTGTTTGCTAAGCTTTGTACTTTGATTCCAATCATTGGAGCTCGATCGAGGGCTACCTATGGGATGGATATTAGGTACATTGTGAGGTAAACGAAAGTAGTTGAGAGGGTCAACAAAGGATTCACCACTCCTACCAATAGGGGCGAATATCTCACGGCCACTTGTAGGAATTACTACTCAGAAAGTCCTTGGCCAAGGAGATTGTGTATTGGAAACAGTTCCAATTGATACACATCTAGAGTAGTGGGTTCCTGGTACAAGTGCTATTGTATTCGGGCCAGAATTATTTCTGGAGGGAGTTGGCACTAATTCCGTACTCCAAACCGAATGAGATATTGTATGGTGGAAGGAGTTAATTGCACTGAAGTTTGTTATTGAAGCTTTCATGTCAAGCCACATGGCTTCCTGGACTCTTAGGTGGTCATGATGTTTTGCTAGATACCGCTCATGATTTGGAAATATGTGTTTATTAATTGATGAATTAATAAACTAATCCTGATTATAATTAATAGGATTAATTCTAATTAATTATGGATTATTAATCTCAAAGACGTTTAGATTAATTCATATTCTCTACCAATTGACTGAAAAACCTAATAGGTCGCATATAATAGAGGATTATATACTCAAGATGTTATTTGATAACATTGTGGGGTTGATTGAGAGAAAGAAAATGTTATTGTGGATAAATTAAATTAGTTATAATTTGTGGTACAAGTTGTAATTGTGAGAACTTGATGTTTTTAATTACAATTAGGGAATTCTAATAGGATTAGAATTCTCAGTTTTGGGAAGGGAATTTCGTGTGATATATAGTAGCTAATAACACACGAAAAACTCTAGCTAATAGCTGAACAACACACAAAAGGAAACAACAGCCACGAACTTTTTCTCTTCTTCTCTCTCGATTTAATCTTGAAGAAGAACCCTAGCCGCCACTTAGAATTTCTGCTAGCACAGAAAACTGCGTACTTGAGTATTCCTCTATGTGGATTACTATTAGAGATAATCACACACTATGATTATAGTGGGCAGACGTTCAAGTCACGTGGAGTTTGATCACGAGGATTGCTGGATCGCGCCTCAACATGAAGAAGAAAATTTTGTTCTTTGCACGATCATCCAAATGTAAAGGCTGTTACCTTTACTCTCTTTATGTCTTGTTTTCCACACATAAACGGGTCCTGGGAGGGTATCTCCTATTATTTTCCACTGCGCCGTATAGGATACGAGCCTGAGATACGCAGCAGTGGTATCAGAGCCATACTATGTGTGGTCTACGGACATTGTTTTAGCATGAAAAGCTGTTTTCGTGGTTGTCTTATTTTGCTGTGAAAATCGTTTTCACTCGAGTCGAAATCGTTTCGATCTTTATGTGTTGGGTCCATAGCAAAATATGACTCTGTAAAAGTCACAGCGTATTTTGAAGAGATGCTTTCTTTGGTGCTGAAAATTTTTGCAGGAAAAACGTTTCCTAGCAACATGGATGTTGCCCTCCGTTTCATCTTAAATTTTTGTATTGATTTTTTTTAAACTAACAAATTAGTTGTTGTTTAGAGCTTCAAAATAGGAAATACTGTTGAGAATTTTCTCACTAAAAATTTGCAAAAGAAGAAAGCACCAGAAAATGTTTCTGAAATTTCTATAAATCGCCGCCATTGTTGCATAACACAGGCGACGCCGGCACCGGCTCTGGCCTCCAAGACGATGCCAGTTCTATTCTGTTCATGATGTCTGAAAATCATTTTTCGAAGAGAAAAATTTTTGGAACCCAAAACAGAGCCGGCGCCGGCTCCGTCTTTCAAACCGGCGCCGGTTCTGCTCTGTTTGCGACTTCCAGCTATTTTATAAAAAAAATTAAAAAAAAATTTGCGGAATAGAATTTTGAAAGGGAAAAACGTCATTTGATGAGGGAGAGGACCCAAAAGAATTTTCTCAAAATTAGTTTTGAGATAATCAATTTTGTTTTTCAAAATAATGATTTTGAAAATCTAAAATTAATGTATTCTCTAAAATGGTGATTTTAGAATTTATTTTATTTTTCCAAAAATAGTGATTTTGGAATAATAAAAGTATATGTTTCTTTTGTTTAAGCATAGTTAATGGCATGGTGGATGGTTATGGACTAAAACCAATTATATCTGTTCATGCATTTTACAGTTTTGGTTTTTATGAAATAGGACCTGCGTGTCCTGCCTTCTCTAGAATTCTTTTGTAATTCTCTTCTCATCTAACTCCCCTCGAATGTAACTCAAGGTTTTCTCTCTTTAGGAAATTATGTTATTAGTTTACATAGGTTATATAGGAGTAGAATTATTTTATACTGGAGATGGCAACCAAAACAAGGCGAGGAGGTAAGACCATCTACTTAAATCATGCATGAACACATAGGGTTAACTATATTAATTTCTTTTATGGCTCAAAGAAATTAATTTCGGAAAAAGTCCATAACCCTACCACGTAATCGCTTTATTACCATGATTATCAATTATGTGATTTATTTATTATTATGCATGTCATTCAACGAAATCACTAAAAGGAATAAATTCCTTAATTAATATTAAACCTAATTCCTTCCATTAATATAGTAAGAACGAGAATCCTTTTTCGAGACCAGGTTATTGGGCAAACCCAAGCTTACTTGACATTGGGCATGTTCAAGCTATGGAATTAAATTCCTGATTAATGGGTCGGGTTTAATTAAATTCTTTATCTTGGTTGGGCAAACTCAAGCATAAAGAAATTTAGAGAAAAAGTTGGGGTAGCCCAAAAGGCTTTAAGATTAAAAGCTGTTAATCACCCAATGATCCGGTAGTTACATACGATGTAATTGGTATTGGATACCTACCAATGAACTTAAAGGTGGTTTGTTGGGCAAACCCAAGGTTATTCTTGAGGAATTTGGATACCGGTCCACTGGGAAAGCTTCAAATGGGCTTTCCCAAATTAGTAGTGAGGGCTATTGGTTTGAGTAAAATACTGGAGTAAAAATGCATTTAATTAAAGTCCTAATTATTTGCATATCATGTGCATATACAAGTAGCTAATGATATCTATCTTTACATCTAGGTCACTTGCATCATGTCAATGAACTCAAACTTATGTAGCATTTTGGAAACCAATAAGCTAACCGAATCAATCTATCTCGACTGGTATAGAAATTTGAGAATCGTTCTCAAATCGGAAAAGTTGTTCTACGTGCTAGATGCTCCTATTCCACCACTACCAGCCCAAGATGCTCATGCTGATGAGCATGTTGTCCACAAGAGGCACAAGGAGGATAGTGATACAGCATCATGTATTATGCTGGCATCCATGACTCCTGAGTTGCGAAAATAGCACGAGCATATGGATGCTCAATCGATCATTTTACAACTTTGAGAGTTGTTTGATGCCCAAGCCAGAACTGAAAGGTATGAGATCTTAAAGTAACTATTTCGTTGCAAAATGGTAGAGGGTTCTTCTGTTGCCACTCATGGGTAGAAGATGTTGGGATTGATAGAGAACCTTGGATCTCTCGGGTTTGCAATGGATCATGACTTAAGTGTTGACTTCATTCTACAATATTTGCCTAATAGTTTCTCGCAATTTGTGATTAACTGTTAGATGAACAAGATTGAGTCCACCATTCCTGAATTGATCAATCTTCTCAAAACTGCGAAGTCCTCCATGAAGAAGGATTCCAATGTGATTTTAATGGTAAAATCTTCCTCTTCTAAGAAGAAAGTTCAAAAGAAGAAGAAGAAGGCTGCCATGAAGCCCAAAGGTGGTGTGAACAAGATGGACACAGCTACCAAGGGCCCATGCCATCATGTGGGAAGATGGGCCACTGGAGGCACAACTGCAAAGCCTACTTGGAGACCATAAAGGACAAGAAGCAGAAGGAGAAGCTTACATGCACCTCTACTCCTTCACCAGGTATATTTGTGATTGAGATAAATACAGCCTTTAGAAATGAGATATGGGTATTAGATATCGGATGTGGATCTCATTTATGCAATAACTTGCAAGGGCTAAAGAGCAGTAGAAGGCTAGAAAAAGTTGACGTGGACCTACGTACTGCAAATGGGGCAAAGGTTGCTGCACTTGCTGTGGGAACATACGAGCTGAACCTGCCTTCATGATTTATTCTAGAACTGGAAAACTGTTATTATGTGCCAGTTTTAATGAAAAACATTATCTCAGTTGCGTGTTTAAACTTATGTGGACTTCATTTAATATTTAAGAATAAATGTTGTTCTTTTTCATTGAATGATATTCATTATTGTTCAACAACTTTGGTTAATGGTTTAAATATTCTAGACTTGGATAGTCCAGTTCTCAATATAAATAATAAGAAAGCTAAAATGGATGACTCTAACACCTCTTACTTATAGCATTGTCGTTTGGGCCATGTAAACAAAAATCATGTTTCTAAGTTACACAAGCTTGGTGACTTAGGGTCAATTGATTATGAATCATATGGCACATGCGAGTCTTGTTTACTAGGTAAAATGACTAGAACTCCATTTCTAACAAAAGGAGAATGGGCCAAGGAGTTATTAGAACTCATACATTCTGATGTATGCAGCCCAATGTTAATACAAGTAAGAGGAGGTTATAACTATTTTATAATCTTTATCGATGATTTCTCACGATACGGGTATTTGTATTTAATGAAATACAAATTTGAGGCATTTGAAAGGTTCAAAGACTTCAAGAATGAAATAGAGAAACAATTTGGCAAAAGTATTAAGACTCTAAGATCTGATCGATGAGGACAATACTTGAGCCAAGAGTTTATAAGTTATCTTAGAGATAACGCGGTATTATCTCAATGGACTCTGCCACATACACCTCAACATAACGGTGTATCTAAGAGAAGGGATCGAACCCTTCTGGAGATGGTACGGACTATGATGGCTTCTGCAGAGCTACCAAAATCGTTTTGGGGGTATGCACTAGAGACTTCTGTTTATATACTAAACAGAGTTCCGACAAAAAATCGATTGATACTACCCCATTAGAGATTTCTTTGGTAAGAGACCAAAGTTATTTCACTTGCGAGTATGGGACTGTCCTGCCGTTGTTAAAAGGCCACAGTCGGACAAACTTGATAGTAAGTCTTCCAAGTGTTTGTTTGTGGGATATCCGAAAGAATCTTTCAAATATTACTTCTATTTACCCTCCGAAAACAAATTGTTTGTTTCGAAGCATGTCGTCTTCTTAGAGAAGGAGTACATGCTCAAAGGGGACAGTGGGAGTAAGATTGAACTTAGTGAAGTTCATGAAGATCAAATAAACAAGGATCAATCGTCTAACCCCACATCTACTGGGAGAATAGATGAACCTTATGGTTCTAGTAGGATACGTGTGGCACCTAAGAGATATGGATTTCTCATTAGTGACCACAATGACGTATTGCTCATTGATGAAGATGAGCCTACTGCCTACAATGATGTTCTAAATAGTTCAGAATCTAGCAAATGGCTTGAGGCCATGAAGTCAAAGATGGATTCCATGTACGACAACCAAGTATGGACTTTGGTTGAGCTATCCAGAGGAATTAAACCTATTGGGTGCAAGTGGGTTTTCAAGAAAAAAACGGACATGGATGGTAACTTAGTTACCTATAAAGCACGACTAGTGGTGAAGGGTTATCATCAACAACATGGTATTGACTATGATGAAACCTTCTCACCAGTAGCCTTGTTGAAATCCATCAGGATACTCCTAGCCATTGTTGCTCATTATGATTATGAGATTTGGCAAATAGATGTGAAAACAGCTTTTCTAAATGGAAATCTGACTGAGGAAGTGTATATGACACAACCTGAGGGTATCACATCCAGTGATGGCACAAAGCTCTATTTATGGACTTAAGCAAGCTTTTAGGAGTTGGAAATCCATTTTGATGAAATAATCAAAGAGTTTGATTTCATTCAAAATATAGATAAGCCTTGTGTATACAAAAAGGTTAATGGGAGTACAATCGTGTTCTTATGGCTTTATGTAGATGATATATTGCTAATAGGAAACGATATTCCTGTCTTGGAAACGGTTAAAATTTGGTTGTCCAAACAATTCTCTATGAAAGATCTTAGAAAAGCAACCTATATTCTTAGAATAAGGATCTATCGAGATAAATCCAAAAGGTTGCTTGGTCTTTCACAGTCTACATATATAGATAAAATGCTAAAGAGGTTTAGCATGGATCAATCCAAAAAGGGATTTTTATTCATGTCACATGGTGTAAGCCTTTCAAAGTCGATATCTCACAAGACACAAGTTGAAAGGGATCACATGAGTAAGATTCCATATGCCTTGACAATTGGATCTATCATGTACTAGGCCTAATGTATCTTATACTCTCAGTTTGACGAGTAGATACCAATCCGACCCTGGTGAGGGTCATTGGGCGGCAGTAAAGAATATTCTTAAGTACTTATGAAGGATTGATGATATGTTCTTAGTATATGGAGAAGGTAATTTGAAAATAAACGGGTATACTGATGCCAGTTTTCAATCTGACAAAGATGATTTCAAATTACAATCCAGCTACGTGTTTAGGTTGTGCGGAGGGGCAATAAGTTGGAAAAATTCTAAACAACAGACTATTGCCGACTCTACGACAGAAGCTGAGTACATAGTTGCTTCTAAAGTAGCTAAGGAGGCTGTTTGGATCAAGAAGTTCGTGACGGAACTGGGTGTGGTTCATAGTGTTGTTGGTCCAATAACCTTGTGTTGTGACAACAACGGAGCCATTGCACAAACAAAGGAGCCGCGGTCTGACCAATGATCTAAACACGTACCGTGACGTTATCATCTGATCCGGGAGATCATAGATAGGAATGATGTAAAGATAGAAAGAGTTCCCACGGATGAGAACATAGCTGACCCAATTACAAAAGCACTATCCCAAAAGAAACATGATTATCATGTTGAGTCATTCGGTATTAGATACATGAATGATTGGCTCTAGTGCAAGTGGGAGTTTGTTAGTATTGTGCCATAGAGGCAATCACTTGTACATTGCATATGACACATTTTATTTTCATAAAAGGTATTATTTATCTTACAATTTTTTTTGTTTACTTTAAGTAATATAAATGTTCGATAAAGTTCTTTGTACAACACTGTGTTAAGGAAATCATGATAGAGATCATGATATGAGATTCCTACTACATTGGATGGTGTTAGTACTTAAATAGTCCCTAGTTATAGTATTAATGAGACAAGACATCATTAATGCATTAAGACTAGCATGTGTTAGACTTCCTGATTTGATTAGGCAGTGGTTCTTATAACCGTGAGTATTGAGATACTAAAAGTTAACACATGGATGCTTGTTAATAGAACAAGTTCATTGTATGACCTAGCTTTGAGATAATCATATGTATAACTATTCAGTGCTAGTGATGTAATCTCAATATAGCAAACGTGCAAGTATCCTTAGACTAGAGTTCTCCAAGGTACTTTGTTTGCTGAGCTTTGTACTTTGATTCCAATATCCAGAGCTCAATTGAGGGCTGCCTATGGGATGGATATTAGGTACATTGTGAGGTAAATGAAAGTAGTTGGGAGGGTCAATAAAAGATTCACCACTCATAATAGTAGGGGTGAATATCTCACGGCCACTTGTAGGAATTACTACTCTTAAAGTCCTTAGCCATGGGAATTGTGTATTGGAAACAGTTCCAATTGATACACATCTAGAGTAGTGGGTTTCTGGTATAAGTACTATTGTATTCAGGCCAGAATTATTTCTGGAGAGAGTTGGCACTAATTCCGTACTCCAAACCGAATGAGATATTGTATAGTGAAAGGAGTTAATTGCACTGAAGTTTGTTATTGAATGGTTGATGTCAAGCCACTTGACTTCCTGGACTCTTGGGTGGTCATGATGTGTTGCTAGATACTGCTCATGAGATGGGAATATGGGTTTATTAATTAATGAATTAATAAACCAATCCTGATTATAATTAATATGATTAATTTTAATTAATTTTAATTATTAATCTCAAAGACGTTTGGAGTAATTCATATTCTCTACCAATTGACTGGGAAACCTAATAGGTCACACAAAATAGAGGATTATATACTTAAGATGTTATTTGATAACATTGTGGGGTTGATTGAGAGAATGAAAAGTTGTCGTGGACAAATTGTAATTAGTTATAATTTGTGGTACAAGTTGTAATTGTGAGAACTTGATGTTTCCAATTACAATTAGGGAATTCTAATAGGATTAGAATTCTCAGTTTTGGGAAGGAAATTTCGTGTGATATATAGTAGCTAATAACACACGAAAAACCCTAGCCAATAGCTGAACAGCACACAAAAGGAAACAACAACCACGAACTTTTTCTCTTCTTCACTCTCGATTTGATCTTGAAGAAGAACCCTAGCCGCCACTTAGAATTTCTGCTAGCATAGAAAACTACGCGCTTGAGTATTTCTCTGTGTGGATTACTATTAGAGATAATCACACACTGTGATTATAGTGGGTAGACGTTCAACTCACGTGGAGGTTGATCGCGAGGATTGCTGGATCGCGCCTCAACATGAAGAAGAAAATTTTGATCTTGGCACGATCACCCAAAGGTAAAAGTTATTACCTTTATTCTCTTTAAGTCTTGTGTTCCACACATAGACGGGTCTTGGGAGGGTATCTCTTTTTATTTTCTACTATGCCGTATAGGATACGAGCCTGAGATACCCAGGATTGACAAGCCTCAACGTTCATTCAAGCAAGGAGGAGTAGACAGATAGCGGATTTTGAACCAGAGGTTGCAACGAGTAGATGAGAAATTCCTGTAGTTCAGTCATGTATTCGGCATAAAAAAAAATCCTAAAGCGTGGAGATAAAAGAAATATTCTTCCACTATGGTCTTTTTTCTACGTTTTTTAGCTTTTATGTTCCTACAATGTGCATGCTTCATGTTGTATGTTAAGCTTCATATATTTCATCACAACTACTACCTCAATTCCTAAGAAATAATATGGTGTCACTTTTCCTAATGTCTAAAAAAGATTAATTTAAATTCTCAAGATCTAATTATTTCACTCCTAATGTATAAGTTTACTTAAAACAAACTCATTTAAAAAGGTTTTAGATTTAATTCTCATGCCACAGGGGACATAATAACAATACTATCAAGGCCCAACTAAGTCAAAAAATAGGAAAAAAAAAATTGCTCAATTTCCACACTTCTAAAAATTAATAAAATTCTATAATTATAATAAAAACTTGAAGAGAATATTAAATAAATCCTCCTCCACATTTAAACTAGTCAATGTTCTCATTGGCCACAAATATAGTAATAAATACATCTAAATTAGATTGAAATGAATAAAAGGAAAAGAGGGTTAGCAATACTCCCCCATTAATTGTAGTTTCTTAAAGAAGAGTAATTGTTTCAGAAGAAGAAGAAGAAAACAAAACTACCAAAAAGAAGTGAAGTACAGTAAATGTCAAATGTAAGAAATAATAATATACATAATTAAAATAAAAATAAAATCAAATATATACAACACTGAGTCCAAAGAAAATAAAAGGAAAACAAATGAAATAAAGTCCCCCAAAACCAAAATTAGAAATGGCCTCCTCCTAAAGTGGATGGTCCCGCTCTTCTGTATTGCCCTTAATTCCTAGACAAAACATCCAAAATGTTTTCCAAGTATTGTTGCTACTGGTACTGTATCTGTCAAATGTTGTCTAGCAAACCCTTAATAGCCTTCTGGTATATCTAAAGTTGGTCTATCTGATCTGCAATACGGGTGAATGACTCATACTGCTGCTGCAGCTACTGCTCTTGGCCTATTTTCTTTTGCTGGTCATGCTCTATATAAGGGTGTTTCAATATGAACCAGTCATCAGATCGTAGCTGTGTGGATCTTAATTCACCTTGTTCAGTTCTTAGGTGTGCCACGTTTATCTGTATTTGGGCAAGAGCAGTCCTTCTCTCTGCTTTAAAATCTTCTAGACCTGCTTGTCTTGGAGCTCGGGACATAGAAACCTTGTGGGGTTTGTCTTCTTCTAAATCTTTGGCTTCCTTTAGTGTTAGCCATCTTTTTGCATTTTTATCATAAGCATAGCCCCATATTCTCCAGAGTTCGAATGGAAATTACGTCGTATGTCCGTGTGGGCATAGCAATTTTACCAGAAAAATTGACAACCAACTTGAATAAGTACATAGGTGATGAATAAGGAATGCACAAAGGCTTTTGAAGGGCTTCCATATGCGGTCACTTCACATATAGATGAGATAAGAAGGGGGCCTAAAGGTATTAGCTCAGAGTGTAGCATTTTATGAGTACAGTATACATCAATAACCCTTATTTTACTAAAAACACTCACTTTTGGATCGATATTCCATCCTAACAGATAAACTACTAAACATAACTGGGACGACAAAACCTTTATCTGCAATACAAGTGACAGTGTAGTAAGCTTGTATCTCAATCTCTTGTCATCATCTGCAGTATCGAACTACCATTACTCATCCATAGTGACCTTCTTGTTGAAAGAGTCCACAATAACCTACCTATTCTCATCTGGAACATCAAGAATCTATGCCAAAACTTACCTCATGAAATGAATAGGGACTCCCTTGACTGCGGTGTCAGTGTGCGTGAAATGACCTTATTTCCTATAATGAATATTTGCAGAGAATTCTTTCATCTACTCGAGGTAATAAGGGCCCTCAAGTTGAAGAATAGGCCTCCAACTAATCCTATGGAAAAATTGTGAAATTTTAAAGTTTTGCCTAACCTACGTTCGATGGCTTTCTCAACTACAATTTTATTGGAGACTCTCCAAGCATACCAATTGGCACATATTTCATCAACAAAGTATTTACCAGAATTGGGATTTTTAGGAGAGGAGGCTTCTCCTTACTTTCTTTTGGGAGGAATGTTTTTAGTCTATGGTATCCTATAACAAAATATTGTGAAATGTGGTCAGATTAAGAAAATGCCCACTTTCCAAAAATTAACCAACAACCGCCATGTACTTTTCTCAACTGCATAAACTCATAAACAAATAACTTATTCTTGTCCAAAAAAACATTCAAACAAAAGGTCCTTTCCCTTACTTTACACAAATAAAAACTCCCACTTCACCATTTCAACAATATCCTACAATTATTATGAAAATTCCCAAACATAAACTTCAAGTTGAATAAGTAGAAGCTAAAGTGGGAAAAATTGATTAAGCAAGTAAAGGAAATGCGTAGGAAGAAGAGGAAAGCTACGTGAAGAAATGAAGTGAATGTAGGAAAATTGAAGTGAATGAATGAATGAACGAAGGTGTGTGTATATTTTTTTATGGTGCAAAATATAGTAGATGAAGGTATCATGTGAAGGAAAGAGAAAGTGTTGTAAAAAGTATGGAAAAATTGGACAATATAAGGCATAAAGTTGTGAAATAAAGAAAGCAAGAAGAGCAACTGGTTATTAGAAAAGGAAAAAATGTACAATGTGATTGAAGAAGAAAGTGAAACAAGAAAAGAAAAGTATAATATTATACAAAGCTAAAATGGATAAAGACAAAAAAACCAAATGTGATCTTATGTGACCGGTGAAATAAAGAAGAAAAATGAACAAAGAAAAAAAAATTGAATCAGGATACAATCAAAGAAAAAGAAAGGCACATGACAAGAACAGAAAATTCCAAATGTGAGTGGTGTGTGCATCTGTGAAACATGAACAAAGCATTATACAAGGCATACAACAAGACAAAAGAAGAAAGGAAAAGAAGCAACCAAAAAAAAAAAAGTGAAGAAGACAAAAAAACATACTGTAAGTGTCATGAGTGTTTTGTGAGCAGAGAAAAGAACATACAAAACTAGTACTAACCAAACAAAATCAATAGAAAAAGGCATGAGAAAAAGAAACGCAAATTGTAAATGCTGTGTACACAGTGAAAACAAGACCAAAGCATGATAGAATGAGTGACCGGAAAAAAGAAGAGAAAAAATTATGACAAAAGAACGGACAACCTGTGTGCAGTCGGTAAAGAAAAAATAACAAAGCATGGTACAAACTACAAGATGAAGAAGATTACAAGATAATCAAGATAAATAACCGAGTGAATGGGTGCATTTAGTAAAGCAAGGATAGGAGAATACACGAAAATAATTAGACAAAAGTAAGGACAAGAAGAAGAAATGAAATTTTAGTCAAAACCTTGTGAAAGTGCAGACTCTAAGCTATCTAAGGAGGTTTCTAGAGGCCTAGACTAGTCTTTTATTCATTTTCAGCCCTCTTTTTCCAATTTAATAAAATAAATAAATAAGTATGAATTAATTAAAGCTACAAACTCCTATAAAAACACAAAAATGAAACAAAAATTAATGCAAACAAGGGGAATCAAAATATACATCAAATAAAACATAATAAAGATGCATTATAATTTTCCATTCAAATCATTTTCTAGCACTACAACAAAAATTGAAATTAAATCATACAAGAATCCAGAAAAGTATCCTAGAAATAGCATGAATGAAAAATAACGTAGAACAAATTAAAATAGAAATTGTTTAAGCTTGCTAGCACATAAGAAGAGTAATCATTGCTTCCCACGCTCATTGCGAGGTTGTTTTTGGTTTACTTGGAAGTGATCCACTTTCCCTTTCCAAAATGAACTACGAGAGTTGTCCAATTTGATTTTTCAAATTGTGAATAGAGGCTTCCTAATTCCTCCTGGATGCTTTAACCTCTTGGAACCTTGTATCTATTTTAGAGACCAATTTGGCAACTAGATCTTCAAGAGAAGGTTTTGTAGGATACAAAGGAGGGGCGCAATAAAAGGATGCTTGAGGCGGTGCCATTGAGAAGCCTTGAGGGAGAGAAGGGGGCCTTACTTGATTTGAATTGTTCTATGCAAAGTTCAAGTAGTTCCTCCATCCAAGGTTGTACGTGTTGTTATAGGGGTTGTTTGCTTACCTTGTATTCCCAACAAAATCCACTTGCTCCATCAGTTATCCACTAGGTAGCCTTATATTGTTGCATTCAAGATTTGGATGGCTTTCTCTACAAGAATCACACAACATCACTTGATCTTGAACTTGAGATGGGGCATATATCTTCTCCCTCTCTTTGGCGAGGGCTTCATATTTTGCTTCCGTAGACACTATAACATTAAAATTTTGAATTCCTTGTGTACGTACCTTAGCCATTGGACTGCCCTATGAATATTTTTCATAGTTGTGTTCTCAATAAGATCCCTCAAATCCTCAGGGGTCTTAGCAGCTGTAGTTACCCCTGAAAGCTGCTTTCAAAAGCTATTTAGTGACAAAGTTAATACCATTATAGAATTTAGCATGTGGAATCCCAAATTTAACTCATAGTGTGGCACTTCCTTAATAGTTCCTTCTATCTTTCCCAGCTATTATAAAGGGTCTTTCCGTCCAATTGACCAAAAGAGACGACATCATTTCTCCACTTTGCGGTCTTAGAATGAGGGAAGTACGTCGCAAGAAAGTTGTTAGCTAATTCACCCCAAGTAGTGATAGAGCCTGGAGAGAGTTATTTTAGCCATGAGTTTGCCCTATCCCTTAAGGAGAATGTGAAGAGCCTAAGTCTAATTGCGTCCTCGAAAATCTTATTTAGATTCAACGTATCACAAATTTCAAGGAAGTTGGAACTACGTATATTAGGATCTGCCTCTGGGAGTCCATCAAATTACACTATTTGTTGTACCATTTGGATAAAATATAGTTTCAACTCAAAGCTGTTAGCCTTTACTTTTGTTCTTAATATGCTTGACTCTATCCTATGAGCGACTCCCTTGCATAGTCTCCCATTGTCCTCCTTTTATTTCCATTCTCATTTCCATTTCCATTCCCACCTTGAGCTTTCTCTCCATGAACTCTAACATGGTCACCAAGATTAGTCATATCTTCCAAATCTTCAAAGTGAACATCTCCTTGTGTTGTGTGTCTTTGTTTCCTTAACCTACTCAAAGTTTTTGTAGTTCTGGGTTAAAATCTACAATATCACTTTGAATTCTCCCGCTTATGTACAATGGAAATTATCCTTTAAGAGAAATACAAAAGATCAATAACTTTCTAGACATTCGTTAAACCTCACAATTTCCAGCCAAAACTAAATTGCACGAAAAGTAGTAATTTCTCAATCTCAAAAAGATGAGAAAAAATTGAAGTCGAAAAGACCCATTCATTTATTAGGCAAAAATACAAAATTACATTGCTCCTAAAATAACTCCAAGTCTCAAATCAACATGCATAGTTCATACAATAGCAAAAAATTTCCAACTCCACAAAGAATGATCAACGATTAAGCATAAAACCAAGGACCAAAAGACAAATTCACATATTCAAACCATATATCATATCATCATATCCAACCTTCAAAATTTGAATTTTAAGAAGAAATGAACATCATTTCCAAAACACCAATCAATCTCAATTTTTCAACTCAAGGAATCTAACACCATGAAGTATACACCACTAATCTACAAATTCAACAAAATCCTCATAATTGCACCCCTTCAACAACAAAATAGGGTATAAATTAATAAATTAATAAATGAAACTACTTAAAGTTCATAAGAATAGATTTTACAACATTAATATAATAATCAAAGAATTTTCAAATGTAATTTTGGCCAATATGAAATAAAATCACAACACATATACAAGTAGCTATTCACATACAAGTTAGAGATATGTGCAAGTATATACAAATAAAAGGGTAAATCAACAAGAATTAAATTTTTTAGAATATAGCTTTAGCCATTCTGTGGCAATAATGCCAAAAAATTATTGCACGTGTTTGTACAAATAGAAAATCTATATCAATTGTGCTCTACATACACACAAGTTTTACTAATTAAAAGGCCAATTAAACAAACACACACACACACACACACACACACACACACACACACACACGAGAGAGTGTGTGTGTGTGTGTGTGTGCGCGCGCGCGCGCAAGTGACCCAATCATATAGTCTGGTATTGTTAGCAATTAACGAAGAACAATAGAAATGTGAGTACTACCCCTGCTTTTTTCTCTTCTTATTGTTTAGCCAAATGTAAATGTCCAGTATAACACTAATTATAACAGGAGAATAATCATGTTCTTACACAAGAGAGAGTCACAATTCTCTGAAAAAAAGTAAGAAAGAGATAAAATCATGTAATAAAAGGAATTTCTCCTAAGAAATGAGCATCCCTCGGATCTATAATTTCTAATTCTAGGCACTAGAGTGAGTCAAATGTCAATCTTACTTTCTCTCGAGTTATGAGAATTTTGTCCCTAAATTTGATTGATTGACAGCTGTACCTAACTAACCAAACCAAAGGGTGCATTAATCATCACTCACCTTCTAAAATCATCTAGATGCCACAAAATCCCTATCTCTAGGCAATTTCATATACTTATTGGTTATATGTCCTAATTCCTAACCTCACTCTTAGGTTAATTGAAAATAGCAAATGTTAAATTAATCAACAGGGTGTCCTAACCTTAACCCCATCACTAGAAATCATTAAGGAAGAACATTTAATTGAAACAAAACAATGAAAACCCAACTCAACCAAAATAACTAAATAAGCACAAAAAACCAAATGCCATAGGATAAAAACCATAGATCTAAAGAAAATACATCATTTTTAAGCACAAATATAGGATACAACCCTTTATTATAATTAAAAGTAAAATCATAGTATAAGAACTACAAGTAAGATTACAAAAAAAAAAAAAGAAAAGATAAAAGCAAACTCATAGACAAGCCTCCTTCTTCTTCCTCTTGAGATCTTCAATAAAACATTTTTCTCTTCCTTGAATATCAAGGACTTCCGCTTTTCTTTATGCTCAAACCATGAGATTAAGGATTCTTGAGAGGAAACCTAAGCCATTGTAACTTCCTTCCTCTATTTTTGTGTGAAAAGAATGAATATATAGAGCATTGGCTATGTAAATTTAAAAATTTTCACTCCAGGATATGCGTGTATGTCGCGACCTAAGGAACTTGGAATTCCCTAAGCCTCTAAGTTTTCTAGATATAAGATGGCCTAGGAAAGTTCAACTTCCTTGGTCAACCAAGGTTTTAGAAAATTGGAAAATCTAGAGAAAGCTAGGCGGCTTAGGGAAGTTAGTGTTCTTTGGGGCCGTCAAGTTGAAACTAAATACATCTACATACACACTACCGCTTGTCTACAAGCTCTTTGGGGACTTTGAACTTCCTTAGATTGCCATCATTCTAGAAAACTTTATTCTACTAAAGGCCACCAGGTAGCCTTCCTTAGCTGCCAATATCTTGTACAAGCAGCATGAAACATACTCATGACGCGGATTAGTGAAGATAGGTCTCCCTAGGCCGCCAACATTCTGGAAAATCTAAACTTTTGAAGTCCACTTGCTGCCTAAAGAACTTGGGGTTCCCTTGGCTACCTGTTCCTTGAACAAATTACATTTATAGTCATATTAGGAAGCCTTAGCTTCTTCAATTTCCATTTTCTTCTACTTTCTTCCTTTTTTATCGTTGATTGATATTTTCCTTTTACTAGCAGAAACAAGATAAAAAATGTGTGGTGAGTAATGAATTGCATAAGAATTTATCTCAATTGAAACACAAAAATGGTAGAAAATGTATACATGATAAGGCCTCATTATTCATCATCGTCAGATTATTTAATCCACAATAATCTATATGCAATCACAAAGTTTCATTATTCTTCTTAACAAACAGTGTCGGTGGTTCCCATGATAAGGTACTTGGTCTAATATAACTTTAAGTTAGGTGTTTTTTTAGTTGCTTCGTCAATTCTTCTAGCTTCAATGGTGCTATCTAATATGGAATCTTCGAAATTAGCTTAGCTTCGAGTACTTTGTTGATAGTAAACTCCACATCCTAAGGAGGTGGTAATGTCATTGTCAATTCCTCAAGAAAAATATCCCAACCCTTCTTCACTACGACCATATTCTTAATAGTACATTGGTCCTTTAGCTTTTTGATAATGTATTGTCGATATATTTGATATCATTGCTTTCTATTCCTGAAATTACAGGATTTTAAGGCTTTCTATTCCTGAAATTACATACTTCAACTCTTTCACCCGATTGCCCCAAAATTTCAGCACGTCATTTTCGTTTCTAATGAATTGAACTATCTTATTCTTATAGTCTACCCGAGCATAATGCTCAGATAATAAATCCATACCAAGGATGTGATAGGAATCCACCCAAGCAATATGCTAAAGTTAAAGAAGGAACATGTAGATTCAAGCCAAATTCTATGGTACCAAGGAAAAGGCTAAATCATGAAGGTTTCCAACAGAGGATCCAAGCAGCATAAGTCACCAAGCCTATAGTTATGAAGATTGTTAAGAAGTGGGTGCCAAAAAGAAGATGGGAAGACCTTCAAGAAGATAAATCAAGAATCAAGAATATTGTCAAGTGATAGAGGATCAAAGAAGGGCAAAAAAGATCAAGACTTGAACAACAATTTGTGTGTAGTATCAAAGTAGTACAAGAGAAATGTTGAAGGCAAGAGATAATAAGGCAGCAGTGGAGAACCAGAACACACCCAACGCTAAGTGCTATCAGCCCGTGGGCTATATTTTTCAAAATTGATCCGGCGCCAAGCCGATGAAAGAGACCCAGTGCCAGGCCACTTCGGGCATAGCCCAATTTTGCTGATTTTTCTTATTTTGTTTTATTTTTGTTTCTAACTTAATTCGCATGGATTTTATTATATAATAGGGATATTTTAGACTTTTTAAAGGGTTAAATGGCTGAGATTTCATCTCACCTTAGTTAGGTTTAGTTGCCTATATATATGGCATTAGAACATTCAGTGTAAAAACATTGAATATTGATAGGAATCAAATAGTCTACTTTTGAGAGCTTTTGAGAGGTGATTCCTCTAGTGTAAATCCCATGAACATCATGACCATTATTAGAGCCTAGTCCTTCCTTATGTATTGAGTCTATAAACTCTTTTAGGATAGATCAATTAGCTTAATAATTTAGGTCTTGGGTTATAGATAATTTAAGGTTCTTTTTGGAGGTAAACTTTGTTGCCTAAATGATCTTCTTCAAAGTTTCCTTGGTTTCTTTTTTAACCAAGGGTCTTTGGTTGTTATTTGGATGACTTCATTCCCATTTCTAGTGTTCTAAGTTCTTTATTTTGGCTTCAGGTCCTAGTATTTGAATTGAGTGTGTCATTTCTTCACTAATCTCACTGTTTTGAGTTCTTACATGTGTTTTGTATTTTGCCCTAAATTCATTGAGGAAACAACCTTAAGATCCTATCAATCAGTTTGGTATCATAGAGAGAAAAGCTTTGATTCTTATCAAGGCTTGGTTCTTCAAGACAAAGGCTTCAAAGTTTTAAGAAAAATAAAGCAAACTAGTCAATATGGAAGGTATTTCGAAAAGGTCTTCAAAACATTGATTTTTCTTGCTGAGAAATTGTTCTTGTATGTTGTGCTGATATTTGAGTAGCTATTTAAAGCTTTAACTTGCATAAATCTTA
Source organism: Voacanga thouarsii (assembly GCA_026120185.1). NCBI lineage: Eukaryota > Viridiplantae > Streptophyta > Magnoliopsida > Gentianales > Apocynaceae > Voacanga > Voacanga thouarsii. The sequence goes on from JANUWF010002193.1 coordinate 115,005, forward strand.
TTTTTTAGGTTTATTTTCTACAAATTTGTTGAGCTAAAAAAGAATCCCGTAACTCATTTTTATGATAAATTTGTGAACTATAAAACTCATATTTTTGGCTTCTACTTGTTAAGAAATTATTCCTTGATATTGGTATAATCATTGGGGATTAATTTTTCTTATGATTATTGAGTTTTTGGGTAAGTGTGCAAATTTTGAAAACCCTTAAGTTACGAGGTCGCACTTCAAGTGTTTGATATTTTGCTTGAGTAAACTTTTCACTTGAGATTGTGGCTAAAAACTTTTATCAAACTTCTATAATTGATTAGCTATTATTTTAAAGTATATTGGGGACATTGCTTGTCCAATTGAGCTTATTATGTTAGTTGAATTCTTACTCTTGTTCTTTAGTGATACGTTCATTGAACTTCTAGTGCTTTATTGAAATTCTTGTTAGGTATTGTCCATTCACCCATTCCTTAGTCATTGAAGTTGTTGAGCTCTCTTAAATTCATTGAATCTTCATATAAACTCCTTGGGCCTCATATTTGTTGATGACTAAACTTCCATCAAAGTCTAGTTGGTTGTCTTTAAAAGGTTAGTAAACTTGTTAAGTTTGGACTAGTTCCTAAGCAATTGGGGAGATTTTTGTGGAAGAACTCATTGAGGAAATTTAGTGCTTGAAAAAGGCAAGAGTATGAGCTTATTCTTGTTAAAAGCCAAAAAAGAGTTAAACATGAGGGTTGAGCATTAATTTTTGAGTGGATACAGAGTGATTATAAGAAATTACTGTCTACTTTTATCCAAATTTTCTAAGTGAGAACCCTTACAAATTCTCAATACCATGTCCTAAGAAACTTCATTTGATATTCCAGCTGCCTTTAAAATTTTTCGAGTAAAAATAAAAGGCATGAAAAGGGACATTGAAGGGATGAAATCTAACCAAAGTCAAACCTCAATGAATATAAAAAGGGAAGATAGCCTTAAAGTCAAAAATGAGTACAAACATCCACCCCCACTATATGAGCAACCAATGAAGGGATGTGGAAAACATTTTATTGGAGGTTATCAAAAAATTCCAACAAAAGGAAGAGGTAGAAAAAGTTTGGTGTTAGGAAAGAAATTAAGAGGTGCAAGGAAAGGGACCTGTCCTAAGAAGTCCACATATACCGATCCCATTTTTCAACATTCACGAAACTAGAAAAATAAGTCACCAAAACAATCATCGAGAACAACCCAAAAGCCCAGAGAAGAAGAGGATAGTGAGGAAAGGCTTGAGGTTGGGAAGGTTTTGCTATTGATTGGTGTTGCTAGAAAGATTAAGGGTGCGAATGATGTTAAGAATGAAGAGAATTCCCAAAGGTGCAATATCTTTACATAAGGTATCTAGTTGAACAAAAGCTATGTAGTATGATCATTGATGGAGGAAGTTTCACTAATGTGATAATTACTACCTTAGTGGAGGACCTAGGATTAGAAATCATGAGACAGATAAACCATATAAACTCCATTGGTTAAGTGATTGTGCTAAAGTTAAAGTAAACAAACAAGTTGATTTTAAGTTTTCAATGGGGACCTATAAAGATGTGGTGCTATATGACGTGTTCCCAATGCAAGTGGGGCATATTTTATTAGGAAGGCCATGGATATTTGATAAAGATGTAGTGCACAACGGGAGAGAGAATAAATAAACATTAGAGAAGGATGGAAAGTAGATCACACTATTTCCATTACCCTATAGTGAAGTGTTTAACATCTTTAGGGAGAAGGGTAATGGGAGAAAAGAGTTGAGAAAGAAGCAAAAGTAAGAGAGAAAAGAAAAAGAGCTTAAGAAAAATTCAAAATAAGAGGGTGCAAAGGAAGAGAAAAAGAAATAGTATGAGGATGGAGATAAAGTAAATGAGAACTTCTTGTGCTTGAAGAGTGAAAATAATGGGAGGGAGGCTACAAAGAAGAAACGTGAAGATGAGGGGAAAAATGAGTTTTATGTGGAAGAACATAAACTTGTATTTTTTATCTTCACAAAAAGATTCTTGCTTGAGATCTTAGACATGTGTTAATCTGAGGATGAATTGTCTTCAAGAAGGGTAAAATGAAAGGATTCCACCTAAGCAATATGCTAAAGCTAAAGAAAGGTGATGGAGATTCAAACCAAATTCTACGGTAGCAAGGAAAAGGCCAAATTATGAAGGTTTTCAATGGAAGATCTAAGCAACACAAGCCACAAAGCCTATGGTTATAAATATTGTCTAGAAGTGGGTGCCAAAAAGAAGATTGAAAGACCTTCAAGAAGAAAAATCAAGAATCAAGAAAGTTGTCAAGAGATGGAGGATCAAAGAAGGGCAAAAAAGATCAAGGCTTGAACAACAATTTGTGTGGAGAATCAAAGTAGCACAAGAGAAAGATTGAAGGCAAGAGAAAATAAGCCAGTTGTGGAGAACTAGTACGCATCCAGTGCCAGGACCAACAAGTCTACCTAGCGCCAGGTTCTCTCAGCCCGTTGGCCAAGTTTTGCTGAATTGACCCGACGCCAGGCCCTTAAAGGAGACCTGGTGCCAGGTCACTTGGGCATAGCCCAGTTTTGCAGATTTATTTTATTTTATTTTATTTTATTTTATTTTTGTTTCTAATTTATTTTCACGACTTTTATTATGTAATAGGAATATTTTGGACCTTTTAAAGGTTTGAATAGCTTAGATTTCATCTCACCTTTGTTTGGTTTAGTTGCCTATATATATAGCATTATAACATTCAATGTAAAAACTTTGAATATTGATAAAAATCAAAGAGTCTCATTTGAGAGCTTTTGAGAGATGATTCCTCTTGGGTAAATTCCAAAAACTTCAAGACAATTCTTAGGGCCTAGTCCTTCCCTATGTACTTAGTCTATAAAGTCTTTTAGGATAGATCAATTACCTTGTTAATGTGGGTCTTAGGTTATAGACTAAGATTCTTGTTGGTGGTAAAGTTAATTGCCTAAATCATCTTCTTTAAAGTTTTCTTGGTTTCTTTTTGAATCAAGGGTCTTTGGTTGTGATTTGGATTACTCTATTCTCAATTCTAGTATTGCAAGTTCTTTATTTTGGCTTAGGGTACTAGTATTTGAATTTGGTGTGTCATTTTTTCACCAAACTCATTATTTTGAGTTCATACATGGGTCTTGTATTTTGCCCTAAATTTAGCTGCGAAATTCATTGAGAAAACAACCCCAAGATTGTATCAAGATGAGATCATGGCCGTCAAACGCTATCACAATCCAATCTTGCACTAAATTCTCCTTCCGCACTTTAATTGGAAAACTAGGTACATATATCCTAACCTCAACTGACTTTCCTAGAGGTGTGCTTATGAATAAAGTATAAGGTAATTAAACCCTATCCCATGCTAAATGATGTGCACAATCTTTATTTATATACTAATAAGTAGAACCCGGATCAATCAAAACATTTACTCTATATTATTGAATAGTAAGCATACCTTCCACAATTATAAGGTTAGCTCCCAACTGAGGTCAATCTAGTGCAAACACCTTATCCTTGACTTGTGACTTTGGATGATTCATCCCATTTCCTTCTAGAATTTGATTCAATGGTGGATTCAGATTCCTTGGAGCAAACTGATTCAACATATAGCATGTATTCCTTTGGTGATTCTGGTCGCCACAATTGAAACATTTTCAGTTATACCTTTTTTTCCAGCAATCCTTCTCTAGAGTCCTTTCCTTCTACAAGCACAACAACTTATCTTATTCAAAATATCCGTCACTAGATTAGGGTAGACTTGCTTTCCTTTATTAACCCATTGTTGCCCAAATGGCCTTTTCTTCGGAAATCGCTTAACAGGGGCTGCGACTTTACTAACAAATTGGATCTTTCCCTTGTTTTCTAGTCTCGTTGCTGCATCTATAGCAGAAGAATAATCACTCGATAGAAATGGTGCAAGTGCTCTCCTAAATTCAAGTCTCAGCCCTTTCACAAACTGTCGAGTTCTGTTTTATTTCGTGTAAACCGATCATGGACATTACTTGGATAATCAGTTAAATTAAGCTGCATATTGGGCCACAGGTACACTTCCTTACTTTAGATTTTGAAACTTATTCTCACATTTCTCCACCACCCATTGTAGGATATATTAAGCTCTAAATACCATCACAAAGATATCCCAATTGTATTCCATTCCCCCCTATTCCTAAGCTTCTTGAACTTTGGTCCAGTAATCACGTGCCAGTCCTCTAAGAAGGAAGGCAACAAAATTCACCATGCATTCTTCATTTTGGAATGTATGCCCAAAATGTACTATGTATTTCTATATTTAGAAATTAATAAAATATTTCATTTATTAAAGGTTGTTTGTTTACATATATTTGCACACTAAAGGTCTAAGAGCATTAGTAAGTAATTTACGTGATTGTATCGTATTTTCACAGTAAGGTGTAGATTATGCGCTACAAACACGCAAGAAAAAAATTCTTCTAAATCGGTTGGTAAAGTTGGACACTTTATCAAGGTTTAGATTATTACACTATAGTTTCTAAATGAGAAATAGTTTACCTTAAATTAGTTAGTAGTCTTCTCACGCAAGTAGTATAGCATATTTGGAATGTAGAATTGGATAATGCGATAATAATCTTTATAAAAGTACTATAATAAGTAAAGATTAGTTTGTCGGTACTACTACATGGATGAGTACCCAAAGACTAATGTATGAGTTGGGGGTTTGTTGAAGCTGGACTTGTGCACTTTGATATATGATAGGTAAGGCCTTATCGCAAGGCCAATAACCTTGTACGTTGGGTGTATAACTCTAGTTAATTATGATAGACATATATCGTAGAGTTTATATTTTTTTTACTTTGTGTGGACATCATCCCTTGTGATTGTTCAGGATAATTTAAATAATTTAGGGTCCTAGGAAAGGTGACTAAGTATGTATGCTCTTGGGTAGCTCCATGAGAAAAGTAATTGCATAGGGGAAGTCATAAATTATTGAACATGTTATTAAATGATGCTAAAAATGATTAAGTAGGTGTTAGTCCAATTTTTCTATCTCAACAATGGGTGTTACGTAAAGGGGTATTTTCGTCATCACACTTGTAGATCGAAAACACTACAATTCCAATATTATTGGAAGACCTACTCTATATAGTGATGAATAGAATATGTTAAATGATACAATGCAACTATTTTTTAGCAAGGGTATTTTGATCAATTTAGTAGTCAAGAATAATATGTCTCTTCGTCTCTAGAGTAGCTTAAGTAACCTTTTTAAAATTATTTACTATATGGGCTTATTAGGTGAATTTATTATTAGAAAAAATATTCTAAGAGTCCAATTGATTATTTATATAGGCTAAAATAATTAATTGGACCAATTTAATTAAATTAGTTTATTAATTAATTATTTTAAAAAATTTTATATTGGGCTCAAGTGGATCAATTAAATAATATGAGAGCTATTTAATTAGCTATAGGCTAATTGGGAAAAACCATGGTCCATCTGTTGGGTGTCTCTCGCATATCATATATAGTGCAGCGGAAGAATAAGAACGAGATACTATCACAACATCTGCATATGTGTGGAAAACAAGACATATATATAGAAAACAAAGAAATAAAGATAACAGCTTTTACCTTTCTTTGTTTGTGTAGAAAACAAAACTTTCCTTCTTCAAGTATGATAATTGTGGCGTAATCCAGCAATCCTCTTGAAGAATCACCATGAGAGTTGTATGTCCAACCATTATAATCACAGTGTGTGATTATCTCTAACAGTAATCTATACAGAGAATCACACTCAAGCAGCAAGATTTTCTGTGCTAGCAAAAAACAACAATGGTGGCTGGGGTTTTTCTTGTTCTTCTTGTTCAGCAAAACCAGAGAATAAAGAAGAAGAAGTAGAAGAGTCTTGGTGTTATCTTGGAGAGACTCACACACCCACGAGAGTGAGAGAAGAGAACATCATGTATATATAAGGCTTCTTGTAACCCTTGGTTTTATGTTTTTAGGGTCATTTCATGTGACCCATGAAGTCACCCGAAAAGCTCAACAAAAACAACCACATCTAAAAACTCCAAACAAACAATTAGAGTTCTCTAATTTATAATTACAACCCCTCAAGTTCACAGAATTACAAATTGACCCATAAATTATAACTAATTATAATTTGGCCCCATCAACTTCTCTTTCTGACAATAAACCCCACTATGTTATCAAATAACATCTTGAGTATATATTCCTCTTTTGTGTGTGACCTATTACGTTTCCTGGTCAATTGGAAGTGAACATGAATTAATGCAAACGTCTTTGAGATTAATAATCTATAATTAATTAGAATTAATCCTATTAATTCTAATCAGGATTGGTTTATTAATTCATCAATTAATAAACCCATATTCCCATATCATGAGCGGTATCTAGCAACACATCATGACCACCCAAGAGTCCTAGAAGTCAAGTGGCTTGACATGAACCCTTCAATAACAAACTACAGTGCAATTAACTCTTTTCACCACACAATATCTCATTCGGTGTAGAGTACGGAATTAGTGCTAACTCCATCCAGAATATATATTAATTCTGGCCGAATACAATTATACTTGTACCTGGAACCCACTACTCTAGATGTGCATCAATTGAAACTGTTTCCAATACACATACACCTTGGCCAAGGACTTCTCGAGTAGTAATTCCTACAAGTAATCACGAGATATTTGCCCCTACTATTAGGAGTGGTGAATTCTTTATTGACAATCTCAATTATTTTCGTTTACCTCACAATGTACCCAATATCCATCTCATAGGCGGCCCTCGATTGAGCTCCAGAGATTGAAATCAAAGCACAATGCTCAACAAATAAAGTATTTTGGAGATCTCAAGTCTAAGGATCCTTACACGTTTGCTATATTGAGATTATATCACTGGTACCAAATAGTTATCCATGTGATTATCTCATAGCTAGGGCATCCAATGAACTTGTTCCACTAACAAGCATCCACGTGTTAACTTTGAATATCTCAATACTCACCGATATGAAAACCACCGCCTGATCAAATCAGGAAGTCTTAACACATGCTAGTCTTAACGCATTAATGATGTACTGTATCATTAATACTATGACTAGGGACTATTTAAGTACTAACACTATACAATGTAGTAGGAATCTCATATCATGATCTCTATCATGATTTCCTTAAAACAGTGTTGTACTAGGGACATTATCTAATAGTTATATTACTCAAAATTAATCAAAAGAAATTATAATATAAATAATGTCTTTTATGAAATAAAATGTGTCATACACAACATACAAGTGATTACTTATAGGGCACAACACTAACACCATTAGGTTATGAATTGGATGGCTAAAAGGTTTTGGGAACTAAAGTCGCTGTCACAAAGATATAAAAGGAAATAGGAAATGGCAGTAGTAGTTAGTTTCTGAAGGAAGCTATTAGAATTTTCAAAAAAAAAAAAAAAAAAAGGTTTCTTGCTGTTAGATTACATAGGGAACAATATCGAGACAACTTCAATTTTTCCAAAAACAAACTGTCCTTCTCTTCCATTTTTCCTTTGGTTTTTTGTTTTTTTTTCCAATAGCTCTCCTAATGTCTTCCAATAAGAGGTCTATAGGAGGTTTGAGCATACTCTGAAGGCTAAAAGCCATCAAACGTGGTACATGTTAGATGCGAAGAAGCCGATACTTAGCCATAATTCCCATGGAACAAGTGAATCTTCTAATACAAGAAGCTCCAAAGAATTGGAATCCGACACTTGCTGTTCAACCTAAGCGTCCAAGAAGTAAGTACTGCTAGACTGTAGCTCGAAAAAATTTTAAATTTGCTATCTTCTACTGTAGTTTTTATTTTCCCATCATCCTTTCACTTCAGAATATTATAGAGTATGGAATATGTCTTTTAGGCTCTCAATCCAATCCTTGGCTTTCTAATCCTGTTCTACTTCCCCTATAAACAATGGAGGCTAGAACTTAACGAAGTGTTCCAATGCTTTATCTTTTCCACGAGGACCTCTCCTCTTAGATAAACTCTAAAGTATCTCAATTATTTTGCCAAATATTTGGCTCCCTAAAATTCATTCATTCCCTACAATCTCAACAGCTTCCTCTTCGTATTTGCTTGGTGGTAGGTTTGCCATTGGAGTGGGTCCGCGAATAGGTTTGTTGGTTGCTTTATAGGATTTACACATTCGTGTGCTTATGTAATAGAGAAATGTATCTAAAGCTCAAATAAGTTTTAATTTAAAATACCAAATTAACCCATATAACATACAAAAATGGGCAAATATACCTATCATGTAGTATAGAGTTGTGTTGGTAAATATCAAAAAGTCCCTAGGAATTGCCTCAGCTACCCCTACTTCCACTTTTGTTTCATTATTCGATCAACCATAATAGAGAAATAAGGTCATTAACTACTATTAATTTTAATTAATTATCAATAAGCACTACAAGAATACATGAAGGTAATCATAAGGTAGAGTTAAAAAGATCACTAGCACAAGTTATAAGTAAGAAAAGGAGATTAGTCACATAATTGAAGTAAATTCCCATAAATAAAAACAAGCATCAAACATTACTGAATCAATTAAATCAAAATCCAAGTACTGGCAAGGAGTTCCTCGAAATGCAAAGCATGTTCTCTCTCAAGTAATGAGTTTGCTACCATTGCATCTAACCCATAGATATCTTTATCATACAAATTAAACCCGAAGAATATGAAAAATCAAAGACCTATAATTCAAAAGCCAAAAAGTGTAAATCCCTTATCTATAGTTGACCAAATAGGTCTATCTGCTGCAAAGTTATCATCCCCTAAATCTTTTATCAAGTTCATCAAGGAAAAACAAATCTATTGAAAGAATAAAAATGGATACCCATCTCATAAATTATTTTCTCAAAGTAAATACAAAAGAATAACCGAATCAATCAATTCATTCAAACAAGCCCAAGTAATATATTAACTATACAAGATTAAATTAATCACATAATAATATAATACAATATCAAATTACGATCCAAATATTCAATTACCATTAGATCTAAGTAATATAAACAACATTAATTCAAAATTACAATACAAAAGTAAAGGGAAATCCATAGACAATTTCCCTTCTTCTACTTTGGATTATTTTTAGAATGCTCCTTTTTTATATTCAATCTTACCTTAATATTCCCTTCTAGCCCTCTTTGACATTTCAAGAGGTTTCTTAGATATAAATCTCGTGTGGCTTCCTTTTGAAATAATACTATTATTAGGTATTAATAACTTCTTCTTAAAAATCCATAAAATTTGTTGAACAAGGGCTGACTTTGATGTTACATGACACCTGGAAGGTACTCTGCATGGCGACGTGCATGCTTTGTCTTAATGAAATCAGTTTCCTACGGTATCATGTAATATGATTTTCACGATGTGATGTAGCTTTCCATGGAAGTGTCCAGAATGATATGTTTGACACCGTCAGTTCTCAGTACATTGAAATTTTTGGAACTCTAAAGATGTGCAGTGCTATTAAAGGTAGGCTACATTGTGCCTTCATTTTCTAGTACATTGATTCTAAATTTCAAGTCACAACACAGTGCCATGTAAAACGATCTCGACAATACCATGCACGCTTCTAAAAATTCTTTTACATTTCTTTTCACCTTGTTTCCCCTTTTAACCTCAAATCGATGTAACCTACAACAAATAAGGTAAAAATAAGGGGATAAGTAGTAATCCATAACAAACTTCTAAATATTTAAAATTATCAATGCTATGTAAAGTATGCATACGATGAGCAATTATCACCCTTTTACACTTAAGCTTTTGCTTGTCCTCAAGCAAATAAGACTAAATACCACAAGCAAAAAGCTTTTCCCGTAAAATGAATTTTTACAAAATAAGATATTTTATAGAAGTTTGGCCAAAACGGTAAAAATATTTTCTCTCTTTTGGTTTAAGAATCAAATCAACACCTAATTAGCCAAGCCATTTTTTGAGTAAATAGACATATTAAGATAGATATGACTATAGCCATTAAAGTTGAATTAAACAAGTTTATATTTATTTAACACATTTGACTGCATTTCCTAAATCCAGAATATAAACCAAAGTAATTCATATAAGTAGGGAATAATGAGCTAACTTAAGTTGTCTGACTTCCAAAGCTACTACAATCATAAGTAGTAAATAGAGGATTAGTACATATGCTAACTTTTGTAGAGTAATGTAAATGCCTAGTAGAGATAGATAAATAAGGATCTTTAAACTTTTACATTACCCTCCTTAAACTCTCATTTGCATTTCTGGGTAAGCTAAAGGAAATGCTAAGGGAAAACATGTGAATAATAGCTTTTGTATTACGTTCTTCTAGTCTTTCTATTTCGTACCCCAATCTACAATTACTTTAACCCAGAAATATAAGTAGCTAGAAGATCATGGAATATAAATAAGTCAAAATTCCTAACCTATACTTCATCACAAGTTTCTCATCCATTCCCAAGAGATAGAATGTCACAATATTTATTAAAACATATAAACAAGGTTAATACAAATTCTCAAGACTTAATCATTTCACACCTAATATACATGTTTACCCCAAAACAAACTTATCTAAAAAGGCTTTAAACTAAATTCTCATGCTAAAAGAAATGGAATAACAATACCATCAAAGCTAAACTTATCTAAAATAAATAAATAAATAATTTTACCCTATGTTCAAGAAAATTTTCAATATTTTACATTACACTAAAAAATATACAAACATAAAAGAAATTTGTAGATAATATGAACCAACCTCTACTCCACACATAAAGCAGACAATATCTTTATTGGCTAACAACACATTCAATATCAATAAATGCAATAGGTCTACAAATGATAGAGAGGGAAAAGTCAAGTAGGACTTCCCAAGTGATTAGAAGTACCAATGTGTTTAGAAGAAAGAGCAAGATCATCCACAAAAAAGGAAATTATCTGCAGTCATAAAAAAAAGATAATGTACTAAATAAGAAAAATAAAGTCTAAAGTCAAAATCATAACAAAACAAAGTACTAGAAACATCATAAAAATATGAATAAAATCCTATCCCTATCTTGAATGGCTTCTGCCTCTATGGTGACTAGAATTGGCTTTGCTAAATCCACTAAGACTAGCTTGCTTCAAGCACTCCCACATGTCATGAAGGAAAATATCAACTCCTTTCTGCTTTTTTTAAAGAACCTCTAGACTACTGTTAACGTTCTTCTATGCATCTCTAATCATCTCTAATTGTTCTCAACGGTTAGAAGACAATTGTGTTTTCTTTTCTAACATCAATGTTATGCTGCTAATTATCTATTGCTGCTGTGCAATTATCTAACTCTGCTATTTCATAGTGCCTCTAAGTGAGTCCAACCCATTGTAAGCATTGTTAAATGTGTACACACCTCAGCTTGAAAATTAGCTGTAGCCATAGGACATCCTATATTGGGGGCGAGGCTCATGAAGGCTTTATTGTTGGCAGCTACTGCTACTATAGTTGTCTCTAGCTAGTATTTTCCTTAAACTTATTAGGTGTTAGCCATCTCTTCTTATTCTCATCATAGCTATACCACAACTCACTAGTGTCCAATCTATAACCATCTTACTTGCACTATTGGTAGTTGTACCTCACCTTCCACTAGTACGTGGAAGCGCTCAAAAATCTTGGTAATGACCAAATGGAAAGTAAATCCTTAAAAGGATAGGTAGAGAAAACATCTTACTTGCTAGCTCTTGACCTTCCAGAGTACTCTCTAAACTCTATAGACCTTTATTGGTGAAAGTAGAACTTACGTGAAGAAGATTGGAAGAAAAATGAAAGAGCTAAACATTAAAGGAAAAACGACAAAAGAAACGGTGGCATAAGTTTTCGTTCAAAAGCAAAAACGAAAGCTCCTAATTTCCTTGTGAATCTTTTCCGTCAACCTCTTTAGTACACAAACTATATTATATATATAAACATAAGCTTTTCTTTTCTTTTCCTAAACCAACCACTATAGATCCTTTTTCCCTTATTTCCATTTCCTTTATCTATGATAGAGATTTGATCCTTTATAAATAAAATTATTCCCTATTTTCAATAGGTAGAGCAAAAAATCACTCATGGGTCAATCTTGCATAGGGAAGCTTCAGAAAAAGGTCCACAAATGCTCTATCAAAGTCATACAAGAATACATTTAGCAAGATGCTATTTATCAATCCAGTAGATGGTATACTGACACAGACATAATCTTTCCCTTTCCTGTGCAAAATGGGAAAGGACAAGAAGGAAGAAAAAAGACTTAAAGTATACTCATAACTTCTTAAGAATGGTCTTTTCTAAAAGCCTTAAGCGTTTGAAACCATTGTGGGCATGGGCTTTTCCTAATTAGTCCAAGACTAATTAAATAGCTCCATTATTAATTAATTAATCTACATGATCCCAATATAAAATTACCCAAGATAAATTAAATTAGTCCACTTATTAATTAATTAAACCACTTGGGCCCAATATAAAATTACCCAAGATAATTAATTAATAAATAAATAATTAAATTGGTCTACTTAATTATTCTAGTCCAAATAAATAATTAATTGGACTCCAAAATAATTCCTTCAATAATAAATTAACCCTATAAGCCCATACAATAAATAAATTTACAAAGGTTAATTGAGCTACTCTGGGGACCAAAAGACATATTATTCTTGACTACTAAAATGACCAAAATACCTTTACTAAGAAATAGTAGTATTTTAACCATTTTAAATATTCCATTTATCACTATATAGAAATATTAACCCTAAGAATAATATTACAAGTGCAGTGTCTTCGACCAACAAGTATAATAATGAAAATACCCATCTACGTAACACTCATTATTGAGATTTGAAAAATATACTAAAATCCTTCACAGTGACATCTACCATCCTTTGATAGCCACTCCGATAATCCATGACTTTCAGTGTGTATCCACTTGTCATAGGGAGCTACCCAAAAGTGTACAAACTTAGTCATGTTTTTTAGGGCCTTAGATTATTATATTATCCTGAACAATCACAAGAGGGTGATTTTTTTATGTAATGAAGCAAAGAAAGTCTATTCTATAACTCCATCTAAATTAACTAGAGATATACACCCAACGTATAAGGTTATTGGCCTTTCGATAAGACCTCATCCAATATACATCAAATTATACAAGTCCAGCTTCACCAGACCACCAACTTATATTTAAGTCTTAGGATACTCATTTATGCAAATGCTGTGATAAACTAATCTTTATGCAATTTTGTACTTTTATAAGATTATTATCGCATGATCTAGTTCTAAATATTCCAAATATACTTACACTATTAGTGTGAGTGGACTACTTACTGAGTAAAGGTAAACCATTCCTCATTTAGAATTCATAGTATAATGATCTAAACTTTGATGAAGTGGCCAACTGCATCAATCTATCAAAATAACATTTTGCTTATATCTTAGTAGCGTATAATGTACACCTTACTGTGAAAGCACGACCTAATCATGTAGATTATTTACTAAAACATTTAGATATTTAATGTGCAATATATGTAAACAAACAACCATTAATGAATGAAACTTTTATTATTTTCTAAAATGCAAAAATACATAGGTCATTTTGGGCATACGTTGCAACAATCTCCTACTACCACCAAATGGACTATGATAGTCCATATGTGCCGACCCCTGTGACATCTAAGTGTCTTCGAAACACCATTTCTATCAATGGCTTGATAAATGGGTCTGCTAGATTTTTTGTCGATGAAATCTGGTAAATCACTATTTTCCATTTTAGGATGAACCCCCAGATCAAGAGATACTTTCTCACAATGTGCTTGCCTTTCCTATGGCTTCTTAGCTCCGTACAGTATGACACATCTCCAGAATTATCACAATATATAGTAATAAGCCTATGCATTTGTGGCAAAACTCCTAGTTCTGTGAGAAACTTCTATAGCCAAATCGCTTCTTTAGAAGCTTTTGAAGCTGTCACATACTCAGCTTCCCTGGTAGAATCAATAATACAAGAATGCTTGATGCTCCTCTATGAAATAGCCCCTCCAAATAAAGTGAAAAATATCCACTAGTAAATTTTCTTTCATCCGTATTTGCCAGGAAAGTTTGAGTTCGTGTAACTAGTAGGAATTAAATTATCAGCCCTATAAACAAGCATATAATCCCTCGTACCCTTTAGGTATTTGAGAATATGCTTTATAGCTTGCTAATGATCTTCCATTGGGTTTGACTGATACCTGTTACCCATGCCTACTGCAAAGAAAATATTTGGTCTTTTACAAAGCATGGCATATATGAGACTTTCCACTGTCAAGGCATTTGAAATCCTAGTCACTCTTTTCGTTTCTTCCTGTGTCTTAGGCCACCGTTTGGAAGATAAGGTCAATCTGTGCCTAAACAGTATGATTACCCTTTTACACTGATGCATGCTAAACCTAGCCAATATCTTGTCAATATAAGCAGATTGTGATAGGGCTAACATTTTTTCCTTCCTATCTCTATGAAGCATTATTCTTAGAATATAGCTAGCTTCTCCAATATCTTTCATTCTAAATTGACTTGATAGCCAAACATTTATGGATGACAATGTCCCTACATCATTCTCAATAAGTATAATGTCATCTACATAAAGTACCATAAAAGAAACATTGTTACCATCTGCCATCCTATACATGCATCGTTCATCCACTTTTTGTATGAAACCATAAAACTTTACAGTCTTATCAAAATATATGTTCAATTTCCGTGATGCTTGTGTAAGTCCATAAATGGACTTCTTGAGCTGACAGACCATATGCTCTTGGCTTTTTGTAACAAAGGCTTCAGGCTGGGTCATGTAGATGTATTCTCTAAGATAGACATTAAGGAAAGCTATCTTGACATCCATTTACTATATCTCATAGTTATAATGACATGCGATAGCAAAAAGAATGCATATGGATTTAAGCATGGCAACAGGTGAAAACGTATCCTCATAATTGGTCCATTCTTTATGAGTATAACATTTTGCAACTAACCTTATTTTAAAGGTTTCCACCTTTCCATTCATACTACTCTTTCTCTTGTCTACTCACTTGCACCCTATGGGTTAATCCCTTCAGGTGCAGTGATAAGATCCCAAAGTTGATCAAGATATATAGACTCAATCTCGATATCCATTACTATTTATTATTTGTCTGCATCAATATCAGTAACGGCCTCATCATATCGAGTGGGATCTTGGTCCTGATGATTAGATAGTACCTCAAAGGCGTTTCCAATCTATGTTTTAGGAAACCTAGATATCCTCCCACTACGACGTAGTTCATTCTGTTTAGGAACATTTGGCTGCGCCTCTTTAGGTTCCTCAATTGGGGTACTTTAAGTCGAAGTGTCAATTAATTTCTTTTCCAATTACATCTTCCTCGAAACCTTAGTGGAGACAATTTGTTCATCCTCTAAGTATCTAGTATGAGTACTAATAAGTACCTTTTGCTCTTTGGAATGATAAAAGTATCCACCCATTGTTCCTTTTGGATACTCTATGAAATAGCATAATTGTGATCTTAGGTCTAGCATACTTTCTTTAATCAGTATATATACTAGACAACTGCAAACCTTGAGATGATTCATATTGGGTTTTATTCAATCCACATCTCATAGAATATCTTAGGCACTGACTTGAAAAGTACCATGTTCAAAATATATGTTGCTCTTTCCGGAGCATATCCACAAAAAAAAAAAAAAAGGAAGAGTTGCATGACTCATTATGCTTCTGACCTTTTACATTAATGTTCTACTTCTTCTTTTAGTTGCTCCATTCTATTGAGGAGTCTTAGGTGCAGTTAGCTGATATGCAATACCTTGATGTGCTAAGTAGCCCTTGAATTCAATAAGGAGATACTCTCCACCACGATTCGATCTCAGTTTTTGGATTAGTTTACCTGTTTGATACTCCACCTCAGCCTTAAACTCCTTGATTTATCAAAGGAGTTAGACTTGCACCTCATGAAGTACACATAACTAAAATGCGTGTGATCATATGTGAATATAATGATGTATTCATAACCTCCTCTAACAAGTGAAGACATAAGACCACAAACATCAGTATAAACTAACACTGAAATTTTCCTGGCCCTTTTTGCCTTTTCAATAAAAGAGCTTTTAGTTATTTTACCTATAAGACAAGATTCACACTGAGGTCATTCCTCCAATTTTAGTGAGTCCAAAGACTTACTTTGGATAAACCTTTGAATACAATTAGGATTTATATGTCCTAATCTCAAGTGCCATAAATCAGAGTTATTTGATGTGGTCTTTCTCTTCTTATTATTAAGTTCCATCTGAGTATTATTTATTTAACAATTAATAGGATTAATATAGAAAATATTTCCATACATGTTCCAGAAATAAATAATATTTCCATTTATACTGATTGAAACACCAGAATGGAAAGAGACAAAATATCCTTAATTATTCAATTTTGAAACTATAATTAAATTTTGTTTAAAACTAGAAACATATAAAATATCTTCCAAAACTCAAATCCTATTACAATCAAATAAAAGCTCAAAGTCTCCCACTGCATCGACTTACACTTGTGCTTCGTTGCACACTCTTAGTCCATGCTCTCCTTTACTAAGCCATCTTATCTTGCTACACCCCTGTAAGGAGTTATAGATATGGTCAGTGGCTCCAAAATCAACAATCCAAGTGGATGACGACCCAACGAACAATATAAACTCTAACTATAGAGCAAAACCTGAAGAGGACTTGGTCAAGAAGTTCAAACAATCCTTCTTGAAGTGTCCTTTCTTGCCACACTTGAAGCATTTACCCTTGGGCTAGTCACTGGACATGGATCCCTAGGGCTGGGCACCTGCAATGTTCTGGGTCTTCTTCTTCTTGAACTTTATGGGATTAGGCCCAGTTCTAGAAGATGAAATAGAACAAGGAACCAAAATATTTGACTGAGGCTTTTTAATTTTCTTAACAATGTAGAGTTCTTTCTATAACTTAGTCAAATACATATTCAACTTGTTTATGTTATAATTTAACTTGAACTGGGAATATAAAATTTTTCAAAGTTTGAAGAATCATGTCAATTTGGCTCTCAGTATCGATTGTTACCCTTAGGACCTTGGTCTCCTCAAAGTGAAAAATCATTTTGAGCATATGCTGGCTAACCGATGCCCCCTCAGCCATACTAATGTTTATGATTACTCTAAGAACTTCCTGCTTTGTAGACCGGCTCTTGTCAGCAAACATGGTATGCAACGATACATCGATGTCCTATGCAGTAGGCTTGTTTTTGTTCTAATACTGGAGAACATGGACATGGAAGCCAATATATAGCATTGAGCCATTTCATCACCTTTTCTCCATATCTTCTCAGCCTCACGATCCTGGCCAGTGAAATCGTCCCCAATTTATAGGGGTCAGTCAAAACATACATGTACTCCTCCGTAGTGAGTACTATTTTCGGATTCCTTTTGTAGTCCATATAGTTATGTCCAGTTCACTTATTCTCCTTGAAAGTAGTGGACAAAGGACTAAAACAAGACATTTATGTTGATTGGAAAAAAAAAAATTCATTTAGAAAAAAGTTTGTTTTGGAAAAACATATAGAAATGCATATTTAAAACATCATATTATTTCCACGATATGGTTAACCTATTAAAACCATTATAAAAAATATGAAAATTTTGCCCCTTAGAAAAATTAACAGAGCTTTGTAGGAAGGTTAACAATTTTGTAAGTTAAGTGTATAACCATTACAAATTAAACTTTCTTAATAGCTAATGATCCAGAAATGGTTTCATCAATAGTATGATTACTACTCTCATTTCCTACGAATAATCCAGCATTAATGCCTGCAATGATGGTTTGGCCGACATTAACACTTAACCTAAGTTTTAATTATAATTCCTCTGTTAGTTCTAGATTCTCATTAAAATCCATCCTATAGGGTGTCATGCTCAGAATGGCTAGAGAAGATCAACAATCTCTAACAGGAATCCATGATAGAAGCCATGGGGCCGTTGGAACCCCTCTCCCACTTAATCTTTTGACAAAAATAGATTTTTTGGAAAAAAAATTCTTTAAAAATTAATTAGTTTTTATTAACTTTATTGAAAGCCCAAAAATTCCACCATTATTCTCTTTGTCAAGGATAAAACCCTTTAAGAGAATAAACTATGAGTTTTTATTTCACTACCTACATTAAAACCATTTTCTTGTAACTAAATTTTAAATTCTTAAATTCAAAATTATTCTTCATGTCGAGGATAAAATATTTTGGAAGAATAAACCATGAATTTATTTTAAATTACTTAGTTCTATTTTAAAACATTTTCCTGAATTTTTTTTTCTAAAGAAAAATTAATTTCTCAAAAACCTTTATGCATTTGATCACAAAATTAAATAAAATAGACATGCTCAAAAAATAATACTTTTACATGCTATTTCTAATCTTTAACTCTTATGTGATTAAATAATGGGTTAGAGATCATCATAATAATAAAATTAAAATGATATTGTTTAATCCTAAGATGGTTCTACCTTTAGTAACCATTTCCATGCAAAATTATTTAATTCCATAAATAAACCATTACAAAAAAATAACCTCGTGTGATATGGGCCCCAAAAGAAAATAAATTACAAAGAAATTAAATAAAAAAACTTCAAGAAGACCAAAACAATAGCTTGCGATTGGAACTGGCTAGCAGTAAAAACAACCGAGTCCATCTCGAGTAAGCCAGGCCTAGCTTCTCCTCAACTATTTGTGGCTTCCGGGAGAAAAATCCTTAAAGTTGGCCATGGCTTCTCTCTAGGGAGAAATTATCCCAGAAGCTGCTCGCTGCTTCCCCTAAGCGAGCTGTGGCTTTTGGGAGACTTTCTTCTCCCATCTACCTGCAGCTATCCTCTCCTGTATGCCTTTATTTTCCTTTAGATTTTCTTTCTTTTCCGTTTCTTCTTTCGGCTTTCTTTAATGGTTTTTTGTGCGTTGATCCAGGCTCCAGTCTTTGCCCAAGAATTCGTAAAATAAATTGAAATACAATGTCAAATGCCTATGCCTTTCAAAACGTGGCATACATGAATTCCATGGAAAGTGATTAAAAATTAAATTACAGGTGCCTATACCTCCACGCACAAGGCGTACACAAAATATACCCATATCAAACACCATGAGCGATCTGTACAATCACAACAATTATACATTCATTAGTAAAGGAGCTACCTTTTCCAAACCCTAAGTATGATCCTAGATTAAACTATGGCTCTGATACCACATCAAAGACCGCGAGAAAATTAAATACGTAGTGGAAGAAATTAAATTATAATATTTCCTAAGCTAAAGTCTAGCAATACGTACTTAAGGCATTTTACTTGAATAACTGGTGTTGGATTTTGGTTGGATAGTGCTTTTTGAATGGGAATGTCTACTTGTTCTGCGGGAATACCAGCTAACCGTCGGCTCCTTCAAAAGTATTCTCTAACCTCTATGGACCTTTACTGGTGAAAATAGAACTAAGGTGAAGAAGATTGGAAGAAAAATAGAAGAGGTAAACATTAAAAGAAAAATGAAGGAAAAACGACAAAGGAAACTGTAGCTTAGGACTTTGTTCAAAATGAAAAACAAAAGCTGCTAATTTCTTGGTGAAATTTTCGGTCAACCTCTTTAGTACATAAACCACATGTATATATATATATATATATGTATATATATATATATGCACATATATATGTATGTATATATGTATGTATATATATATATATATACATAAATAGCATCTTTCCTTTTCCTTTCCCAAACCAACCACTGTAAATCCTTCTTCCCTTATTTCTTTTTCCTTTTTCCATGTGGCGGCTCCCTAAGTTAGTAAAATATTCTAGATGCCACATCCAAAACCCTAGTGGACCAGGGCTTTTCTTAATTAGTCTAAGACTAATTAAATAGTTATTTTAATAATTAATTAATCCACTTAGGCCCAATATAAAAATATCCAAGCTAATAAATTAAATTAGTCATTTTATTAAGTAATTATACTACTTGTGCCCAATATAAAATTATTAAAAATAATTAATTAATACAACAACAAACTAAGCCTTAATCCCAAATAACTTGGGGTCGGCTACATGAACCAACGTCAGGTAACGTGTGGTCATCCACATGAATCCTCTCTCGCCACTTTCTTCTATCGAACGTCATACTTTCATCCAAATCTAACAAAGACATATATCTCTTAATTACCTCTATCCATGTCGTTTTAGGCTTACCTCTACCTCTGTCTAACCTATCCTGCCTCACTCTCTCCATCGCCCTAACAGGAGCATCCCTCGGTCTTCTCTGAACGTGTCCAAACCAACGCAGACGACTTTCTCTCATCTTTTCATCAATAGATACCACACCCACCTTTTCTTTAATGATCTCATTTCTAACTCTATCCTTCCTAGTATATCCACCGTAACATACGCATCTCAGCTATTTTCATTTTTTGAATATGACACATTTTAGCTGCCCAACATTCCGTACCATATAACAAAGCAGGTCGTACGACTGCCTTGTAAAACTTTCCCTTTAAATTCAATGGTGCATTACGATCACAAAGAATACCAGTCGCACTCCTCCATTTCAACCAACCCGCCTTAACTCGATGTGCAACGTCGCTATCGAGCTCTCCATCTTTCTGAATAATAGATCCTAGATACCAAAAACAATCAGCGAACGGTATATTTCTACCTTCCAAAGTTACACTCCGAGCTATGTTTCTACTACCACTAAATTTGTATCCCATATACTTTGTTTTACTCCTACTAATTCTGAAACCCTTGGATTCCAATGTCTGCAGCTATAACTCCAATTTAGCATTTACATAGGCTCTAGTCTCATCAATTACTACAATATTGCTCCATCATACATATCATTAATGAGAGTAATATACTTTATTGATACACCTTTCTTGGCCAGCACCCACCAAACTACTTCTCTAGGAACCCTGTCATAGGGTTTTTCTAGGTCAATAAATACCATATGTAAATCTTTCTTTCTTTCCCTATGATATTCAATCATCTACCGTAATAAATAAATTGCCTCCGTAGTGGAACGCCCAGGCATAAAACCAAACTGATTATTTGAAATTTGTATAATGCCCCGTAACCTCTGTTCAATCACTCTCTCCCAAAGCTTCATAGTATGACTCATGAGTTTAATCCCACGGTAATTGGCACAATCTTGGACATCTCCTTTATTCTTGAACAGAGGAATCAGAGTACTCTTCCTCCACTCTGTAGGCATCCTATTAACTTTATATGTCTTGTTGAACAGACTTGTCAGCCACGTAATACCTATATCTCCTAAACACTTCCAAACCTCGATTGGTATATCATCCGATCCTACATCTTTTTTTGGACTCATCCTTTTAAGGGCATTACGGACTTCATGCTTCTGAATACGACGAATCCATGCACAGTTAACCTCTTCGTTCGAAAGTGCCAGGCTACCTACACTCGGAACTTGGACTGGACTCCCGTTGAATAACTTATCAAAATATGATCTCCATCTCTCCTTTATTTCTTCATCCTTAACTAAAACATTGTGGTTTTCGTCCTTTACACATTTCACTACACCTATATCCCTCGTCTTCTTCTCCTTGTAACGCGACAGTCTATATGTATTCTTCTCTCCGTCCTTGGTATCTAACTTTTAACATAAATCCTTGTAAACTATGGCTCTTGCGTTTCTGACAGCTTCTTTAGCTTTTCTACTCGCGACCTTGTATTTCTCAAAATTTTCATCACTCCTACACCTTCCTAAGTTTCTATAGCACTCTCTTTTACTCATGGCTTCTTTCACTTCGTTGTTCCACCACGACACATCCATGTTAAGAGGTATTTTTCCTTTAGATTCCCCAAGCACTTCCTTAGCTACCGTCCTAATACATTGAGCCATCTTTTTCCACATAGTATCTGGATCCATAGCAGAAGACCAATTATCCGCCTCAACTACCTTATTGACAAAGGCTATTCTTTCATCCCCCTGAAGCCTCTACCACCAAATCCTAGGGTCAACTCAAAAATTTTGCTGCTTACTCTTTTTTCCTGAAATTAAAATCAAGGACCAGCAGCTTGTGTTGCGTAACTACACTCTCACCTGGAATAACTTTACAATCCATACAACCACTACGAAACCTACGTCTCATAATAAAGAAGTCTATCTGACTGGCATTTAACCCGCTTCAAAAAATAATTAATTAATAAACCAATTATTTATTCTAGTCCAAATAAATATTAATTGGACTCCTAAAATAATTATTGTAATAATAAATTCAACTGATAAGCTCGTAAAATAAATAAATTTACAAAGGTTAACTAAGCTACTTTGGAGACCAGAAGACATATTATTCTTGGCTACTAAAATAACTGAAATACTCCTACTAACAAATAGTTGTATTTTAAAATTTTAAATATTCTATTTATCATTGTATGAAAATATTAACCCCAAGAATAATATTGCGAGTGCAGTGTCTTCGACCTATAGGTGTAATAATGAAAATACGCATGTATGTAACAGCTGCCATTGAGATAGGAAAAATGCAGTAACATCTTTCTCAATGACATCTACTATCCTCTGATAGCTAGTCTGATAATTCACGACTTCCAGTGTGTATCCTCTTATCATAAGGAGCTGCCCAAAAGTGTACAAAATTCGTCATGTTTTCCAGAGCCTTAGATTAGTAGATTATCTCGGACAATCACAATGAGGTGATTTCTTCACGTAATGAAGTATAGATTCTCTATTGTATAAGTCTATCTTAGTTAATTAGAGTGATACATCTAATGTATAAGGTTATTGACCTTGCGATATGACCTTACTTAACAAACATCAAAGTGTGCAAGTCCAACTTTACCATATTATCAACTTATACTCGAGTCTTAGGGTATTAGTCCATGCAGTAGCTGTGATAAACCAATGTTTATTTAATTTAATACTTTTGTAAAGATTATAGTCGCATGGTCAAATTCTATGTTTTCTAAATACACTGACACTCTTAGGGTGAGTGGACAACTCACTGGTTAAAGGTAAATCATTTCGCATTTAGGAACTATAGTGTAATTATTTAAACATTGATGAAATCTCCAAATCCATCAATCGATCAAGAACAATTTCTTGCTTATCTATTAGTAACTCATAATCTACACCTTACTATGGAAGCACGACCCAATCATGTAGATAACTTATTAACATATTTAGACCTTTAATGTGCAATATATGTAAATAAATAACCATTAATTAATGAAACTTTTATTAATTTCCAAAATATAGAAATATATTATCCATTTTAGGCATACATTCCAATAGATATCTTTTGTATTTGTAAAATTATTTACCCTAGGTTTTGTTTTATTTATAAATAAGTTTTGGTTTCAAAAAAAATAAATAAAAATATTTTTTCCTTTTATTAAAGACGGCAGCGGCTTTGCACTAGCTGTGCTCGGCTATGCACAAAGCATAGCCTGGGCTGGCTTGTATAAGGCCTCGTCAGCTTTCCTCTTCTCCTCTGTACAAGCCCATGACTTCTTCATTCTTCTCCGTTCTACTATGCCAGGTTTCAGCTGTCAGCTCAGTGAGTCCCGCAACCAAAAGTCTTCATACTTTTGAAGTCTATCACAACTAGGTTGGGAATTTAAACCCAACTTAAACACTTAAGGAGAGCTAGAAAATCATGACCCTATATTCAGCATTTTTATCTCTTTTGAAAACCAATTTTTTTTTTTTATTCAATAAAACTTTCTTTTCCTTCTTCTTCAGCGATTCGATTTTCCTACCCTAGCTATTCTCCTCCAAATAATTTCATGTTTTAAATCACCTAGAATATAGAGGTTTATATGAGGATTGATTTTAATGCATCTTTTGGGTAAATTGGTTGAGACAGAATAAGTTCACTAATTTAAATAGAAGATACTTTCTATGGATTGCAAATGAAGTGGGTCTATTCTAAATCCTTCTTGAAACCAAGACAATAACCGATTGTGATATTGGCTAATTAACTTAATATCATGTTTTCAAAAGCTTTTGTCTAAATTGCATATTTTTACATCATTGAGTTGTATATAGTTCTTTATTTTCCTTTTTTATGAATTTATACTTTATTTGATTGGTTAAACAATGAATGAAAAGTTATTTGTGTGTATTTGTTCCTTTGAAGATTAATACTTGTTAATTCCCTAAACTATATTTGTGATGAATATACTTGCTTGTATGTGTATTTTGAGATTAATTTTTTTATTTAAAACTTGACCAAAGGATGGATTTAAATTTAATGATTTTTATACACTTAAAATTTACGCATCAAGTTTTTGGTGCCATTACCGGGGAACATTATCATGAATGCTTAGATTTTTGTTGAATAAACCATGTTTATATGCTTATATGTAAGTATTTGAGTATGTATGTATGTTCTTTGTACGAATAGGTGTCATAATTTTTTCCGTGTATACTTGTAATTTAATGTCCCTACATATTGTAATTTTTCTAACTTTTTATTTGTGAATATGTACTAACTGTCTAACTTGTAAATTCTGTGATCTCAATATTTTCTATTTTCTATAGACCATGACCTTAGTGTATGACTTGATGATTTAAAGCCGACAAAGTAGATCTTCATCCTATGAACTAGAGAACCCTCACAAAGGTCCGAAAGGTTGTAAGTGAAAGGGTAAGAAAAGACATGAAAGTGAATCAACCCAACAATGATGGTAATGTTGGAATTAACAAGTGGACTATGGATGACATTGTGAAACCCACAATCTTGGGTACGGCCTTGAGTATTACGAGACCTAGGATAGAGGCTAACAACTTTGAGATAAAGCCCACCATAGTCCAAATGATCCAAAATATAGTACAATTTAATGGGCTATCTAAGAAAGATCCTATGCACACCTTGTGACCTTTTTAGAAATCTGTGACACTTTTAAAATGAATGATATTTCAGAGAATGCCAGCAAACTAAGGCTTGCCCCCTTTTCCTTGAGATATAGCGTGAAATTTAGGTTAAAATCTTTGGGAGCTAGATCTATTACCACTTGGAACGTTTTAGCTAAAATGTTTTTGGCAAAATACTTTCGCCCAGCTAGAACATCCAAGCTTAAGATTTATATTTTTACCATCCAATAGTTAAAATCTTAAAATCTTTACGAGTATTGGGAGAGGTTTAAGTAGATGATTAGAAAGTGTCCTCATCATGGGTATGAGCTAGGCATGCAAAAGCAAATTTTTCATAGTAGTTCAAATTTTGCTACTAGGCAATTGGTTGATGCCTCTGCAAGAGGCTCGATTAATTCTAAAACCGCAGAGGTGGAATTCAATTTGATTGAAATTTTGGCAAAAAAATAACTATGCTTGGGGGAGTTCGCGGTCAAGGGTTCGTGTTCATAGTTTACATAAGGTGGATGTAATAGCGGCTTTGGAGGCCAAAATAGAGGGACTAACACAAAAAATGGAGCAGATGGCGATTACTCTTTCCCACGGACAAGTAATGAGTGTAAGTTGCGACTTTTGTAGGGAGGAGCACCCAATTCATGAGTGTCAAAACAAGGGGACATCACAAGAATCGTTAGAACAAGATGCGTTTGTGGACAATGGACGACAAGGTAATAATCCCTATAGCACCACTTACAACTCGGGTTGGAGGAATCATCCTAACTTTGTGTGGAATAACCAAAACTAACCTAGGTAAGTTTCTTCAAATTTTGGGACTCAAAGGACTCAACTGCCCTGGCCGTACAATGCCCCACTAGCTAAGCCATCATTAGTGGAATTGGTTAACCATCCACGAGAAACCGATCACCCTCTAAGGTAAGCAAAAACTATCTGAACCTCTTGATTCCTTTCTTCCATCAATTCTTCTCCTTTTCTTCCCTTGAATCACGCCACTTAAAGGTTGATTTCATCACTTTTTCTTATTTTTAGTCATATGGAAGGAAAAAAGGTAGCTTTTCTCTTCCAATCAAGCAAACTCGGGATGGTAACCATAGGAGCATTGAGATCTTGCAAACCCGGTTGTTGCAAGGTAAGAGGATACATACCCTTGATGTTGAAACTAAAGTTTAATGTGGTTGATGAGGTCCAATAGCATGATAAATGGATAGATTGAGTCGAGCAATTAACTGAGCCTATTCGATGGATGGCTATGCCATGTTTTATTGTGGTAATGATGAATATGAGTTGTCAAAGTCAAGTCACGACCTTTTTGATATAATATTCCTGTCTTTGGGGATTGGATAATTTATTTGGAATTAGATAGTGGATTGCAATTTATTATAGGAATAAATAAGTTTAAAACATGTTTGAATCAATTGAGACCCTGATCATGATATTATACGATTTTAGATTAGGAGGATAATTGAGGAAAGCGGGCTATGATTTTATTTCATTTGTCTGAGGCATATCAAGTAAGTCCTTGCATAAACTCTTTTATTAAATGTGGAGATGGCAAGTCTATGTTGTGAAGCTTTGTAAAGCTATTGTTAAACTATGGTTGCTTGGGTTGTAAACGTGTATATTTATTCTTAAAACCTTTTTAAAAAAGCCACATTTTACAAAGACAAGGTATGGAAATATTTGGAATCAGGATTTGACAGATATGTTTGCTGAGTACTCAACACGGGTAGGCTAACAATACTAGTCTTGGAGGGTTAGAGTAAGTCTTCTGGCAGGAGTCCACCTCCAGAAGATGAACTCTGCTTGAAAAGGCGACAGTGTTGGTTGGTCAGGCCGTCCAAGCTAGCATGTGTACCTAGTAAGGTACTATTTATTTTTCGGGCATGGATACCGGGATGGTTTTGTTGGGTGTAGAGAAGGAGGAGTATCTCACCCGGTGATCTGTACACTCACTTTGATCAGAATGCCCAACGTGTGGTAATCTGGTCCCGGCAAGGTGTAAAAAGTGTGGTGCCTTGTCCTTATAGAGCCCAACGTGTGGTGACATGATTGTTTATTCGAGTGGATAATTTGTTTTGTGTAAAGCGTTATTATGAGAAAAACCCACTCATTGCGAAAAGAGATTATTTATGACTTGCCAAATGTTTCTACAAATGTTTTACACTATGCAGACACGTACTGTGTTAAAACACCATGTGCACATACAAGACATACTGAGATTTATTCTCACACTATTTTATATCATGTTTTTAGGAGGTAGATTGTGCTAAGCCAGCAGGGCATTAATAGTTGAAGCTTTTGTTATTTTTCCTGCTTTTGTTCTAGGAGACATTTGTTGTGTAAGCTTTGGAACGATATTTGTTCATTCCGTATTTGTTCTAATTTGAGCCTGATGTAGTAGGAGTTCTTCTCTATTTGTCTAAGTTGATTCTTTTGGGGTTGCCTTTGCATTTATACCTCGTTTTAAAGACCCCTTGTCCTACGGGACGGGGTAACATCCCTGCCCTTTTAGCGTACGTAGTAGTAGGGTGTTACAAGTGGTATCAGAGCCCTGGTTTAGGAAATTACTTGACTTACTATGTTCTATTACATTAAGTATTTTGATCTGGTGCTAATTTTTGCCTTCCACTTTTAGGATAGTCAAAAGAGTGGTAGCGGCTGTCAGAGACTGGCCCGCTGGCTGCGAGAATCTACCTGCCCCAACACTCGTAGCCGAGCCACCCTCGTATGATTCGGAGAGAGAGCATGAGCCGCCAGTGCTAGATGACCCAGCAGTTGAGGCAGAGATAGAGGTTGAAGGGAGCATAGAGGAGTATGGGGAAGATGATGAGCAGGAGGTAGTCGCGGTTACCAGTGAGGGTGAGGAAGATGAGGAGATGGCTGAGTTGAGTGTGGGGGAGGTAGATGAGCTCGGGAATGAGGGAGACGATGAGAACGAGAGAGAGAGATGGCGGGGATAGAAGAAGAGGATGAGGAGGTAATAGAGGTTCCCCGAACCCCGCAGATAAGAGAAGTTGATAGGACTCCTGTTTGCTACGACCTTTGGGAGCCTAGTGGTGAAGGATATAGGCCGAGGGATGGAGATGCCCCGGGAGGGGGGAAACTTGGGCAGTTAGCACTAGGAGTGGTGGATAAGGGAAAGAGGAAGCTAGAAGAGGGTCCTAAGGGGTTTGGACTCTGATATGGACTGGGAATAGATGCCAAGTTGTGGAGAGAGGGGTTGCTTGATTCATCTGAATCGGGGAGTGAGAGGCATGTGCCTAAGGGAGCAGTTAGATTAGCATTGGATGAGCTTTATGAGACGGCCATGAGAGGCAACAGGGGCCACGAGGGTGAGTCAGGGCAGTCAAGTGAGACTGTTTCTTTTGCAAGGGACTACATAGGGAGATCGGATAACTCCGTAGGGTGGCTTGTGGAACCAGCCTCTGACGACTCCGATGCCTCTGTTGAAACTAGAGAGAGTCGAGTATAGAAAACCCGTAGCATTTACTTTTCTTCCTTTGGGATTTACATTCCTTTGTTTGTTTATTCTTTTAAAAGAAGCATGTTGTTTATAGGGCTTTATTATTTTATTAAATAAAAGGGCATCGCATGTGATAACCCCTTCTTTTCTACAAAAGAATGGTTTATATGAAAAGCATGAGTTTTATTACTTGATTTTACCCTACATAATATCATCACATTCTCTTTTGTAATGAGTGGATAGCATACCTATTAACTAATCACGCACCTGAGCATACTGTTTTCCCCTTGGTAACTATCTGACTTTGAGTAAATATGATCAAAGATGGTACCGAGATGCAGAATAGTCGTACATAGCATAACTATGCTGGAAAGTGCAGCCTCCACCCCAGAATTTGAGCAGATGCATCGTTCCACCCCCGACGTGGAAGAGCACTTGCCACGAGAGCAAGAGTTAGCTTTAGAGTGGTCACGAGATGTGACCATGGGTCAGGCTTCTGACAAGATGGCCTCGATCCTGCAGAACCTGACGGAAAAAGTAGATGGGGTGTCCAGGAAACCACTGCGGGGAGAAGATGAGGCCTTGGAGCGTTTCCTAAAGTTCCAACCTCCCATATTACAGGGAGAGGTGGAGTAGGATGAGAAGCCCGAGTACTGGATTGAATAGATGGAGGATATTTTCGCTGCCTTGCAGTACTCAGAAGAGAGGATGGTGAAGTGTACTGCTTTCTGGCTGAGGGGACCGTCTCGGGTATGGTGGCAGCGAGTACGGAGTGATTGGGACAAAGAGGAGCAAGAATGGACATGGGACGACATTATAGAAGCTTTTCGGGTTGAGTACATTCCTCGATGGGTAGCTGAGAAGAGGGAGGATGAGTTCCAGACCCTCAAGTAGGGGGGCATGTCCGTCGTACAGTATGCAGCCCGGTTCATGCAATTGTCCAAGTACTGCAAGTGCTTGGTAGACACGGAGTAGAAGCGCACCAGGCAATTCGTAAAGGGGCTGAGGCCAGATTTAAGGAAGGCATTAGCTCCATCACTGCCTACATCATACACTGCCGCCGTGGACGCAACTTCCCGTACGGAGAATGAAGATCGGCATCGACCGGTGAACCAACCCTTCCAACCGAATCGTCCACCTATGAGGCCTTCAAGTAACAAGCGACTTACGGGCTCTATGCCGTGGGGAAATCGGAGTAAGCAGCCTCGAGTGCCTATGGCCAGACCAAT
Organism: Voacanga thouarsii; assembly: GCA_026120185.1. Classification (NCBI taxonomy): domain Eukaryota; kingdom Viridiplantae; phylum Streptophyta; class Magnoliopsida; order Gentianales; family Apocynaceae; genus Voacanga; species Voacanga thouarsii. The sequence continues at coordinate 144,633 of JANUWF010002193.1, forward strand.
GCAAGGCATCTTAAATTGCCGACTGTATAGAAAATAGGGCCACACCGAGAGGATTGCTGGGGCAACGGGAGTGTGAGGAGGTGCTTCAATTGTGGGGACCCAGGTCATCTGAGGAACGCCTGCCCTAAACCCTTAAGTATTGGGCAGACCGTCTCAACCCAGCCAATGGGAGTCAACCGAGGTGCTGTTACTGGACCAGCTGGAATGGGAGGCCAGAAGCCCCAGGTGAAGGCTAAGGTCTCTGCCCTGATCAGAGAGGAAATCGGGGCAAACACCGCCGTGATCGAAGGTAAACTTTCTATCCAAGGTTGTCTTGTTAATGTTTTGATAGATCCAGGATCCACACACTCTTTTGTAAGCAAAGTTTGTGCATCACATCTGGGTTGGGAAGGAAAGGAATTACCCTATACCCTAGTAGTAAGTTCACTCTTAGGAAATTTGGTAGAAGCAGGTAAGAAAATGGGGAGTTGTGGATGTAGGATTTCTATCATGCATAATCAAATTAAGCGCAGCGGAAAACAACAAGAAATTCAAGCCATGGATCACGGGTTTGCAATAGAAATGGGAAACATGAGAAGATTGCGTTTATTACCTCGTGAAGCCATAATTCAAAAATTTCAGAAGAACGCAAGCGTGATCCAAATTATCCAAAACCATTCACTGCAGCTCAACTGAAGTCCAAGAAAGAACTCCCTCTAATGATAATCCACACAAGGTTGAATGTTCACAATCTCAGAATTCTATGCTAGTAGAACTCGAGAGGCTAGGGTTTTGATCAAGAAGAGAGACGACAAGGGTTTGATCAAGAGAGAGGCAGAGAAACGGTTTCTCTGTTATTGCGTGAATGGTCTGTCTCTAACCCTAAGGAAACCGTTTCCTTATATTTATAGATTTATAATTACCATAAATTACAACTTAGTCCTTCAACGTCCAATTGTCAACAAATTGGTCCTTGAAGTTTACTTAATTACAATTAGGTCCCATGAATTATAACAAACTTATAATTCACCTATAAATATATTCACTTCTCTTAATTAACCCCACAATATTATCAAATAATATATTTGAGCATTCAAACATTTATTGTGTGTGACCCATTAGGTTTCCTGGTCTTATTGGTAGTATAATAAGAATTAATTCTAACAATATTAGAATTAAGAATCTTTAATAAAAAAAGGATTAAATTTATTAAATTTTTAATTAATAAATTCATATTTAGCATATCAAGAGCGACATCTAGCAATGACTCTTGACCACCCAAAAGTCTAGAAAGTCAAGTGGCTTGACATGAACCTTTCAATAGCAAATTATCAGTGCAATAAACTCCTTTCAACATACAATATCTCATTCGGTCTAGAGCATGGAATTAGTGCTGGTATCAGAGAGACGGCTAGGGTTTGATCAAGAGAGAGGCAGAGAAACGGTTTCTCTGTTATTGCGTGAATGGTCTGTCTCTAACCCGAAGGAAACCGTTTCATTATATTTATAGATTTATAACTACCATAAATTACAACTTAGTCCTTCAACGTCCAATTGTCAACAAATTGGTCCTAGAAGTTTACTTAATTACAATTAGGTCCCATGAATTATAACAAACTTATAATTCACCTATAAATATATTCCATTCTCTTAATTAACCCCATAATATTATCAAATAATATATTTGAGCATTCAAACCTTTATTGTGTGTGACTCATTAGGTTTCCTAGTCTTATTGGTAGCATAATATGAATTAATTCTAACAATATTAGAATTAATAATCCTTAATAAAATAAAGGATTAAATTTATTAAATTTTTAATTAATAAATTCATATTTAGCATATCAAGAGCGACATCTAGCACTGACTCTTGACCACCCAAAAGTCTAGAAAGTCAAGTGGCTTGACATGAACCTTTCAATAGCAAATTATCAGTGCAATAAACTCCTTTCAACATACAATATCTCATTCGGTCTAGAGCATGGAATTAGTGCTGGTATCAGAGAGACGGCTAGGGTTTGATCAAGAGAGAGGCAGAGAAACGGTTTCTCTGTTATTGTGTGAATGGTCTGTCTCTAACCCGAAGGAAACCGTTTCATTATATTTATAGATTTATAATTACCATAAATTACAACTTAGTCCTTCAACGTCCAATTGTCAACAAATTGGTCCTAGAAGTTTACTTAATTACAATTAGGTCCCATGAATTATAACAAACTTATAATTCACCTATAAATATATTCCATTCTCTTAATTAACCCCGTAATATTATCAAATAATATATTTGAGCATTCAAACCTTTATTGTGTGTGACCCATTAGGTTTCCTGGTCTTATTGGTAGCATAATATGAATTAATTCTAACAATATTAGAATTAATAATCCTTAATAAAATAAAAGATTAAATTTATTAATTTTCTAATTAATAAATTCATATTTAGCATATTCAGAGCGACACCTAGTAATGACTCTTGACCACCCAAAAGTCTAGAAAGTCAAGTGGCTTGACATGAACCTTTCAATAGAAAATTATCAGTGTAATAAACTCCTTTCAACATACAATATCTCATTTGGTCTAGAGCATGGAATTAGTGCTGGTATCAGAGAGACGGCTAGGGTTTGATCAAGAGAGAGGCATAGAAACGGGTTCTCTGCTATTGCGTGAATGGTCTGTCTCTAACCCTAAGGAAACCATTTCATTATATTTATAGATTTATAATTACCATAAATTACAGTTTAGTCCTTCTACGTCCAATTGTCAACAAATTGGTCCTTGAAGCTTACTTAATTACAATTTGGTCCCATGAATTATAACAAACTTATAATTCACCTATAAATATATTCTCTTCTCTTAATTAGCCCCAGAATATTATCAAATAATATATTTGAGCATTCAAACCTTTATTGTGTGTGACCCATTAGGTTTCCTAGTCTTATTGGTAGCATAATATGAATTAATACTAACAATATTAGAATTAATAATCCTTAATAAAATAAAGGATTAAATTTATTAATTTTCTAATTAATAAATTCATATTTAGCATATCAAGAGCGACATCTAGCAATGACTCTTGACCACCCAAAAGTCCAGAAAGTCAAGTGGCTTGACATGAACCTTTCAATAGCAAATTATCAGTGCAATAAGCTCATTTCAACATTCAATATCTCATTCTGTCTAGAGCATGGAATTAGTGCTAGTATCAGAGAGACAGCTGGGTTTGATCAAGAGAGAGGCAGAGAAACGGTTTCTCTGTTATTGCGTGAATGGTCTGTCTCTAACCCTAAGGAAACCGTTTCCTTATATTTATAGATTTATAATTACCGTAAATTACAGCTTAGTCCTTCAACGTCCAATTGTCAACAAATTGGTCCTTGAAGTTTACTTAATTACAATTAGGTCCCATGAATTATAACAAACTTATAATTCACCTATAAATATATTCCCTTCTCTTAATATTATCAAACAATATATTTGAGCATTCAAACATTTATTGTGTGTGACCCATTAGGTTTCCTAGTCTTATTGGTAGCACAATATGAATTAATACTAACAATATTAGAAATAATAATCCTTAATAAAATAAAGGATTACATTTATTAATTTTCTAATTAATAAATTCATATTTAGCATATCAAGAGAGACATCTAGCAATGACTCTTGACCACCCAAAAGTCCAAAAAGTCAAGTGGCTTCACATGAACCTTTCAATAGCAAATTATCAGTGCAATAAATTCCTTTCAACATACAATATCTCATTCGGTCTAGAGTATGGAATTAGTGCCAACTCCTTCCAGAATATTATTAATTCTTGCCCGAATATTTTAGCACTTGTTCAAGAAATCCATTACTCGATATGTGTATCAATTGGAACTATTTCCATCACATAGTCGCCTTGGCCAAGGACTTCATGAGTAATGATTTCTACAAGTGGCCTTGAGATGCACTATCCTACTACTAGGAGTGGTGAATCCTTTATTGACCCTCTCAACTACTTTTATTTACTTTACGTTGTACCCAATATCCATCCCATAGGCGGTCCTAGATAAGACTCCAAAGATTAGAATCAATGTACAACGCTCGATAAACAAAGTACCTTGGAGATCTCAAGTCTAAGGATACTTGCACACTTGCTATAATGAGATTCTACCACTGGCACTAAATAGTTATCCAAGTGATTATCTCGTAGCTAGGTCATCCAATGAACTTGTTTCAAAACAAGCATCCACACATTAATCCTGAGTATCCCAATACCCACGGATATGAGAACCACCGCTTGATCCAATCAAGAGATGTAACATGTGCCAGTCTTGGCGTATTAATAATGTCACATCTTATTAATACTATGTCTGGGGATTATTTAAGTACAAACACTGCATAGTGTAGTTGGAATCTCATATCATGATCTCTATCATGATTTCCTTAACACTGTGTTGTACTAGAGACTTTATCTAACAGTTTGTACACATATTTAGATATAACAATCAAATTGAAAGATAAAGAATGCCTGTTATTAATTTAATATACAATATACATGGTACAAGTGATTGCCTCTAGGGCACAACACTAACAGTGGAGTTGAGGTAGGAAAGGAAATTTTGGAGGCCGACTTCATAATTCTACCCATAGACAATTATGACCTGATCTTGGGCATGGACTGGTTGTCAAAGCACGGAGCTCGTGTGGACTACAAGATCAAGACGGTACAGTTTGTGAGACCTAGTCGGGATGTAATTGAATTCAATGGCAGACGAATGAATGAACTAAAATTTTTTATTTCTGGTGCTAAGGCCAAGAAGTTGCTCAAGAAAGGATGTACGGGATATTTGGCCTATCTCTTGAACAAACCTAATGATTAGTGTACCTTGTAGAGTACGGAAGTTGCAAAAGATTTTCCAGACGTTTTCCCTACTGAGCTCACTTCCCTACCCCCTGAACGGGAGTCAAGCTTACCATAGACCTGATTACCGGTCCAGAACCGGTGTCAGAACCCCCTACCGGATGGCACCGACGGAGTTGAAGGAGTTAAATGAGCAATTGGAGGAATTGGTGAGGCAAGGCTACAACCGACCGAGCACGTCATCGTGGGGAGCCCCGGTATTGCTTGTTAAGAAGAAAGATGGTACTTTGAGGCTATGCATTGACTATCAGGGACTGAACAATCTAACGATAAAAAATAAATACCCTCTACTCTTGATCGATGAGCTGTTCGATCAACTTCAAGGCGCCGCTTATTTTTCGAAGTTGGACTTGCGGCAAGGATACTATCAGGTGAGGATTAAGGAAGAAGACATTCCTAAGACTGCTTTTAGCACGTGGTAAGGCCACTACGAATTTGTGGTAATGTCGTTCGGTGTAACCAATGCACCGGCAGTTTACATAGATTTGATGCATTACGTTTTCCAACCATACTTGGACAAGTTCGTGGTTATCTTCATCAATGATATCTTAATCTACTCCAAGAACCCAGAGGATCATGCAGAGCACTTAAGGTTGGTCCTGGAGAAGCTGAGGAAATTTAAGTTTTTTGACAAGTTCTGTAAATGTGAGTTTTGGTTAAGCTCGGTATCCTTCCTCGGCCATGTGATATGCAGGGATGGGATCAAGGTGGACCTTGCCAAGATGGAAGCCATAGCTAATTGGAAACAACTGGAGAACATTACCGAGATACAAAGTTTCCTTGGGTTGGCCGGATACTATCGGCGTTTCATTAAAAAAAAATTCTATTCTGGCTTCACCGATGACGCGACTGTTAAAGAAGGATGTTGCTTTTCCTTGGAGTGAGAAGTGCGAGAAGTGCTTCCAAGAGCTTAAGAGGAGGTTGATTATAGCACCTGTGCTGATCCTACCCGAGGCCGACAAGCCCTATGCACTCTATGCAGACGCGTCCAAGGAAGGTCTAGGAGCTGTGCTGATGCAGGAAGGGAAAGTCATAGCTTATGCGTCTTGGAAGCTAAAGCCGCATGAAGCTAATTATCCAACACATGACTTAGAGCTGGCAGCCATAGTGTTCGCCTTGAAGAAGTGGCGACACTATTTGTACGGTGCTCATTATGAAGTCTTCACTGACCATAAGAGTATGAAGTACATCTTCACACAGATGGACCTGAATCTCCAACAGCGTAGATGGATGTAATTTCTGGACGAGTATAAATGTCCTATCAATTATCACTTGGGCAAAGCAAATGTGATAGTTGACGCATTGAGTCGGAAGGTGAAGATGGCACACTTGAGAATGTAGGAGGTGACCGCAGTCCAGGACATCCTGGAGCAAAAGGCAGAAGTTTAAGAGAGGAATATCTGCGTGAGCAACTTGACCTTGAAACCCGATCTGGATCAGGAAATTGTATCAAGCAAACAGCACAGTATGGAATTTCAGACCTTCAAGGAGAAAGAAATCACAAGAGGAAGTGATTTTCGGACCGACGAGAAGGGGGTATTATATTTTCGGGATCGGATATTCGTACCAGACATCCAAGGCTTAAGAAAGAGGATACTGGACGAAGCTCACAAGAGCAAGTATACCATACACCCTGGGGAGGTAAAGATGTACCAAGACTTGAAGAAGAAATATTGGTGGGGTGGAATGAAAATAGATGTAGTTCAGCATGTGTCAACTTGCCTTACGTGCCAGAAGGTTAAAGTGGAGCATAAGAAGTCTGTAGGGTTACTGCAACCGTTACCGATTCCCGAGTGGAAATGGGAAAAGGTGACTATGGATTTTGTGACTGGTTTTCCGATGACCAAGTCACAGAAAGATGCAATCTGGGTGGTGGTAGACCGATTGACCAAGACAGCGCATTTTATATCAGTGAACGTGCGAGACTCGATGGAAAAGTTGGCTTAGACGTATACCCGAGAAATTGTAAGGTTGCATGGGGTACCGTCGAGCATGGTATCGGATAGGGACCTTAGATTCACTTCTAGATTCTGGGGTAAGTTCCAGGAGTCTTTGGGTACTACACTGAAATTCAGCACTTTTGCTCATCCGCAGACCGATGGTTAATTTTTGAGACTCATTCAGATACTAGAGGATATGCTCCGAGCAAGTATCTTGGACTTTGGAGATAAATGGATCGAGTCTTTACCGCATGCAAAGTTGGCGTACAACAACAGCTATCAGGCATTAATTGGGATGGCACCGTACGAAGCGCTATTTTGGCAAAAATGTCAAGTACTGATATACTGGGGATGGATAGAAGAGGGGAACGTTAAAAGGACTGGCGACGTATGCATTCAAGAAATGACAGACAAGGTCAAGGTTATCCGAGAAAGGTTAAGGACAGTGCAAAGCCGACAGAAAAACTACGTAGATTCTAGAAGAAGGGAACTAGAGTTCCAAGTGGGTGATTGTGCATTGTTGAAGTTGACTCCTAGTAGGGGAATCCTGAGGCATATGAGAGGTGGGAAGTCGAGTCCTATGTATTTAGGACCATTCCCGATATTGGAGAAAGTTAGGCTGGTTACCTATAGATTGGACCTACCTGATGGTCTAACTGGGATGCATGATGTATTCCATGTATCTCAGTTGAAGAAGTACAAACCCGATCCAAGTCATGTACTCAATGAGGAACCATTGGAATTGCAGCCGAATTTGAGTTAGGTGGAGAGACCAGTTAAGATCTTGGAGCGAAGTATCAAGACCCTCCGAAACAAGAAGATACCTATGCTGAAAATACTTTGGGATCATCATGGAGAACAAGATGCAACATGGGAAATGGAGGAATGGTTAAGGCGGAAGTATCCGGATATGCTCTAAAGGTATGGAATCTGAATTTCGGGACGAAATTCTCTTAAGGGGCAGGGGATGTAATACCCCACCCAAAACCACCATTGACTATAGGGAAAAAGTCATGCATTGCATAGCATTTCGCATTTCATGTGTTATCTTAGAAACTATTCTTGCATAGGTGCATGTGATTTTCAAAGTTGCTTTTGCATTTGATTTATTTGGTGAGAAATAATTGGGTTGTTTAAGAGTTGGTTAAGTGAAGTTTAGTCGAGGAGATGGAAGGATGAGAATTAGGGTGGAAAGAATTTCTTAGAGAAATATTAGCATTGGCGTTGGTTTGGAATAGCGGGGAGGTTGGTGATTTCTCTTGGTGACCCAAGTTCGAATCTTACCTTTTTTTATTCTTAGTTTCTTTTTGAAAATTCTTTTCCTAGACTTCTACATGTCTTGGCCGAAAAAAGACCAAGCCATCCTAAAGAAATTTCAGCGCCATTATTCTAAGGAAATAAGTCTCTATAGTTATTTCCTAAATTCAAGGATTTTTTATGTGAACAAAGACCACCTTTATTTTCAAGCCTTTATTCTCTTGGATTTTCGAAAAACCCTAGCTGAAAAATTAAAATTCTAGCTGATTTCAACTTATTAGATTTGGTAATGGATAGTTGGAATTAATGAGTTGTTCTCCTAGTTGGAAACCTTGTTGATATTGAACTTAGAACCTTAGCTAAAAATCTGGAAAATTTTCTAGCTAGTGCCGCCACTTTTTGAGGGAATTTTAGCTCAACTCAAACTCTTTCAACACTAGGGAATCTTATCCTAAATCCTTTAGGAAATCAGATTTTATGTTTATCCTACTTCAACTAGGTTTTGCTTCCTTTTTCTAGCAGAATTTCGGCAGCCTTGTGCAAGCACAAACTGTCCGAAAGTCCAGCACTTTTAAGTGCAATCCAACTCTTCAAACCTTAGCTCAAATCACCTAAAACATCTTCCATCAATTCATATTATTTTTTCTGCAAAAATCATATTTTATTCACAAAACAACTCCAGAATTTCGGCCAAGCTTCTGCCCAGAATTTTTGACAGCTTCCTATCAGAAATTTCAGCCAGATTGTACTCCTACTCAAACGAAATTTCTGCACACCAAAACTGACCAAAATCCTCAGCAAATTAAGCCAATTTTCAGCACAAAATACCCTCACCCTTTTCTCTGTAAATCGCAACAGAACAACAACTGCAAACGTCTAAAATTTCTTCCCCTTTGTTCAGCAAATTTTCACACAGCAAATCACTGCATGCGCATAGAATTTTAGTTCTCAAAAACTACCCAAACTCATCCTTGTTTTCGCCAAAATTTCCGAACACATATAGCCCTTTACTTAAGCTATATTTCGGCCAGTATAAGGGAGCAAATTGCAGAATATTTTCTTCTCATAAACCCTCCCAAATTCAATATCAATAAGGTGCATAGCAAGCTGCAATTTTCGCCCTTGCTGTCCAAGAAACCTAAAGCCATTAGGAGTCATTCTAAATACCACCATCTAACCCTAAACCAATCTACTCTAACCCTAAAACTCAGTAGCCAGCTACCCTCTCCATTCTACACGAAAAATTTCAGCAAGAACCTCTCAACAATTTTCGAGAATCACAAGTACAACTCCTAGCAAGAAATTGATCACCCTCTAAGGTAAGCAAAAACCATCTTAACCTCTTAATTCCTTTCTTCCATCAATTGTTCTCCTTTTCTTCCCTTGAATCACGCCACTTAAAGGATGATTTCATCCATTTTACTTATTTTTAGACATAAGAAAGGAAAGAAGGTAGTTTTTCTCTTCCAATCATGCAAACTCGGGACGGTCACCATAGGAGCATCGAGATCTTGCAAACCCGGTTGTTGCAAGGTAAGGGGATACATACCCTAGATGTCGAAACTAAAGTTCAATGTAGTTGTTGTAGTCCAATACCATGATGAATGGGTAGATTGAGTCGAGCAATTAACTGAGCCTATTCGATGGATAGCTATGCCATGTTTTATTGTGGTAATGATGAATATGAGTTGTGACGATCAAGTCAAGACCTTTTTGATATAATATTCTTGTCTTTGGGGATTGGATAGTTTATTTGGAATTAGATAGTGGATTGCAATTTGTTATGAGAATAAATAAGTTTAGAGCGTGTTTAAATAACTTGAGACCCTGATCATGATATTATATGGTTTTAGATTAGGAGGATAATTGAGGAAAGCGAGCTGTGATTTTATCTCATTTGTCTGAGGCATATCAAGTAAGTCCTTGCATAAACTCTTTTGTTAAATGTGGTGATGGCAAGTCTATGTTGTGAAGCTTTGTAAAGCTATTGTAAAACTACGGTTGCTTGGGTTGTAAACGTGGATATTTATTCTTTAAACGGTTTTGTCAAAATAACGATTTTATCAAGAAAACTATTCTTTTCTTTAAACTTTTAGAACACCCTTTTAAGAAAACCATGTTTTACAAAGCCAATGTATGGAAATATTTGGAATCAGGAATTGACGGATATGTTCGTTGAGTACTCAATAGGGGTAGGCTAACAATACTAGTCTTGGAGGGTTAGAGTAAGTCTTCTGGCAGGAGGCCACCTCCAGAAGATGAGCTCTGCTTGAAAAGGTGATAGTGTTGGTTGGTCAGGCCGTCCAAGCTAGCATGTGTACCTGGTAGGGTACTATTTATTTTCCGGGCATGGACACCTGGATGGTTTTGTTGGGTGTAGAGAAGGAGAAGTATATCACTCGGTGAGTTGTACACTCAGCTTGATCAGAACGCCCATCGTGTGGTAGTCTGGTCTTGGCAAGGTGCACAAAGTGTGGTGCCTTGTCCTCATGGAGCCCAACGTGTGGTGACATGACTGTTTATTTAAGTCGATGATTTATTTTCTCTAAAGCGCGATTATGAGAAAAACCCACTCCTTGCGAAAAGAGATTATTTATGACTTGCCAAATGTTTCTACAAATGTTTTACACTATGCATACACGTACTGTTTAAAACACCATGTGCACACACAGGACATACTGAGATTTATTCTCATACTATTTTATATCATGTTTTTAGGAGAGAGATTGTACTAAGCCAGCGGGGCATTGATAGTTGAAGCTTTTGTTATTTTTCCCTTTTTTGTTTTAGGAGACATTTGTTGTGTATGCTTTGGAATGATATTTGTTCATTCTGTATTTGCTCTAATTTGAGCCTAAAGTTATAGGAGTTCTTCTATATTTGTCTATGTTGGCTCTTTTAGGGTTGCCTATACATTTATACCTCGTTTTAAAGACCCCTTGTCCTATGAGACGGGGCGACATCCCCGCCCTTTTAGGGTAGCGATTACGTAATATGTTTATGAACTTTACCTAAAAGAAATTAATATACTTAACCCTATGCATTCATGAATGATTGAACTAGAAGGTCTTACCTCCTCGTGTTGTTTTGGATGCCATGTCCAAAGTAAAATAATTCTACTCCTATGTAATCTATGTAAACTAATTACATAAATTCCTAAAGAGAGAAAACCACGAGTTACATTCGAGGGGAGTTAGATGAGAAGAATATTACACAAGAATTCTAGATAAGACAGGACACGCAAACCCTATTTCATAAAAAAATAAAATTGTAAAATACATGAACATATATAATTGTTTTTAGACAATAACCATCCACCATGCCATTAATTATGCTTAAACAAAATAAAAATATAATTTTTATTATTCCGAAATCACTATTTTGGAAAAATAAAACTAATTCTAAAATCAATATTTGAGAAAAATACTTCAATTTTAAAATAATTATTTTGAAAAATAAAATTGTTTATCTCAAAACTAATTTTGAGAAAATGCTTTTGGGTTCCGTCTCTCATCGAATTAGATTTTTTCCCTTTCAAAATTCTATTTCTAATTTTTTTTAAATTGCTGGAACGTCGCGATATAGAGAAGAACCGGCGTCGGTTAGATGCCCAAGACGGCACCAGGTCTAGTTTGGTTTTAAGAAAATATTTCTAGAAACGATTTCTGGATGTCGCGGAAACAACTTAGAACCAACGCCGGTTTGGAGCTAGAGCCGGCGCCGGTTGTAGACAGGAAGAGGTAGCAGATTTCAAAAATTTTCCAGAAACAATTTCTGCAGCCTTTATCTTCTGCAACAGTTTACGGAGAACAATTCTCAGTAGAGTTTTTCTATTTTGAAGCTCAAAACAACAACCAATTTGTTAGGTTAAACAAAAACAAAACAAAAAATTAGGATGAAATGAAAGGCAACAAACTTGTTCAAGAAAATGTTTTTCTGCAAAAAAAACTTGCAGCACATAAAGAAAACTTTTTTCGAAATATGCTATAACTACTACACAAGCATATTACACTACGGACCTAACCCAAAATGCTCGAAACGATTTCAACTATAGTGAAAACAATTTTTCACAGTGAACAAAGTCATATATGAGTACATGAAATAGCTTTCACGCAAGAACAATGTCTGCAAACCACACATAGCAGGGCTCTAATACCTTTGTTGGGTATCTCGTGCATAACATATATGGCACAGTGGAAAAATAGGATTGAGATACCATCCCAGGACTCGCATATGATTGGAAAACAAGACATATAGAGAACAAAGGAAAAAAATTTACCTTTCATTGAATGTTCGAAAAACAAAATTTTTCGTTCTTCAAGTTTGATGATTGTGGTGCGATCTACCAATCCTCTTGATTAAACACCACGAGAGTTGAATATTCAACCACTATAATCATAGTGTGTGATTATCTCTAACAGAAATCCACATGGAGGATCACACTCAAGCACCAAGATTTTTTGTGCTTGTAGAAAACAAAGTGGTGGCTAGGGTTCTTCTTGTTTTTTAGAAAAATGAGAGAGAGAGAGAGAGAGAGAGAGAGAGAGAGAGAGAGAGAGAGAGAGAGAGAAGAAGAAGAAGAAGAAGAAGAAGAAGAAGAAGAAGAAGAAGAAGAAGAAGACGACGAAGAAGAGAAGGGTTTTTAGGAGAGTTGTTTTCCTTGTGTTGCTCACGCAAAAAATAGGTATCATGTGTGTCCCATAAAACACGAAAAACCCAACTTAAAACACACCATCTGAGAATTCCATAACAATTAGATTTCTCTAAATGTAATTGGAACCATCAAGTTCTCACAATTATAATTTGGCCCATAAATTATAAATAATTATAATTTAGCCACAACAACTTCCCTTTCTCACAATTAACCCCACTATGTTATCAAATAATATCTTGAGTATATAATCCTCTATTGTGTGTGACCTATTGGTTTCCCAGTCAATTGGTAGCGAACATGAATTATTTCAAACGTCTTTGAGATTAATAATCTATAATTAATTAGAAATAATCATATTAATTGTAATTACGATTGGTTTATTAATTCATCAATTAATAAACCCATATTCCATGAGCGGTATCATGCAACACATCATGACCACCTAAGAGTCCAAGAAATCAAGTGGCTTGACACGAACCCTTCAATAACAAACTATAGTACAATTAACTCATTTCACCATACAATATCTTATTCAGTTTAGAGTACGGAATTAGTGCCAACTCCTTCCAGAATATATTATTTCTGACCCGAATATAATAGTATTTGTACCTGGAACCTACTAGTCTAGATGTGTATCAATTGGAACTGTTTCCAATACACAATCACCTTGGCCATGGACTTCTCGAGTAGTAATTCCTACAAGTGGCCGTGAGATATTTACCCCTACTGTTAGGATTGGTGAAGCCTTTATTGACCATCTCTACTACTTTTATTTACCTCACAATGTACCCAATATCCATCCCATAAGTGGCCCTCGATCTAGCCCCATAGATTGGAATCAAAGCACAATGCTCAGCAAAAAAAAGTACTTTAGAGATCTTAAGTCTAAGAATACTTGCACGTTTGCAATATTGAGATTATATCATTAGCACTAAATAGTTATCCATGTGATTATCTTATAGCTAGGTCATCCAATGAACTTGTTCCATTAAAAAGCATCCACGTGTTAACTTTGAGTATCTCAATACTCACGGATATGAAAACCACCGCCTAATCAAATTAGGAAGTCTAACACATGCTAGTCTTAATGCATTAATGATGTCCGATCTCATTAATGCTACGACTAGTTACTATTTAAGTACTGACACTATACTGTGTAGTAGGAATATCATATCATGATCTCTATCTTGATTTCCTTAACACAGTGTTGTAATAGGGACTTTATGTAACAGTTATATTACACAAAAGTAAACAAAAGAAACTATAAGACAAATAATGCCGTTTATTTAAATAAAGTGTGTCGTATACAACGTACAAGTGATTTACTCTAGGGCATAACACTAATAATTTGTTCTAATGTGGTTGTGCTATTTTAGTTAGTTGAGCTTTTGTTTTATTGAGGAGGATTTCTTAGGAAGAGATGAAGTAAGTGAATAGAAGTTAAGAGAATTTGTTAGGGGAATATTTACACAAATGTTGTTGTGGTTTAGTGGATAATGCTTTGTGTTTAATTCTTTGTGGGCATGAATTCGAATCCAAGCTATTGCAAATCCTTTCCTTCCTTTTATGTTCTTTTCTCTACTTTTTCTAAGACTTGGCTAAAATTCTCCTGGAGTAGCTGCCACCTTGGAGTGCAATTCCTAAAATTTCGAAGTGTGATTATCTTGGGAATTATTCTATGAAGCATTTAAAAATAAATTAATTCTTATTTCTAATATCTTATCGTAATTGTTTAGAAAATTTTAAATATTTCTAATCTGCATTTTTGAAAGCCATAGCTTAATAAATTATTAGGAAATAAAGAATATAGATATAGAGCTTATTTTCTTCAAAGTATCCACCACTTCTTAAGGAGATAAGTCTCCATATTTTGATTTTCTTCAAATAATTTTAAAAGGAAATAAAAGGATAAATGTTGGATTTTAAATGAATCACTTATCTTTTAGAATATATGTTTTCAAAATTTTGGGGAAAAAAGGGGTTAGCTTCAAGAAAAAGAAAACCATTATTTTATACTGTAAAATAATTATTTAATAGATATTGAAATTTTACTCAAATTAATAAAGGAAATTAATTAAATTGTTTCTTAAGCAAATAACCTAATTCGTTCATGTATTTTCTACAAAACACCTCCAAGGCTGCCATCACCTTAAGAGCTTTTGGTGCTCAGCTTTAACTATTCAAACCCTAAGTAAAGTTATCCAACAAAACCTTAACTAATTAGGACTTTGTTTTAGCAAAAAAAAAAAAAAAACCAGAATTTTCCCTTCCTTTCCCTCAGAATTTTGGCCACAATTAGCACCCATTCTACTTGAAAATTCCAGCCAAAAACCTGCACAAACTCTCTCTAGTTATTGAGCAAAAACACAGCTACACAAAGACTCACGTTTCTTTTCTCATTCTCACAACCACAGAGATCGAAACCAGCCTGATCACTTCCTTCTTTCTTTCCAGATTTTTGGTCATCATAAGCACCAAAAACACAGCAGTGGCAACCCCTAAACTATTGCCCAATTTTAGTAACCCAAAGAAGGACCGAAGCAGTCCAACTTGTTCTTGTGATCAAGAATGTATAACAAGGTAGGACATCTCCAAACACCCAACACACCAAAACCTAATCTTTTCTATCTAGAAACACACGAAATTCCCACTCTCTCAGCCTCTCAAACATAAAAAACAAATAGCATTCTGCATTCTCAAAATTTTGGCCAACACACTCCAAGAACAAAACTAAAATCGATACAGCCGACAAGGTAAACAATCTTCAATCCTTCTATCCATCTCTTACTTCATTCTTTCTCTTTTTTCTCTCTAAAATCACATCCACAAGAGACTAATTTTCTCTCTTCAATTATCCATTAAACTTAAGCTGGTCATGAAGGAGTTGTCGTGTTTTAAGTCTAGTTCACTAAGAGGTAATCAAGATCCTATCTTTACTGATTTAAATGGCTTTGAACTTTAAAGTATTGACTTATGAATGTTTATGGAGTTTAGCACGGAAGCATGAATGGACTAGAATGATAAATATGTTGATGTGAGACATAGAAAAATCATGTATGAGATAGGACATTGATGCACCTTGTCATGATGAATCTAGATCTATGCTAGAGTGGAAAAGACGAGATCTTTTATTGTTTATAGGGCTGATTATGATGATTTTATGTTAGTTGAATATAGGAGTTGTCATATAGTGATTTGATTTGGATGAATACATGGTTATGATCAATAGTATGGTAGAGGAAGTTGTGTATATGATGTAATGAAATAAATCATCTAGATACCATGGATGAATTAAGTGATTAATGAGATCATGAGAATTCATGTTGCATTAAATAGTGGATGTAATATCTAGATTCTAATTATAGAATCATTTATTCTAGATAAGGAAGGAGTCGAAGTAAAGGCAATCAATTGAGTTAGGTTTAGCTGTTGATTTATCTAAGTAAATCCCTGCATAACCATTTTGATAAATGTTACATGTTTGCATGAAATTCTCACAATGTTATTTGGAATTGATATCAATATGATGTTTTGACAAGAGGATTGAAATGTTGGTTAAACATTATGAGTTATACTGTGATGTTTTAATACTTGGATTGGAAAGGTGGATGTTTTACTCTCCGTATGAGTTTGTCAATTTTCAACTGCTCAAACTGAAAATTGATTTCTTACTTTATGACAAAACGAGTTGGAAATCTATTATGAAAACCACGTTTTATAGTTAAGCTAATCAAAGAATTTCAAAAAAGAGAAAATGATTCTACCCCTAAATGGGGAACGTTAAGTACTCAGCGGGGGTAAGCCAGTAGTATTAGTCTTGAAGAGCAGGATTGAGTCTTCTAGTAGGAGGCCACGTAATACCCTGCCCAAAATTACCTTTGACCTATGGGGGAAAAGTCATGTATTGCATAGCATTTTGCATTTCATGTGATATGTTAAAATTATTTTTGCATGGGTGCATGTGATTTTCAAGGTTGCACTTGCATTAATTTATTTAATGAAAAATTGTTGTGTTGTTTGCATTATTTGAGAAACATTTAGGTAAATTTTAGTAGAGGAGATAGAGGGATGAGAAGTAGGGTGAAAATAATTTCTTAGAGATATATTAACACCAGAGTTGATTTGGATTAATGGTTAGGGTTGGTAATTATCCCTTGGTGACTTGAGTTCAAATCTTACCTCTTGCGAATCTTAGCTTCCTTTTTGAATTCTTTTCTTAGAGATTCTTCATGCTTTGGCCGAAAACCCTAGGTACTCTTTTGGAACTTCAGCCGCCATTTTCTTAGGAGATAAATCTCCATATTTATTTTCCAAACTCAAGGATTTTTCATAAAGATGGAGAAAAATTTTATTCTAGTTATTATTCCTATAATTTTCGAAAATCTTAGCCAAGAACAATTAAATTCCAGCTTGTATTTAATTAATCAGATTTTATGTTAGCTAGCTTGAATTAAATGTATTATTTTCCTAGCAAAATACTATGACGATTTTGAAAATAAAACCCTAGCAAAAAATTTGCAAATTTTTCAGCTTTGTGCCGCCACCTTTGGAGCACTCCTAGCTCAAATCAAACTCTTCCAAGACTAGGGAATCTTATCCTAAATCCTCTTGCAAACTAGATTTTATTCTATTCCTAAACAAATCAGGTTGTTCTCATTTTTTCTTGCAAATTTTGGTCAACTATGTGCATGCATATGCTACACGAAAATCTTGCACTCCTAAGGATATCCAAACTCTTCTAAACCTAGCCTAAGTCATCTAAAATACCTCTCATCAATTCAGATTTATTTTAGCTACAAAAACCAGATTTTTGTTCCCTCTTTTCTCCAGAATTTCTGCCAGCTTGTACCCAGAATTTCGGCCAGCTTGCACACAGAATTTCGGTTAGCTTGCACATACCATTTCACACAAAAATCTGCACTCCAAAACATACCAAAACTCTTTGTTGATTTAGCCAAATTATAGCTCCTAAAACTCTCAGTTTTCCTCTCATATTTGCGTCAAAAAATTATTTTACCCCTTGTTCAAGAAAATTTTCAATATTTTACATGACACTAAAAAATATACAAAGATAAAAGAAATTTGCAGATAATATGAACCAACCTCTACTCCATGCATAAAGCAGACAATATCTTTATTGGCTAACAACACATGCAATATCAATAAATGCAATAGGTCTAAAATTGATAGAGAGGGAAAAGTCAAGTAGTACTTCCCAAGTGATTAGAAGTACTAATGTGTTTAGAAGAAAGAGCAAGATCATCCACAAAAAAAGGAAATTATCTGCAATAATAAAAAAAAAAGATAATGTACCAAATAAGAAAAATAAAGTGAATGGAATAAAATAAAGTCTAAAGTCAAAATCATAACAAAACAAAGTACTAGAAACATCATAAAAATAAGAATAAAATCCTATCCCTATCTTCAATGGCCTCTGCCTTTATGGTGACTAGAATTGGCTTTGCCAAATCCATTAAGACTAGCTTGCTTCAAGCACTCCTACATGTCATGAAGGCAAAGATCAACTCCTTTCTGCTTTTTTTGAAGAACCTCTAGACTACTGTTAACATTCTTCTATGCATCTCTAATCATCTCTAATTGTTCTCCACAGTTAGAAGAAAATTGTGTTTTCTTTTCTAACATCAATATTATGCTGCTAATTATCTTTTGCTGCTGTGCAATTATCTAACTCTGCTATTTCATAGTGCCTCTAAGTGAGTCCAACCCACCATAAGCATTGTGAAATGTGTACACACCTCATCTTGAAAATCAACTGTAGCCATAGGACATCCTATATTGGGGCGAGAGGCTCATGAAGGCTTTGTTGTTAGCAGCTACAGCTACTATAGCTGTCTCTACCTAGTATTTTCCTTAAACTTATTAGGTGTCAGCCATCTCTTCTCATTCTCATCATAGCTATACCACAACTCACTAGTGTCCAATCTATAACCATCTTACTTGCACTAGTGGTAGTTGACACTTCACCTTCCACTAGTACGTGGAAGTGCTCAAAAATCTTGGTAATGACCAAATGGAAGGTAAATCCTTAAAAGGATAGGTAGAGAAAACATCTTACTCGCACTAGTGGAAGGTAAATCCTTAGAAGGATAGGTAGAGAAAACATCTTACTTGCCAGCTCTTGACCTTCCAGAGTACTCTCTAAACTCTATAGACCTTTATTGGTGAAAGTAGAACTTAGGTGAAGAAGATAGGAAGAAAAATGAAAGAGCTAAACATTAAAGGAAAAACGACAAAAGAAACGGTGGCTTAAGTTTTCGTTCAAATGGAAAAACAAAAGCTCCTAATTTCCTTGTGAATCTTTTCCGTCAACCTCTTTAGTACACAAACTATATTATATATATAAACATAAGCTTTTCTTTTATTTTCCTAAACCAACCACTATAGATCATTTTTCCCTTATTTCCATTTCCTTTATCTATGATAGAGATTTGATCATTTATAAATAAAATTATTCCCTATTTTCAATAGGTAGAGCAAAAAATTGCTCATGGGTCAATCTTGCATAGGGAAGCTTCAGAAAATGGTCCACAAATGCTCTATCAAAGTCATACAAGAATACGTTTAGCAAGATGCTAGTTATCAATCCAATAGATGGTACACTGACGCAGACCAATCTTTCCCTTTCTCGTCCAAAATGGGAAAGGACAAGAAGGAAGAATGAAGACTTAAAGTATACTCATAACATCTTATGAATGGTCTTTTCTAAAAGCCTTAAGCGTTTGAAACCCTTGTGGGCATGGGCTTTTCTTAATTAGTTCAAGACTAATTAAATAGCTCCCTTATTAATTAATTAATCTACTTGATCCCAATATAAAATTACCCAAGATAAATTAAATTAGTCCATTTATTAATTAATTAAACCACTTGGGCCCAATATAAAATTACCCAAGATAATTAATTAATAAAATAATTAATTAAATTGGTCTACTTAATTATTGTAGTGCAAATAAATAATTAATTGGACTCCAAAATAATTCATTCACTAATAAATTCACCCTATAAGCCCATACAGTAAATAAATTTACCAAGGTTAATTGAGCTACTCTAGGTACCAAAAGACATATTTTTCTTGACTACTAAAATGACCAAAATACCTTTACTAACAAATAGTAGTATTTTAACCATTTTAAATATTCCATTTATCACTATATAGAAATATTGACCCCAAGAATAATATTACAAGTGCAGTGTCTTCGATCTACAAGTATAATAATGAAAATACCCTTCTACGTAACACTCATTATTGAGATATGAAAAATATACTAAAATCCTTCACAGTGACATCTACCATCCTTTGATAGCCAGTCCGATAATCCATGACTTTCAATGTGTATCCACTTGTCATAGGGAGCTACCCAAAAGTGTACAGACTTAGTCATGTTTTTAGGGCCTTAGATTCTTATATTATCCTGAACAATCACAAGAGGGTGATTTTTTTATGTAAAGAAGCAAAGAAAATCTATTCTATAGCTAGAGTTATACACCCAACGTATAAGGTTATTGGCCTTTAGATAAGACCTCATCCAATATGCATCAAATTGTACAAGTCCAGCTTCACCAGACCACCAACTTATATTTAAGTCTTAGGGTACTCATTCATGCAAATGCTATGATAAACTAATCTTTATGCAATTTAGTACTTTTGTAAGATTATTATCGCATGATCTAGTTCTAAGTATTCCAAATATACTTACACTAATAGTGTGAGTGGGCTACTTACTGAGTAAAGGTAAACTATTCCCCATTTAGAATTCATAGTATAATGATCTAAACCTTGATGAAGTGGCCAACTGCATCAATCTATCAAAATAACATTTTGCTTATATCTTAGTAGCGCATAATCTACACCTTACTATTAAAGCACGACCTAATTATGTATATTATTTACTAACATATTTAGATATTTAATGTGCAATATATGTAAACAAACAATCATTAATGAATGAAACTTTTATTATTTTCTAAAATGCAAAAATACATAGGTCATTTTAGGCATACGTTGCAACAATCTCCCACTAGCACCAAATGGACTATGATAGTCCATATGTGCCAACCCCTGTGACATCTAAGTGTCTTTGACACCCTATTTCTATCAATGGCTTGATAAATGGGTCAGCTAGATTTTTTGTCGATGAAATATGGTAAATCACTATTTTCCATTTTAGGATGAACTCCCAAATCAAGAGATACTTTCTCTCAATGTGCTTGCCTTTCCTGTAGCTTCTTGGCTCCTTACAGTATGACACATCTCCAGAATTGTCACAATATATAGTAATAAGCCGATGGATTTATCGTAAAACTACAAGTTTTGTGAGAAACTTCTGTAGCCACACCGCTTCTTTAGAAGCTTTTGAAGCTGTCACATACTCAGCTTCACTGGTAGAATCAATAATACAAGAATGCTTGATGCTGCTCTATGAAATAGCCCCTCCAAATAAAGTGAAAAAATATCCACTAGTAAATTTTCTTTCATCCTTATTTGCCAGGAAAGTTTCAGTTCGTGTAACTAGTAGGAACAAAGTTATCAGCCCTATAAACAAGCATATAATCCCTCGTACCTTTTAGGTATTTGAGAATATGCTTTATAGCTTGCTAATGATCATCCATTGGGTTTGACTGATACCTGCTAGGCATGCCTATTGCAAAGAAAATATTCAGTCTTGTATAAAACATGGCATACATCAGACTTTCCACTGTCGAGGCATAAGAAATCCTAGTCATTCTTTTCATTTCTTCATGTGTCTTAGGGCACCGTTTGGAAAATAAGGTCAATCCATGCCTAAACAGTATGATTACCCCTTTACACTGATGCATGCTAAACCTTGCCAATATCTTATCAATATAAGCAGATTGTGATAGGGCTAACATTTTTTTCTTCCTATCTCTACGAAGCATTATTCTAAGAATGTAGCTAGCTTCTCTAATATCTTTCATGCGAAATTGACTTGATAGCCAAACATTTATGGATGACAATATCCTTACATCATTCCCAATAAGTATAATGTCATCTACATAAACTACCATAAAAGAAACATTGTTACTATCTGCCATCCTACACATGCATCGTTCATCCACTTTTTGTATGAAACCATAAAAGTTTACAGTCTTATCAAAATATATGTTCAATTCCCGTGATGCTTGTGTAAGTCCATAAATGGACTTCTTGAGCTTACAGACCATATGCTCTTGGCTTTTTGTAACAAAGGCTTCAGGTTGGGTCATGTAGATGTATTCGCTAAGATAGCCATTAAGAAAGGCTATCCTGACATCCATTTACCATATCTCATAGTTATAATGACATGCGATGGAAAAAAGAATGCATATAGACTTAAACAAGGCAACAGGTGAAAATGTATCCTCATAATTGGTCCATTCTTTATGAGTATAACATTTTGCAACTAACCTTATTTTAAAGGTTTCCACATTTCCATTCGTACCACTCTTTCTCTTGTATATTCACTTGTACCCTATGGGTTAATGCCTTCAGGTGGAGTGACAAGATCCCAAAGTTGATCAAGATATATAAACTCAATCTCGATATCCATTACTATTTATTATTTGTCTGCATCAATATCAGTAATGGCCTCATCGTATCTAATGGGATCTTGGTCCTGATGGTCAGAAACTACCTCAAAGGCTTTTCCAATCTGTCTTTTAGGAACCCTAGATATCCTCCCACTATGACGTAGTTCATTCTGTTTAAGAACATTTGGCTGTGCCTCTTTAGGTTCCTTAATTGGGGTACTTTAAGTCGAAGTGTCAATCAATTTCTCTTCCAATTCCATCTTACTCGAAACCTTAGTGGACACATTTTGTTCATCCTCTAAGTATCTAGTATGAGTACTAATAAAAACCTTTTGCTCTTAGGAATGATAAAAGTATCGACCCCTTGTTTCTTTTGGATACTCAATGAAATAGTACAATTGTGATATTAGGTCTAGCGTACTTTCTTTAATCAGTACATATACTAGACAACCGCAAACCTTGAGATGATTCATATTGGGTTTTATTCAATACACATCTCATAGAGTATCTTAGGCACTGACTTGAAAAGCACCATGTTTAACATATATGTTGCTCTTTCCGGAGCATATCCCCAAAAAATAAATAGGAAGAGTTGCATGACTCATTATGCTTCTGACTTTTTCCATTAATGTTCTATTTCTTCTTTTAGCTGCTCCATTCTATTGGGGAGTCTTAGGTGCAGTTAGCTGATATGCAATACCTTGATGTGCTAAGTAGCCCTTGAATTCAACAAGGAGATGCTCTACACCATGATTCGATCTCAGTTTTTGGATTAGTTTACTTGTTTGATACTCCACCTCAGCCTTAAACTCTTTGATTTATCAAAAGATTCAGACTTGCACCTCATGAAGTATACATAACCAAAATGCGTGTGATCATATGTGAATATAATGATGTATTCATAACCTCCTCTAGTAAGTGAAGACATAAGACCACAAACATCAGCATAAACTAACAATGATATTTTCTTGGCCCTTTTTGCCTTTTCAGTAAAAGAGCTTTTAGTTATTTTACCTATAAGATAAGATTCACACTGAGGTCATTCCTCCAATTTTAGTGAGTCCAAAGACTTACTTTGGATTAACCTTTGAATACGATTTGGATTTATATGTCCTAATCTCAAGTGCCATAAATCAGAGTTATTTGATGTGGTCTTCCTCTTCTTATTATTAAGTTCTATCTGAGCATTATTTATTTAACAATTAATAGGATTAATATAGAAAATATTTCCATACATGTTTCCGAAATAAATAATATTTCCATTTCTACTAATTGAAATACCAGAATAGAAAGAGACAGAATATCCTTAATTAATCAATTTTGAAACTGTAATTAAATTCTATTTAAAACTAGAAACATATAAAATATATTCCAAAACTCAAATCCTATAACAATAAAATTAAAGCTCAAAGTGTCCCACTACTTCGACTTACACTTGTGCTTCGTTGCATACTCTTAGTCCATGCTCTCCTTTACCGAGTCATCTTATCTTGCTAAACCCCTGTAAGGAGTTACAGATATGGTCAGTGGTTCCAAAATCAACAATCCAAGTGGATGACGACCCAACGAACAATATAGACTCTAACTATAGAGCAAAACCTGAAGAGGACTTGGTCAAGAAGTTCAAACAATCCTTCTTAAAGTGTCCTTTCTTGCCACACTTGAAGCATTTACCCTTGGGCTAGTCAGTAGACTTGGATCCCTAGGGCTGGGCACCTACAATGTTCTGGGTCTTCTTCTTTTTTAACTTCTGGGATTAGGCCCAATTCTAGAAGATGAACTAGAACGAGGAACCAAAATCTTTGACTGAGGCTTTTTAATTTTCTTAACAATGTAGAGTTCTTTTATTAACTCAGTCAAATACATATTCAACTTGTTTATGTTATAATTTAACTTGAACTGAGAATATAAATTTTTTCAAAGTCTGAAGAATCATGTTAATTTGGCTCTCAATATCGATTGTTACCATTAGGACCTCGGTCTCCTCAAAGTGAAAAATCATTTTGAGCATATGCTGGCTAACCGATGCCCCCTCAGCCATACTAATGTTTATGATTACTCTAAGAACTTCCTGCTTTGCGGACCGGCTCTTGTCAGCAAACATGGTACACAACGATACATCGATGTCCTATGCAGTAGGCCTGTTTTTGTGCTAATACTGAAGAACATGGACATGGAAGCTAGTATATAGCATTGAGACATTTCATCACCTTTTCTCCATATCTTCTCAGCCTCATGATCTTGGCCCGTGAAATCGTCCCCAATTTATAGGGGTCAATCATAACATACATGTACTCCTTTGTAGTTAGTACTATTTTCAGATTCCTTTTGTAGTCTATATAGTTATGTCCAGTTAACTTATTCTCCTTGAAAGTAGTGGAAAAAGGACTAAAATAAGACATTTATGTTGATTGGAAAAAAGTTTCATTTAGAAAAAAGTTTGTTTTGGAAAAACATATAGAAATGCACATTTAAAACATTATATTATTTCCATGATATGGTTAACCTAATAAAACCATTATAAAAAATATGAAAATTTTGCCTCTTAGAAAAATTAACAAAGCTTCATAGGAAGGTTAACAATTTTGTAAGTTAAGTGTATAACCATTATAAATTAAACTTTCTTAATAGCTAATGATCTAAAATTGGTTTCATCAATAGTATGATTACTACTCTCATTTCCTATGGATAATCCTGCATTAATGCCTGCAACGATAGTTTGGCAGACATTAACACTTAACCTAAGTTTTAATTATAATTCCTCTGTTAGTTCTAGATTCTCATTAAAATCCATCCTATAGGGTGTCATGCTCAGAATGACTAGAGAAAATCAACAATCTCTAACACGAATCCGTGATACAAGCCGTGGGGCCGTTGGAACCCCTCTCCCACTTAATCTTTTGACAAAAATAGATTTTTTGGAAAAATATTTCTTTAAAAATTAATTATTTTTTATTAACTTTAGTGAAAGCCCAAAAATTCAACCATTATTCTCTTTGTCAAGGATAAAACCCTTTAAGAGAAGAAACTCTGAGTTTTTATTTCACTACCTACGTTAAAACCATTTTCTTGGAACTAAATTTTAAATGCTTAAATTCAAAATTATTCTCCATGTCAAGGATAAAATATTTTGGAAGAATAAACCATGAATTTATTTTAAATTACTTAGTTCCATTTTAAAACATTTTCCTGAATTATTTTTTCTAAAAAAATTAATTTCTCAAAAACCTTTGTGCATTTGTTCACAAAATTAAATAAAAAAGACATGCTCAAAAAATAATACTTTTACATGCTATTTCTAATCTTTAACTCTTATGTGATTAAATAATGGATTAAACATCATAATAATAATAAAATTAAAACGATATTGTTTAATCCTAAGGTGGTTCTACCTTTATTAACCATTTCCATGCAAAATTATTTAATTCCATAAATAAACCATTACAAGAAAATAACCTTGTGTGATATGGGCCCCAAAAGAAAATAAATCAGAAAGAAATTAAATAAAAAAACTTCAAGAAGACCAAAACAATAGCTTGCGATTGGAACCGGCTAGCAGTAAAAATAACCAAGTCCATCTTGAGCAAGCCAGGCCTGGCTTCTCCTCAACTATTTGTGGCTTCCGGGAGAAAAATCCTTAAAGTTGGCCATGGCTTCTGAGAAGCCATGCATGGCTCTAGGGAGAAATTATCCCAGAAGCTGCCCGCGGCTTCCCCTAAGCGAGCTGTGGCTTTTGGGAGACTTTCTTCTCCCATCTGGCTGCAGCTAGCCTCTCCTGTATGCCTTTATTTTCCTTTAGATTTTCTTTCTTTTCCGTTTCTTCTTTCGGTTTTCTTTAACGAGTTTTTGTGTGTTGATCCAGGCACTAGTTTTTGCCCAAGAATTCGTAAAATAAATTGAAATACAATGTCAAATGCCTATGCCTTTCAAAACTTGGCGTACATGAATTCTATGGAAAGTGATTAAAAATAAATTATAGGTGCCTATACCTCCACGTGCAAGGCATACACAAAATATACCCATATCAAACACCATAAGCGATCTGTACAGTCACAACAATTATACTTTTATTGGTAAAGGAGCCACCTTTTCCAAACCCTAAGTATGTTCCTAGATTAAACTATGGCACTGATACCACATCAAGGACCACGAGAAAATTAAATACGTAGTGGAAGAAAGTAAATTATAATATTTCCTAAGGTAAAGTCTAGGAATACTTACTTTTAAGGTGTTTTACTTGAATAACTGGAGATAGATTTGGGTTGGATAGTGCTTCTTGATTGGGAATGTCTACTTGTTATGCGAGAATACCAGCTAACCGTCGGCTTCTTCAAGAGTATTCTCTAACCTCTATGGACCTTTACCGGTGAAAGTAGAACTAAGGTGAAGAAGATTGGAAGTAAAATAGAAGAGGTAAACATTAAAAGAAAAATGAAGGAAAAAAGACAAAGGAAACAGTAGCTTAGGTCTTTGTTCAAAATGAAAAACGAAAGCTGCTAATTTCTTGGTGAAATTTTCGATGAACCTGTTTAGTACATAAACCACATGTATGTATGTATGTGTGTGTGTGTGCGTGCTTGTGTGTGTGTGTGTGTGTGTGTGCGTGCGTGTGTGTGTGTGTGTGTATAAACAGCATCTTTCCTTTTCCTTTCCCAAACCAACCACTGTAAATCCTTCTTCCCTTATTTCTTTTTCCTTTTTCCATGTGGCGGCTCCCTAAGTTAGTAAAACATTCTAGCTGCCACATCCAAAACCCTGGTGGACCAAGGCTTTTCTTAATTAGTCTAATACTAATTAAATAGTTATTTTAATAATTAATTAATACACTTAGGCCCAATATAAAAATATCCACGATAAAAAAATAAATTAGTTCTTTTATTAATTAATTATACTACTTGTGCCCAATATAAAATTATAAAAAATAATTAATTAATAAACCAATTATTTATTCTAGTCCAAATAAATATTAATTGGACTCCTAAAATAATTCTTGTAATAATAAATTCAACTAATAAGCTCATAAAATAAATAAATTTACAAAAGTTAACTGAGCTACTTTGGAGACCAGAAGACATATTATTCTTGGCTACTAAAATAACTGAAATACCCCTACTAACAAATAGTTGTATTTTAAAATTTTAAATATTCTATTTATCATTGTGTGAAAATAATAACCCCAAGAATAATATTGTGAGTGCAGTGTCTTCAACCTATAGGTGTAATAATGAAAATACGCATGTACGTAACAGCTGCCATTGAGATAGGAAAAATGCAGTAACACCTTTCTCAATGACATCTACTATCCTTTGATAGCTAGTCTGATAATTTATGACTTCCAGTGTGTATCCTCTTATCACAAGGAGCTGCCCAAAAGTGTACATAATTAGTCATGTTTTCTAGAGCCTTAGATTAGTAGATTATCTCGAACAATCACAATGAGGTGATTTCTTCACGTAATGAAGTGTAGATTCTCTATTGTATAAGTCTATCTTAGTTAATTAGAGTGATACATCTAACGTATAAGGTTACTGACCTTGCGATATGACCTTACTTAACATACATCAAAGTGTGTAAGTCCAACTTCACCAGACTATCAACTTATACTCGAGTCTTAAGGTACTCGTCCATGCAGTAGCTGTGATAAACCAATGTTTATTTAAATTCATGCTTTTGTGAAGATTATTGTCGCATGGTCAAATTCTATGTTTTCTAAATACACTGACACTCTTAGTGTGAGTGGACAACTCACTGGTTAAAGGTAAATCATTTCGCAATTAGGAACTATAGTGTAATTATTTAAACCTTGATGAAATCCCCAACTCCATCAATCGATCAAGAACAATTTTTTTCTTATCTATTAGTAACTCATAATCTACACCTTACTATGAAAGCACGACCCAATCTTGTAGATTACTTATTAACATATTTAGACCTTTAATGTGCAATATATGTAAATAAATAACCATTAATTAATGAAACTTTTATTAATTTCCAAAAAATAGAAATATATTATCCATTTTAGGCATACATTCCAATAGATATCTTTTGTATTTGTAAAATTATTTACCCTAGGTTTTGTTTTATTTATAAATAAGTTTTGGTTGAAAAAAAATATTAAATATATTTTTTCCTTTTATTAAAGACGGCAGCGGCTTTGCACTAGCTGTGCTCGGCTATGCATAAAGCATAGCCTGGGCTGGCTTGTATAAAGCCTCGTCAGCTTTCCTCTTCTCTTCTATACAAGCCCATGACTTCTTCATTCTTCTCCGTTCTACTATGCCAGGTTTCAGCTGTCAGCTCAGTGAGTCCCGCAACCAAAAGTCTTCATACTTTTGAAGTCTATCACAACTAGGTTGGGAATTTAAACCCAACTTAAACACTTAAGGATAGCTAGAAAATCATGACCATATATTCAGCATTTTTATCTCTTTTGAAAACCAGATTTTTTTTTTATTCAATAAACTTTCTTTTCCTTCTTCTTCAGCGATTCGATTTTCCTACCCTAGCTATTCTCCTCCAAATAATTTCTTATTTTAAATCACCTAGAATATAGGGGTTTATATGAGGATTGATTTTAATACATCTTTTGGGTAAATTGGTTGAGACAGAATAAGTTCAGTAATTTAAATAGAAGATACTTTCTATGGATTGCAAATGAAGTGGGTCTATTCTAAATCCTTCCTGAAACTATGACAATAACCAATTGTGATATTGGCTAATTGACTTATTATCATGTTTTCAAAATCTTTTGTCTAAATTGCATAGTTTTACATCCTTGAGTTGTATATAGGTCTTTATTTTCCCATTTTTATGAATTTATCACTTTATTTGGTTGGTTAAACAATGAATGAAAAGTGATTAGTGTGTACTTGTTCCTTTGAGGATCAATACTCGTTAATTCCCTAAACTATATTTGTGACTAATATACTTGCTTGTATGTGTATTTTGAGATTAATTTTTTATTTAAAACTTGACTAAAGGATGGATTTAAATTTAATAATTTTTATACACCTAAAATTTACGCATCAAGTTTTTTTTGCCATAACCGGGGAACATTATCATGAATGCTTAGATTTTGTTGAATAAACCATGTTTATATGGTTATATGTAACTATTTGAGTATGTATGTATGTTCTTTGTACAAATAGGTGTTATAATTTTTTCCGTGTATACTTGTAATTTAATGTCCCTACATATTGTAATTTTTCTAACTTTATTTGTGAATATGTACTAACTGTCTAACTTGTAAATTCTGTGATCTCACTATTTTCTGTTTTCTGTAGACCTTAACCCCAGTGTATGACCTGATGTTTTAAAGCCGAAAAAGTAGATCTTCATCCAAAGATCTAGAGAACCCTCACAAAGGTCCGAATGGTTGTAAGTGAAAGGGTAAGAAAAGACATGAAAGTGAATCAACCCAACAATGATGGTAATGTTGGAATTAACAAGCGGACTATGGATGACATTGTGAAACCCGCAATCTCGGGTACGGCCTTGAGTATTACGAGACCTAGGATAGAGGCTAACAACTTTGAGATAAAGCCCACCATAGTCCAAATGATCCAAAATATAGTACAATTTAATGGGCTATCTAAGGAAGATCCTATGCACACCTTGCGACCTTTTTAGAAATCTGTGACACTTTTAAAATGAATGATATTTCAGAGAATGCCCAAGCTAAGGCTTGCCCCCTTTTCCTTGAGTTATAGGGCGAAATTTTGGTTAAAATCTTTGGCAGCTAGATCTACTACCACTTGGAACATTTTAGCCAAAATGTTTTTGGCAAAATACTTTCGCTCAGCTAGAACATCCAAGATTAAGATTGATATTTTTACCATCCAATAGTTAGAATCTGAAAATCTTTATGACTATTGGGAGAGGTTTAAGTAGATGATGAGAAAGTGTCCTCATCATGGATATGAGCTAGGCATGCAAATGCAAATTTTTCATAGTGGTTTAAATTTTGCTACTAGGTAATTGGTTGATGCATCTGTAGGAGGCTCGATTAATTCTAAAACTGCAGAGGTGGAATTCAATTTGTCTGAAAATTTGGAAAAAAATAACTATGCTTGGGGGAGTTCACGGTCAAGGGTTCGTGTTCATAGTTTACATAAGGTGGATGTAATGGCGGCTTTGGAGGCCAAAATAGAGGCACTAACACAAAAAATAGAGTAAATAGCGATTTCTCTTTCCCACAAACAAGTAATAAGTGTAAGTTCTGACTTTTGTAGGGAGGAGCACCCAACTCATGAGTGTCAAAACAAGGGGTCATCACAAGAATCATTAGAACAAGATGCGTTTGTGAACAATAGACGACAAGGTAATAATCCCAATAGCACCACTTACAACTCGGTTTGGAGGAATCATCCTAACTTTGTGTGGAATAACCAAAACCAACCTAGGTAAGTTTCTTCAAATTTTAGGACTCAAAGGACTCAACTGCCCTTGCTGTATAATGCCCCACTA
Source organism: Voacanga thouarsii (assembly GCA_026120185.1). Lineage (NCBI taxonomy): Eukaryota > Viridiplantae > Streptophyta > Magnoliopsida > Gentianales > Apocynaceae > Voacanga > Voacanga thouarsii. The sequence goes on from JANUWF010002193.1 coordinate 175,372, forward strand.
GCTAAGCCATCATTTGTGGAATTGGTTAACCATCCACGAGAAATTTGGAGCCGTCTATGCGTAACCTTGAGAATCAAATTAGACAACTAGCAAAACTTCTCGGAGATCATCAAATGGGATCCCTTCAAGGAAATATTAAGACTAATCCACGTGACTAAGACTGTGGAAAATAATGATTTTTACTGCTTTGATTTTTGGGACATCTCTTTAATTTTTGTGTAAATTTCTAGTAGAATGGATCGGCGCCAAGCTCGATCAGCCACAAGCTAAAAACACACATTCTTGTCCTTTTTTTTTTTTTCCTGTTCAAAGCATTCTCATCTCCCTCGTTTTTTTCCCTCAACCCATTGCCGAGTTCAACTCCAAAACACCACCGAGTCACTTTCTAAACCTCCAAAACACCATCCAAACACAAAATCATCGCTTTGTTCTTGAAGTTTTGGATTAAAACTAGGAATAATCCAATATTTTCTTCCCAAATCCACTTTTCAATCAATCTATTTGGAGCATGATTTCTTCAGTCTTTTTGCATAGAATCATTGTAATACCCTGTATTTTAAACCTTCATTGGCTACTACTTGTAATAGGATGAGAAATTGACACAATGGCCAGAACAAAAGATGATCAGTATAATAAAGCAAATATTTTGATACAATAACATTTTGTCAAGACCTAGATGTAATTATTGGATTTGTTCTACCCGTACCCTTAATATTTGAAAGGATACAATTGTTAATAAAATAGGAATTTGGGGGTACACAGAGAAGGGAAATTGAATTGAACAGTGCGACGAGACACATTTTTTGGTGTGAATAGTGTTATTTAGGTTTTCGAGGGCATTTTTGTCATTTTGACCATCCACTTGACTTTGACCATGAATTTGACCAAAATGAGAAAGAATTGAAGAATTTGAGTATTACAAATGGATTCAGTGGAATTTTTGGAATTGAATGGTTGCGTAAATTTTTTTTTTTTCATTTTGGTCATTTTTTAGGAAAAATTGAAATTGCGACAAAAAATTTGGACGTGTGGCATTTTGTGATTGGTAGCCATGAACATGTGTTGACTTATGAGAGGTTGCATGAATAATTCATGCAAGATACATGGAACTAAAGAATTATAAAATAAATAAAAGAATGATGTGTTTAATTATGATTGGAACACATCACTTATGGAGCGCTTCAATTAATGCCTTGAGCAATTTATTTGGCCAATCTTTTGACATGGAGATGGTGGTGAAATAGCTGAAAATTGGCCAGAAAATTGGCAGCCACAAGAGCGAAAGGAATAGAAAAATTAAGGAAGAAAAATAAAGGAAAATGGTGTGTAAAATTTTGATTAGAACACATCTACATGAATTCCACCATATAATTCATTGAATTAAAAATTTCTTGGCCAAAATTTGATGAGAAATGGCGGTGGGAAGGTTGTGATACAGACATATAAATTCAGCAGCCTTAAGGGGAGAAAAACAAGAGGAAAGAAATCAAAAGAAAATGGAAATAAAAAGAAAAAGGTAGCTAGTGTGTTTTCTTGGGGGTAGCATGTGAGTTCTTGAGAGATTCTTGGAGTAAATCACACCAAAGAGCTTTATATACAAGGTAAAACCCAACCTTCAATTAATGTTGTTGTTGGGTGAATGGTGATCATTGTGATATCAATTTTAACATGAAAATATGATTTCATGTTTTGCTTTTGGATCAAAGGCTAGGGTTTATAAACTTTGTTGTTGAACTTTTTTTGTGTCTATGTGTGTCGGCTGCCTAGAAGATTTATGGATGTTGTTTTGTGTGATGAAAGAATGGGTTTTCATGGTATCTTTCAAGGTTGATCTTGGTTGATGAAATAAGGATCAATGTGGAATGAAAATGATTGTTAATTGGTTAGAAGGATTTCTTATGTTAGCTTTTGATTGAAAGAAGTGAAGTTGTGTTGAATAAACATGACTTCCATGAGTTGTTGGAATCCAAAAATTGAAGGATTAAAGATGATTTGAGGCGGAAATTAACTGAAGTTAATGTTCTCAAGGTGTTAAAGGTTGAAGAAAATAAAAAGATAACATGAATGGCTGAGATTAGGCAAACTATTAGGGCTCTTTTTGCCTCTATACTGTGTCACAGACACCTGAACTCAAGAAAAGGCATACACAGAATTAAATTTAAGATTCTTACGGTTGTTTGATATATCATAGAGGCTAATTGGAGTTGTGCATTGAAAGTTACGTGCAAAACAAAATCGTGTGTGAAGAAGTGAAATTCCAGAAATTAGTTTGAAAATGGATGAACTTAAGAATGATTAATTATGTGATTTTTGGAGGAAATGAACAGGAAACATGAACATAATTCCTTGTTCATGAGAATAGGAAGGATATGGAAAAAGAAAAATGAAAGAATTGAACAAATGATAGAAAAATGACACGAACGACCGTTGTGTGTTTTCTTGAACGACGGGGCTAACCATTGGCTGGATGTCGGCTAACCGTCAGGCACGTCAGCTAAATATCGGCTATTTTTCAACCAAACACCACTAAACGTAAAAACAACGTTATATGTAGGTTTCTCGGAAAACAATCAACGATACATTGAAATTTGTGGAAATGGTGGTCGAATGGCCGTGAACGGGAAAAGTTTAATTAGGACTCCAGGTGGGTCCCTTTGACTTCTAAAACCGTTTGAAAGCTTGTATGCCATACTTTTCAATGAAATGCTACATTTTATACCATTTTGGAAACCCCTAAATATATTTAAGGTTTATCTGAACAAGATTTATTGTTATACTATTTTGGGCTTGAATGAATATCATAATTGGCTTGGAAACCTTAATGCATTATTAAAGCACGAATTTTAGGAATCAATCCTTTTTGGATTAAATACTTGGGATTTTTGAAAAATGGACATTTTTGGAATCGGGTATTCACAAATTTAATAGAATGCCCTTATTGGAACATTTTATGGAAACATGATCCTAAACTTTGAATTTAATCCTCTTTAAGGATTAGAATTCTTCATTTCATGAAATAAGTTCCTTTGGAAATCAAGTATTTATAAAATGACCCAAATGTTCTTATAGGAATGTTTTATGAAAATCTTTAGAATCGAGTATTCAGTAAATGACCGAAATATCCTTATTGGAATTTTTGTGAACACTTTTCAAATCAGGTAAGGATAAAATTACTCGAATACCCTCATAAAGTCTTTTAGAATTGGGTATGGGTAAAATGACCCAATACCTTGAAAATGACTTTTGTGATCGAGTACAGGCAAAATGACCTGAATACTCTTGGAAATTTGTTTTATTATGCAAAAAGAACTCTTTATCCTGTTTCAACATGCTTTTGGAAAATAATCTCTTGGCATCAGATTGACTTTTGAAAAACAACGTTTTGATCTCGGAATATTGCTTTATTGGCCTGATATGCCTATGGAATATACAGATTAGCCTAGTGGAGGCTATGGGAATACTTATCTGAATTACGAGTTAGTAGGATCAATTTTGGGAAAATAATATTTTGCCTAAAAAATATTTCTTTCGAAAATCATGCGGTAACAAATGACCCTTTGGCCTGATCAGTTAGTAGGGGTTGGTATTGGTAATGTTGAAAAATCAACAAGGACTTTAATATTTGTACTAGCTCATGTCAGAGATAGATGACCCCACGTATCCAAGCATGTTCTGGGGTTTATCTTACTCCAAACAATGTGACAGAAATTTGACATGAGTCGTCCTAGTTAGCCATTTAGCACCTAGCATTTGCCGCGTCTGCGGGCGCACCTTATTATTGAGTCATTCGCAAAATGCCGGGTAGGGACACTTAATAGTGTTTGACTCCTTGTCGTCTCGATGGTGATTGACGTCAGGATTGGGACCTATGGTTTACAATGGCAAGTGTGTTATGCGGTACACTTGGTATGCTATGGTATACCTATTATTTATTCTCAGTAGTACATTGCGATGTACTTATGTTTTGACAACATACGGTTGAGTACTGTAAGATGCGGTCTAAGTACAATGATACGTGACGCCAAAAGCGAAGCCTTGTGAGCTTTGTATACAGGCTGACCTTCTGTTGGAGAAGTGCATGTGATTTGAAAATCAGGGCAATGATTTGAAATTGAAACATAGTCTTCCAAAAATGATTGAGTTTTGAATCAACTACTCCTTAGAGAGTTTTAGAGTTGTTTCTAGTATGAAAATAAAATGCTTTTCCACGAAGTTTATATATACTTGGTTTCTTGAATAAAGTAGTAGCACACACGAGTCTTAGTGAATGATTTTTCACTCACCCGTATATTTTATCTTAGTCTTTTGTAGGATCTGAAGTTGAGCAGTCTTAAAGATAGAAGAACGATACCACAGTGACAGAAGTCTAGGTCCGGACATTTTCTCTTTTGATTGTGCACTTTTATAGATATAATAAGGAGATTACATGTATGATATTCTTTGTTGTATATGTGTGTGTGTGTGTGTGTGTTACCATCAGTATAGGATATTTGTATGAGTTTGGAAGTTGTATACTCTCTTTGGTTTTTTGTTATAAAGATCCCCTCTCTAGGTAACTAGATATGATGACACCCGGTTGGCATGCTTCCCCTAGTACTTTTAGTATGGGTGTTATAATTAGTATCAGAGCTTAGTATTTTAGAACTGTGGGATCGTCATAGAACTTGATAGGACTCTATCATTGTGTACGTAGCATGGATAAGAACGATAAAGATAAGATGCCTCCTAAAAGAACTCCTGGACAATCGTCACGAATTACTCAGAATCACCTTGAGCCAACGGTTGAGGAACCGCATGGGGATGGTTCCCACCTTCCAACTTTGAACCACCCTATGTTCTAAACATTCCAGAAAATGGCTGATACTATTCAATAGTTGACTGAGACAGCCACAAGAGTAAATAAGAATACTAGAATGAAAGAGAGTATAAGCAAGGAAAGTCAACAAAATGAATTCGAATCAGACCAAGCTCTTGAGCGCCTTTTGAAATTTTACTTTTCTTAATTTTAAGGGCCACCTAATTTGGAACAGGAGGCCAAAAATTGGATTGAACAAATGGACAATATTTCTACAGCTCTGAAATATTCTGAGCGGAGGAAAGTACAACTTTCTATATTTCAGTTAAAAATACCTGCCCAAGATTGATGGGCAAGAGAAATAAACCTACAAGAGTGGGAGTGGATGGATTTTAGGACTAGTTTTAAGGAGTTTATCCCCAGTTGGGTGGTGGAATGGAAGAATGACGAGATTCATGCTTTTCGACAAGAAGGTCGGATTGTGGGGCAGTATGCCGCAAAATTCACTAGACTGCTGAAATATTGCCCACTTCTAGTCTATTTGGAGGTAGACATGATTAGACATTTCGTTAAAGGTCAACAGCCAGAATTGAAAAGAGTACTGGCAAACATGGCTCCCACAAGTTATAATATTGTAGTAGAAATAGCTTCTAGGACAGAGTTGGTTAACATTGAATAAGCGTGTGATATGAATCGAAGCTGATTTTGGGGTATGAGTTAGAAATGATCTGGAGAACCCCTATGGTAGAAGAAAGGAAAAATGCAGTGGAGGAAAGGCCAGACTCGAGGATAACCCTCTTTTAGATACTTTAACTATGGGGAGGTACGACATAAGAGTTTCAATTGCCCTCACCCTCGAATGATAGGGAGTTAGAGTCAACCGGGGGGAAATAATCAAGGGCAGAGATTAGGACTAGGAAGAGTGAACCTAGGATAAGCTTCTACCTCCAGAGTCGAACCTGCCAAGCCATAAATGAATTCTCGAGCAATTTCATAGGAAAAAATAGATAATCATGCCACAGTAGTGGAAGGTACGCTTCATATTTTTTATCACGATGCAAAAGTATTGGTAGATCTAGGTTCTATGCATTCTTTTGTTGCCAATTCATTTCCTGAGGCTATGGGGATTAAAGGGAAGAAACTTCATATGAAATGATTGTCAGTACCCTATTGGAAAAGTAAATGAATAGTGAGAAATACATAAGGTCTGTAAGATTTTGGTAGAAAATGCAATTTTAGGAAGAGATTTGATATGCTTACCCATAGGGGACTATGATGCTATCTTGGGCATGGACTGGCTATCTTAGCATCATACTCAAGTTGACTATAGACATAAGGAGTTACAATTCCATTAACTTGGGAAACTTATATTGGAACTTGTAGACAAAACTGGAAGAAAGGGTAATGCTTTTATATCAGGACTTAAGGCCCGAAAGATGATTAGGAAAGGCTGTATTAAATATATAATTTTTGTGATTAATAAACTAGGAGAGGTTAAGAAATCCGAAGATATCCATGTAGTGAATGAGTATTTAGATATTTTTCTGGCAGAATTGAAGGAGTTACCACCAGCAAGAGAGAACTAGAGTTTTCTATTGATTTAGTGTCATCGACAGAACTAGTTTCAAGAACTCCTTATAGAATGGCATCTATGGAATTATAGGAGCTCAAGAAACAGTTACAAGAATTAATGGAGCAAGGATTCATTCGGCCTAGAACTTCACATTGGGGAGCACTTGCATTGTTTGTAAAGTAGAAATATGGGTCACTTCGGATATGTATAGATTATCGAAATTTGAATGGAGTGATGGTAAAGATTAAATATCCATTGCCTATGGATGATGAATTATTTGATCAATTACACGAAGTAGGATGTTTTTCGAAGTTAGACATGTGGTAAGGATATTACCAAGTTCGATTTCGAGAAGGTGATATACCAAAAACTACATTTAACATATGATATGGATATTTTGAGTTTATAGTGATGCCCTTTGGTGTTACGAATGCACCTGCTATTTTTGTGGATTTGATGCACTGAACCTTTTGGCATTATTTACATAGTTCGTTGGCTATATTCACAGATGATATCCAGGTGTTTTCTAAGGATCCTCAAGAATATGAACAACACATTCGTAACGTATTAGGGATGTAATACCCTGTATTAAGCCACCTTTATTATGAGGGGAAAGTCATGCACGTCATAGCATTTTTATATTACATTTGGTAAATTGAATTATTTTAAGAAAATATGAGTTTCATGAGTTTGCTATCCCATGAATTAATTTCTGTTGGGTATATCGTGCATATTATATATGGCGTAGTAGGAAAATAAGATTGAGATACCATCCCAGGACTAGCATACGAGTGGAAAACAACACAAATAGAGAACAAAGGTAAAGGCTTTACCTTTCTTTGAGCATCTGGAAAATAATTGTTTTCCTTCTTCAAGTTTGATGATTGTGGTACGATTCAGCAATCCTCTTGATCAAACATCACAAGTGTTGAATATCCAACTACAATAATCATAATGTATGATTATCTCAAACAGAAATCCATAAGGATCACACTCAAGCACCAAGATTTTATTTGCTAGCATAAAATAAAGTGGCTGCTTGGGTTCTTCTTGTTTTTTAGTAAAACAAGAGAGAGAGAGGGGGGGGGGGGGGGAGAGAGAGAGAGAGAAGAAGAAGAAGAAGAAGAAGAAGAAGAGTAGGGTTTTAAGGAGAGTTGTTTTCCTTGTGTTGCTCAAGCAAAAATTAGGTATCATGTGTCTCCCATAAAACATGAAAAACCTTACTTAAAACAATGCAGATGAGAATTCTATAACAATTAGAATTCTCAAATTGTAATTGGAACCATCAAGTTCTCACAATTATAATTTGGCCCATAAATTATAACTATTTATAATTTAGCCACAACTACTTCCCTTTCTCGCAATTAACCCCACTATGTTATCAAATAAAATATTGAGTATATAATCCTTTATTGTGTGTGAGCTATTACGTTTCCCAGTCAATTGGTAGCAAACATGGATTAATTCTAACATCTTTGAGATTAGTAAAACATAATTAATTAGAATTAATCATATTAATTCTAATAAGGATTTCTTTATTCATTCAACAATTAATAAACCCATATTCCGCAGATCATGAGCAGTATCAAGCAACACATCATGACTGCCTAAGAGTCTAGGAATTCAAGTGGCTTGACATGAACCTTTCAATAACAAACTACAGTGCAATTAACTCATTTCACCATACATTATCTCATTCGGTTTGGAGTACAGAATTAGTGCCAACTCCCTCCAGAATATTTTAATTCTGGCCCAAATATAATAGTTCTTGTAAAAAAAAACCCACTACTCTAGATATGTATCAATTAGAACTGTTTCTAATACAAAATCGCCTTGGCTAAGGACTTCTCGAGTAGTAATTCCTACAAGTGGCCGTGAAATATTCGCCCCTACTATTAGGATTGGTGAAGCCTTTATTGACCATTTCAACTACTTTTATTTACCTCACAATGTACCCAATATCTATCCTATAGGCGGCCCTCGTTCTAGCTCTAGAGATTAGAATCAAAGCACAATACTCAGCAAACAAAGTATCTTGGAGATCTTAACTCTAAGAATACTTGCACGTTTGCTATATTGAGATTATATCACTAGCTCTAAATAGTTATCCATATGATTATCTCATAGCTATGTCATCCAATGAACTTGTTCTATTAACAAGTATCCACGTGTTAACTTTGAGTATCTTAATGCTCACGGATATGAGAACCACCGCTTGATCAAATCAGGAAGTGTAACATATGCTAGTCTTAATGCATTAATGATGTCCTATCTCATTAATGCTAGGATTATGGACTATTTAAGTACTACCACTATATAGTGTAGTAGGAATCTCATATCATGATCTCTATCCTGATTTCCTTAACACTATGTTGTACTAAGGACTTTATCGAACAGTTATATTACACAAAAGTAAACAAAAGAAATTGTAAGATAAATAACGCCTTTTATTAAAATAAAATGTGTCATATACAACGTACAAGTGATTACCTCTAGGGCATAACACTAACAACAATCTCCCACTTGCACTAGAGCTAATCATTCATGTATCTAATACCAAATGACTCAACAAGCCAGTCATGTTTCTTTTGGGATAGTGCTTTTGTAAGCGGGTCTGTTATGTTCTCTTCAATTGTAACTCTTTCTATCTTTACATCATTCCTTTCTATGATCTCCCGGATCATATGATAGCATCGGAGTAGGTGTTTGGATCATTAGTGAGACCGTAGCTCCTTTGCATATGCAATGGCTCCGTTGTTGTCACTATACAAAGATATTGGACCAATAATGCTAGAAATCACACCCAATTCCATCATGAACTTCTTGATACAAACAGCCTCCTTAGCTACTTCAGAAGCGGCTATGTACTCAGCTTCTGTCGTAGAGTCGACAATAGTCTCTTGTTTTTAACTCTTCCAACTTATTGCCCCTCCACAAAATGTAAACATGTTGACTGATTGTGATTTTAAATCATTTTTGTCAAATTGAAAACTGGCATCAGTATACCTGTTCATTTTCAAATTATCTTCTCTATGTACTAAGAACACATCCTTAGTCCTTCATTTTCAACTTAAGGATGTTCTTTACACTGGCCCAATAACCCTCACTAGAGACAGATTAGTATCTGCTCGTCAAACTGAGAGCATAAGATACATCGGTCTTTGTATATATCATAGTGTACATGATAGATCCAACTGCCAAAGCATATGGAATCTTACACATGTGATCCCTTTCAACTTGTGTCTTGGGAGATATCGACTTTGAAAGGCTTACACCATGTGACATAGGTAAGAATCCCTTTTTGGATTGATCAATGCTAAACCTTTCTAGCACTTTATCTATGTATGTAGACAGTAAAAGACCTAACAACCTTTTGGATCTATCTCTATAGATTCTATTGCAAGAATATAGGTTGCTTCACCAAGGTCTTTCATAGAGAATTATTTGGACAACCAAACTTTAACCATTAGCAAGACAAGTATATCGTTTCCTATTAGTAATATGTCATCTACATAAAGCAATAAGAAAACGATTGTGCTCCCACTGACCTTCTTGTATACACAAGGCTCATCTATGTTTTGAATGAAACTAAACTATTCGATTGTTTCATCAAAATAGATGTTCTAACTCCTAGAAGCTTGCTTAAGTCCATAAATGGACCTTTGTAGCTTACACACATTTTTGCTATCTTTGGTTGTGAAACCCTCAGGTTGTGTCATATACACTTTCTCAGTCAGATTTCTGTTTAGGAAAGCTATTTTCATATCCATTTGCCAAATCTCTCAATTATGATGAGCAACAATAGCTTGGAGTATCCAGATGGATTTTAATATGGCTACTGGCGAGAAGGTTTCGCCATAGTTAATACCAAGTTGTTGACGATAACCCTTTGCCACTAGACGTGCTTTATAGGTAACTAAGTTACCATGCATGTTCGTTTTCTTCCTAAAAACCCATTTGCACCCAATAACTTTAATTCCATTGGGTGGATCAACCACAGTCCATACATAGTTGTTGTACATGGAATCCATCTCTAACCTCATGGCCTCAAGTCATTTGCCAAATTTTCAACTGTTCAAGACATCCTTGTAGGTAGTAGGCTCGTCTTCGTCTATGTGCAATACATTATTGTGGTCACTAATGAGAAATTTATATCTCTCAGGTGCTACATGTATCCTACTAGACCTACGAGTTTCTTGTCTTGTAGAAGGTTCATCTATTCTCACGATAGATGTAGGATCAGACGTTTGATCCTTGTTTGTTTAATCTTCTCGAGCTTCACTAAATTTAATTTTACTCCTACTGTCCCATTTGAGAATGTGCCCTTTCTCTAAGAAGACAGCATGTTTCGAAATAAACACTTTATTTTTAGAGGGTAGGTAAAAGTATTATCCGAAAAATTCTTTTGGATATCCTACAAACAAACACTTGTCAGACTTACTATTAAATTTGTCTGACTATAGCCTTTTGACAAAGGTAGGAAAACCCCATACTCGCAAGAGAGATAACTTTGGTTTCTTACAAAAGAACATCTCAAATAGGGTAGAATCAACTAATTTTATTGGAAACTTTGTTAAAAATATAAATAGAAGTCGCTAGTGCATACCCCTAAAATGATTTTGGTAGGTTTGCAGAAGCCATCATGGTCCGTACCATGTCTAGAAGGATTGGATTCCTTCTCTCAGATACACCGTTATGTTGAGGTGTATGTGGTGGAGTCTATTGAGATAATATTCCATTATTTCTAAGATAACTCAGAAACTCTTAGCTCAAGTATTCTCCTCCTCGATCAGATCTTAAAATCTTAATATTTTTGCTAAGTTGTTTCTCTATTTCATTTGTGAAGTCTTTGAATTTATCAAAGGCCTCAGATTTGTATTTCATTAAATACAAATACCCCTATCGTGAGAAATCATTGATAAAGGTTGTGAAATAGTTATAATCTCCTCTTACTTATATTGATATTAGGCCACATACATCAAAATGTATGATTTCTAGTAACTCCTTGGCCTATTCTCCTTTTCTTGAAAAATGAGTTTTAGCCATTTTTCCTAGTAAATAAGACTCGCATGTGCCATATGATTCACAATCAAATGACCCTAAGTCATCAAGCTTATGTAACTTAGAAACACGATTTTTGTTTACATGGCCTAAACGACAATGCCATTAGTAAGAGGTGTTAGAGTTATCTATTTTAGGTTTCTTATTATTTACATTATGTATTGGATTATCCAAGTCTAGAACATATAAACCATTAACTAGAGTTGCTGAACTATAATGAATATCATTTAATGATAAAGAACAACATTTATTCTTAAATATGAAATGAAATCGATTTAAGTCTAAACACGCAACTGAGATAATATTTTTCATTAAAACTGGTACATAATAACAGTTTTGTAATTCTAGAACTATTCTCCAAGGCAGGTTCAGCTCGTATGTCCCCACAGCAAGTGCAGCAACCTTTGCCCCATTTGCAGTACGTAAGTCCACGTCGCCTTTCTCTAGCTTCTACTGCCCTTTAGTCCCCGTAAGTTTTTGCACAAATGAGAACCACTTCCGATATCTAATACTCATATCTCATTTCTAAGGGTAGTATTTATATCATTCATAAACATACCCAGAGTAGAAACAGAGATGCTTGTAAACTTCTCCTTTTGCTTCTTGTCCATAGTGGTCTCTAAGTAGGCCTTGCAATTGTGCTTCTAGTGGACCACCTTGCTAAAACGACGGCATGGGCCCTTAGTAGCAGTGTCCTTCTTCTTCACACCACCTTTGGGCTTCATGGGAGCCTTCTTTTTCTTCTTTTGAACTTTCTTCTTAGAAGAAGAAGATTCTACTAGTAAAACTACATTGGAATCCTTCTTCATAGAGGACTCCGTAGTTTTGAGAAGATTGATCAACTCAGGAATTGTGGACTCAATCCTGTTCATCTGATAGTTAATCACAAATTGTGAGAAATTATTAGGTAAAGACTGAAGAATTAAGTCAATACATAAGTCATGATCCATCACGAACCCGAGAGATCCAACCTTCTCTATGAAGCCCAGCATCTACAGCCCATGAGTGGCAACAGAAGAACCCTCTTCCATTTTGCAACGGAATAGTTGATTCGAGATATCGTATCTCTCAGTTCTGGCTTGGGCGTCAAATGGCTCTTGAAAATGTAGTATAATCCATTAAGCATCCATATGCTAGTGCTGTTTTTGCAGCTTAGGAGTCCTGGATGCCAGTATAATACATGATGCCGTATCACTATCCTCCGTATGCCTTTTGTGGATAGCATGCTCATCAGCATGAGCATCTTGAGTTGGTGGTGGCAGAATAGGAGCATTTAGCACGTAAAGCAACTTTTTCGATTTGGAAACGATTCTGAAATTTCTATACTAGTCGAGGTAGTTTGATTCATTTAATTTGTTGGTTTCCAAGATGCTATGTAGGCTTAGGTTTGTTGACCTGATGCAAATGTCCTTGATGTAAAGATAGAGAGGATTAGCTATAGTATATGCACATGAAATGTAAATAATTAAGACTTTAATTAAAAGCATTTTTACTCCACTATTTTACTCAAAGCAATAGCCCCCACTACTGATTCGGGAAAGCCTCTTGGAAGCTTTCCTAATGGACCGGTGTCTAAATTCCTCAAGAATAACCTTAAGTTTTGCCCAATAAGCCACCATTGAGTTCATTGGTAGGTATCTAATACCAATTACATCGTATGAAATTACCGGATCATTGGGTGATTAACAACTTTTAATCTTAAAGCTTATTGGGCTACCCTAACTTTTCCTCTAAATTTCTTTATGATTGAGTTTGCCTAACCGGGATAAAGAATTTAGTTAAACCTGATCCATCAATCAAGAATTTAATTCAAAAAGAATTTAATTCCATAGCTTGACCATGCCCAATGTCGAGTAGGCTTGGGTTTGCCCAACAACCTGGTCTTGAAAAAGGACTCTCATTCTTACTATATTAACGGAAGGAATTGGGTTTAATATTAATTGATGGATTTGTTCCTTTTAGTGATTTCAATAAATGACATGCCTAAAAATCAATAAATCACATAATTGATAATCATGGTAATAAAGCGATTACGTGGTATGGTTACAGACTTTACCCTAAATTAATTCCTTTGAGCCATAAAAGAAATTAATATAGTTAACCCTATGCGTTCATAAATGATTTAAGTAGAAGGTCTTACCTCCCCGCCTTGTTTTGGATGCCATCTCCAAAATAAAATAATTCTATTCCTATCTAACATATGTAAACTAATTACATAATTTCCTAAAGAGAGAAAACCACGAGTTACATTCGAGGGGAGTTAGATGAGAAGAACATTACACAAGAATTCAAAAGAAGACAGGACACGTAGACCCTATTTCATAAAAAAATAAAACTATAAAATACATGAATAGATATAATTGGTTTTAGTCCATAACCATGCACCATGCCATTAATTATGCTTAAACAAAATAAAAATATAATTTTTATTATTCCAAAATCACTGTTTTGGAAAAATAAAACAATTCTAAAATCAATATTTTAGAAAAATACATCAATTTTAAATTTTTAAAATCATTATTTTGAAAAATAAAATTGTTTGTCTCAAAACTAATTTTGAGAAAATGCTTTTGGTTCCTATCTCTCATCAAATTAGATTTTTTTTCCCTTTCAAAATTCTCTTTCTAGTTTTTTCTTAATTGCTGGAATGTCGCGATATAGAGAAGAACCGGCGTTGGTTAGAAGCCCAAGGCTGCGCTAGGTCTAGTTTGGTTTTAAGAAAATTTTTGTAGAAATGATTTTTGGATGTCGCGAAAACAGCATAGAACCAACGCCAGTTTGGAGCCGGAGCCGGCGTCAGTTGTAGTTAGGAAGAGGCGGCAGATTTCAAAAATTTTCCAGAAACAATTTTTGCAGCCTTTATCTTCTGCAACAGTTTAGTAAGAATAATTCTCAGCAGAGTTTTTCTTTTTTGAAGCTTAAAACAACAACCAATTTGTTAGTTTAAACAAAAACAAAACAGAAAATTAGGATGAAACGGAAGGCAACAAACTTGTTCAAGAAAATCTTTTTCTGCAAAAAAACACTTGCAGCACATAAAGAAAACTTTTTTCGAAATATGCTATAACTACTACACAAGCATATTGCGCTACGGACCCAACCTACAATGCTCGAAACGATTTCAACTACAGTGAAAATAATTTTTCACAGTGAACAAAGTCATACATGAGTACATGAAACAGCTTTCACGCAAGAACAATGTCTACAAACCACACATAGCAGGGCTCCAATACCATTGTTGGGTATCTCATGCATAACATATATGGCGCAATGGAAAAATAAGATTGAGATACCATCCCAGGACCCGCATATGAGTAGAAAACAAGATATATAGAGAATAAAGGTAAAGGATTTACCTTTCACTGAGTATTCGAAAAAAAATTTTTCATTCTTCGAGTTTGATAATTGTGGTGCGATCTGGCAATCCTCTTGATCAAACAACACGAGAGTTGAATATTTAACCACTATAATCACAACGTGTGATTATCTCTAACAGAAATCCACATGGAGGATCACACTCATGCGCCAAGATTTTCTGTGCTTGCAGAAAACAAAGTGGTGGCTAGGGTTCTTCTTATTTTTCAAAAAAATGAGAGAGAGAGAGAGAGAAGAAGAAGAAGAAGAAGAGAAGGGTTTTTAGGAGAGTTGTTTTCCTTGTGTTGCTCACGCAAAAAATAGGTATCAGGTGTCTCCCATAAAACACGAAAAACCTAACTTAAAACACACCAGCTGAGAATTCCATAACAATTAGATTTCTCTAATTGTAATTGGAACCATCAAGTTTTCAAAATTACAATTTGGCCTATAAATTATAACTAATTATAATTTAGCCACAACTACTTCCCTTTCTCGCAATTAACCCCACTATGTTATCAAATAACACATTGAGTATATAATCCTCTATTGTGTGTGACCTATTGGTTTCCCAGTCAATTGGTAGCGAACATGAATTATTTCAAACGTCTTTGAGATTAATAATCTATAATTAACTAGAAATAATCATATTAATTGTAACTAGAATTGGTTTATTAATTCATCAATTAATAAACCCATATTCCGTGAGCGGTATCAAGCAACATATCATAACCACCTAAGAGTCCAAGAAGTCAAATGGCTTGACATGAACCCTTCAATAACAAACTATAGTGCAATTAACTCCTTTCACTTTACAATATCTCATTCAGTTTAGAGTACGGAATTAGTGCCAACTCCCTTAAGAATATATTAATTCTAACCCGAATATAATTGTATTTGTACATAAACCCACTAGTCCAGATGTGTATCAATTGGAACTGTTTCCACTACACAATCACCTTGGCCAAGGACTTCTTGAGTAGTAATTCCTAAAAGTAGCCGTGAGATATTTGCCCCTACTATTAGGATTGGTGAATCCTTTATTGACCCTCTCAACTACTTTTTTTTACCTCACAATGTACGCAATATCCATCCTATAAGTGGCCCTTGATCTGGCCCCAGAGATTGGAATCAAATCATAATACTCAGCAAACAAAGTACTTTAGAGATCTTAAGTCTAAGGATACTTGCACGTTTGCAATATTGAGATTATATCACTGGCACTAAATAGTTATCCATGTGATTATTTTATAGCTAGGTCATCCACTGAGCTTGTTCCATTAACAAGCATCCACGTGTTAACATTGAGTATCTCAATACTCACGGATATGATAACCACTGCCTGATCAAATCAGGAAGTCTAACACATGTTAGTCTTAATGCATTAATGATGTCTTATCTCATTAATGCTACGACTATGTACTATTTAAGTACTGACACTATACTGTGTAGTAGGAATCTCATTTCATGATATCTATCTTGATTTCCTTATCACAGTGTCATACTAAGGACTTTATCTAACAGTTATATTCTACAAAAGTAAACAAAAGAAACTATAAGATAAATAATGCCTTTTATTTAAATAAAATGTGTCATATACAATGTACAAGTGATTGCCTCTAGGGCATAACACTAATAATTTGTTCTGATGTGGTTGTGTTATTTGAGTTAGTTGAGCTTTTGTTTTATTGAGGATGATTTCCTAGGAAGAGATGAAGTAAGTGAATAGAAGTTAAGAGAATTTGTTAGGGGAATATTTACACAAATGTTGTTGTGGTTTAGTGGATAATGCTTTGTGTTTAATTCTTGGTGGGGTTGAGTTCGAATCCTAGCTATTGCAAATCCTTTCCTTCCTTTTATGTTCTTTTCCCTACTTTTTCTAAGCCTTGGCCGAAATTCACCTAGAGTTGCCGCCACCTTGGAGTGCAATTCCTAAAATTTAGGAGTGTGATTTATCTAAGGAATTATTCTATGAAGCATTTGAAAATAAATTAAATTCTTATTTCTAATATCTTATCATAATTTTTTAGAAAATTTTAATTATTACTAATCTGCATTTTTGAAAGCCATAACTTAATAAATTGTTGGGAAATAAAGAATATTGATATATAGCTTATTTTCTTCAAAGTAGCCACCACTTCTTAAGGAGATAAGTCTACATATTTTGATTTTCTTCAAATAATTTTAAAAGGAAATAAAAGGATAAATGTTGGATTTGAAATGAAGCACCTATCTTTTAGAATATGTGTTTTCAAAATTTTGGGGAAAAAGGGGATTAGCTTCAAGAAAAAGAAAACCATTATTTTATATTGTAAAATAATTATTTAATAGCTATTGAAATTTTACTCAAATTAATAAAGGAAATTAATTAAATTATTTCTTAAGAAAATAACCTACTTCATTCATGTAATTTTCTAGAAAATACCTCCAAGGCTGCCATCACCTTAAGAGCTTCAGCTTTAACTATTCAAACCCTAAGTAAAGTTATCCAAGAAAACCTTAATCAATTAGGACTTTTTTTTAGCCAAAAAAAAAAAAAACCAGAATTTTCCCTTCCTTTCCCTCAGAATTTTGGCCACAATTAGCACCCATTCTGCATGAAAATTCCAGCCAAAACCCTGCACAAACTCTCTCTAGTCATTGAGCAAAAACACCGCTACACGAAGACTTATGTTTCTTTTCTCATTCTCGCAACCACAGAGATCGAAACCAGCCTGATCACTTCCTTCTTTCTGTCCAGATTTTTGGTCATCATAAGCACAAAAAACACAGCAGCGACAACCCCTAAACTATTGCCTAGTTTTAGTAACCCAAAGAAGGACCAAATCAGTCCAACTTGTTCTTGTGATCAAGAATGTATAACAAGGTAGGACATCTCCAAACACCCAACACACCAAAACCTAATGTTTTCTATCTAGCAACCCACGAAATTCCCACTCTCTCAGCCTCTCAAACTTAAAAAACAAATAGCAATATTCATGCTCAAAATTTTGGCCAACACCTCCAAGAACAAATCTAAAACCGAAACAACCTACAAGGTAAACAATCTTCAATCCTTCTATCCATCTCTTACTTCATTCTTTCCCTTTTTTCTCTCTTAAATCACATCCATAGGAGACTAATTTTCTCTCTTCAACTATCCATTGAACTCAAGCTAGACATCAAGAAGTTGCTGTGTTTTAAGTCTAGTTCGCTAAGAGGTAATCAAGATCCTATCTTTACTGATTTAAATGGCTTTGATCTTTAAAGTATTGACTTATGAATGTTTACGGAGTTTAGCATGGAAGCATGAATGGACTAGAATGATAAATATGTTGATATGGGACATAGAAAAATCATGTATGAGATAGGACATTGATGAATCTTGTCATGATGAATCTAGATCTACGATAGGTTGGAAAAGATTATATCTTTTATTGTTTATAGGGTTGATTATGATGATTTTATGTTAGTTGAATATCGGAGTTGTCATATAGTGATTTGATTTGGATGAATGCATGGTTATAATCAATAGTATGGCTGAGGAAGTTGTGTATATGATGTAATGAAATAAATCATCTAGATACCATGGATGAATTAAGTGATTAATGAGATCATGAGAATTCATGTTGCATTAAATAGTGGATGTAATATCTGGATTCTAATTATAGAATCATTTATTCTAGATAAGGAAGGAGTAGAAGTAAGGGCAATCAATTGAGTTAGGTTTAGCTATTGATTTATCCAAGTAAGTCCCTGCATAACCATTTTGATAAATGTTACATGTTTGCAAGAAATTCACTCAATGTTATTTAGAATTGATATCAATATGATATTTTGACAAGAGGATTGAAATGTTGGTTAAACATGATGAGTTTTACTGTGATGTTTTAATACTTGGATTGGAAAGGTGGATGTTTTACTTTCCAAATGAGTTTGTCAAATTTCAACTGCTCAAACTGAAAAATGATTTCTTACTTTATCACTAAACGTGTTGAAAATCTATTATGAAAACCACGTTTTATAGTAAGGCTAATCAAAGAATTTCAAAAAAGGGAAAATGATCCTATCCCTAAACGGGGAGCGTTGAGTACTCAACGGGGGTAGGCCAATAGTATTAGTCTTGAAGAGTAAGAATGAGTCTTCTAGTAGGAGGCCATGCAATACCCCGCCAAAAAATTACCTTTGACCTATGGGGGAAAAGTCATGCATTGCATAGCATTTTGCATTCCATGTGATATCATAAAATTATTTTTGCATGGGTGCATGTGATTTTGAAGGTTTCACTTGCATTAATTTATTTAATGAAAAATAGTTGTGTTGTTTGCATTATTTGAGAATCGTTTAGGTAAAATTTAGTAGAGGAGACAAAGGGATGAGAAGTAGGGTGAAAGGAATTTCTTCGAGATATATTAACACCAGAAATGATTTGGATTAATGGTTAGGGTTGGTAATGATCTCTTGGTGACTTGAGTTCAAATCTTACCTCTTGCGAATCTTAGCTTCATTTTTGAATTCTTTTCTTAGAGATTCTTCATGCTTTGGCTGAAAACCCTAGGTACCCTTTTGGAATTTCAGCCGCCATTTTCTTAGGAGATAAATCTCCATACTTATTTTCCAAACTCAAGGATTTTTGATAAAGATGGAGACTAATTTTATTCTAGCTATTATTCCTATAATTTTCGAAAATCTTAGCCAAGAACAATTAAATTCCAGATTGTATTTAATTAATCATATTTTATGTTAGCTAACTTGAATTAAATCTATTATTTTCCTAGCAAAATACTATGTTGATTTTGAAAATAAAACCCTAGCAAAAAATCTGGAAATTTTTCAGCTTTGTGCCGCCACCTTTGGAGCACTACTTGCTCAACTCAAACTCTTCCAAGACTAGGGAATCTTATCCTAAATCCTCTTGCAAATCAGATTCTATTCTATTCCTAAATAAATCCGGTTGTTCTCCTTTTTTCTTGCAAATTTCGGTCAGCCATGTGCATGCATATGCTGCACGAAAATCCTGCACTCCTAAGGGTATCCAAACTCTTCTAAACCTAGCCCAAATCATCTTAAATACCTCTCATCAATTCAAATTTATTTTAGCTACACAAATCCGATTTTTTCCCTCTTTTTTCTCCAGAATTTCTGCCAGCTTGTACCCAGAATGTCGGCCAGCTTGCACACAGAATTTTGGTCAGCTTGCACACACCATATCACACGAAAATCTGTACTCCAAAATATACCGAAACTCTTTGTTGATTTAGCCAAATTATAGCTCCTAAAACTCTCAGTTTTCCTCTCAGATTTGCGTAAAAAACAGTGCCAAAATCAGTCCAGAATTTCTCTCTTTTGCTCACAGTTTTCACACAGCAAAAACATCCACATTGCATAGAATTTTTGGTTGTCAAAACCTGCACAAACTCTTTCACGTTTTGGTCAAAACCTGCACAAACTCTTTCACGTTTTGGTCAAAACCCTGAACATACACAACCCTTCCCTTTTGCACTATTTCGGCCGGCCTAGGAGAACAAGTCTAGATTGTTTTTCTCCTCTTAACATCTCTTAATTTCGGCCAACAATCAGGTACAACATGCTATCTATTTTTTTCCATTGTTGCCCAAGAAGTTTAGAACCATTAGGAAACCTTTCTAGCATCAACTTCTAAACCATAAATCAAACTCACCCAAAACCTAAACCAAAGTAGCCGGCTATTCCTTCTTTGCTGCACAAAAATTCTAGCAAACTCTCCCCTGCAATTTTTGAAAAACACAAGAGCAATCACAAGCAAAAATCAAACACACCTTAAGGTAAACAAAAATCCTCTCAACCTCTCAATTCATTTCTTCCATTGATTCTTCTCTTTTTCTTCCCTTGAACCACGCCATATAAGGACTAATCTTACATTTCTTTCTTAACTTTTGGTCTAGAGGAATAAAAAAGGCAGCTTTTCTCTTCTTCTCAAGCAAACTCGGGACGATCACCATAGGAAAATCTCGATCTTGTTAATCCGGTGGTTGTAGGTAAAGGAATTCTTACCTTGATGAACAAAATTAATGTTTAAAGTGATTGATGATGTCTATGGTGGTATAATAGCGTGATGAATGGGCTTAGTTGGGATAGATGAATATCTTGAGGCGAGTAAGGTGTTATACATGTTCAATAGATAGCGATGTTATGGTTGATGCGATAATGATGGATGTGAATTATAATGGTTAAGTCAATACCTGTTTGATATATTGCTCATGTCTTTGATGTATATATGCCCATGCTATATTTATTTCAGGGAAGGGGTGATTTATTGAAGATAGTTGATGAGTTATGATTTGTTTATGGGAATAAGTGGGTTTATATTCATGCTGGAGATGATTGAGATCCTGATCGTGATATTATGTAATTCTAGATTAGGAGGTTATTTGAAGAAAGCAAGCAGTTGATTTTATCTTGTTTATTTGAGGCGAACCACGTAAGTCCTTGCATAAAACTCTTTTGTTAAATGCTTGTGGTGGCAAGTCGAATGTTGTAAAGCTTTTGTTGATCTATGATTATTTGGGATGTAAGCGTGGATGTGTATTCTCTAAATGGATTTGTCAAACTAACACCTTTATCAAGAACTATTCTTTCTCTTAAACATTTTAGAAAACTATTTTTAAGAAAAACCACGTTTTACAAAGCCATGGTATGGAATCATTGTGAATCAGGAATTGATGGATATATTTGATGAGTACTCCATAAGGGTAGGCTAACAATACTAGTATTGGAGTGCTTGAGTAAGTCTTTTGGTAGGCGGCCACCTCCAGAAGATAAGCTCTGCTTGAAAAGGCGATAATATTGATTGTTCAGGCCAGTCCGAGCTAGCATTTTTACCTAGTAAGGTATTATTTTCCAGGCGTGGACACCCGGATGGTTTTGTTGGTTGTAGAGATGGAGGAGTATCTCACCAGAGAGGCCGTACACCTACCCTTGATCAGAATGCCCAAAGTGTGATAATCTGATCCTGTTATGGTACACAAAGTGTGGTGCGTTGACCGTTCTCTTATCATGGGAGCCCAAAGTGTGGCGCCATGACTATTTTTGTTGAGTGGATGATTTATTTTGTACAAAGTGTGATAATGAGAAAACTCCGCTCCTTGCAAAGAGAAATTATTTATTACTTGCCAAATATTTCTACAAACATTTTCAGTTATGCATACACGAACTGTTTAAAGTACCATGTGCACACACACGACTTACTAAGATGTTAATCTCACACTATTTTATATAATGTTTTCAGGAGATTGATACTGTTGAGCTAGCGGGAGGTCTAGTAGTTGGAGTTTTGTTACTTTATTTCTGTTTTGAGAGACAGATGTTCATTTATTTTCGTTTCTGATGTATGCATATGTTTAAACTTTCGCAAGGTTGATTCTGATGTAATAAGAGTTCCCTTAATTTATCTAAGTTTGATATTTTGAGTTCGACTTTATCTTATGTCCCTCATTATAAAGACCCTTTGTCCTTGGGACGGGGCGACATCCCTGCCCTTCTTAGGGTACGTAGTAGGGGGTGTTACAGGCCAGCTCTAGAAGATGAATTCAACTTGAAGAGGTGATATAACTACTTAGTTAGGTCGTCTGAGCTAGCAGTTCATATGGACATTATTTTTTTGGGTTGGACAATAGAAGTATTTGGTGTAAAGATGGAGGAGTATCTCACCCTAGTGGGAAGATCTCCCACTACCCATTGTTGAAAGAATACATTGGAATACTATCGTGGTGGTAACCATGTTATGGATTATGATACTATTGTTTGAATCATAGCTAGTCCTTGCTTAATGAATTATGAATATGATGAAACGATGATTCACATTATGAACTATTTTGGATTCATGGAGTAAGGCTCCTTTTTATAACTATTATTGATGAAATTGACTTGCAAACACAATTTTGTAATTTTGGAAAATTGCATGCACGAAATGGTTATATTTGTCACTTACACACATCAGACTTACTGAGATGCTAATTTCACACCTTTTATATCCTGAATTCAGGGGAGTGCTTATATTGAGCAGGTTGAAGAAGTAAGCGATGATTCTCCATTTGAGTTTATTTTGCTTTATACTTTTTTCAAGAGATGTAAGTTAGTTTTGATCTCCCAAACTTGTATAAGTATTTCTCCCAAATGTAATAAGGGGTTTTTTTTTATTTAGTTGGATTTTTACTATTTGTTATTTGTACCTTATTATAAAGACCCCAAGTCTTCTAGACGGGTCGACATGTCGCTCTATCAGGGTATGTAGGTAGTGGGGTGTTATAGGGGAAGTTATGGGAGACTAAATTATATGCAAAATTCAGTAAGTGTGAGTTTTAACTACAAGAAGTAGTATTCTGAGGACACGTGATATCTAAAAATGGGATTACAGTAGATCCTGCAAATGATGAAGCGGTAACCAATTAGAAACGTCTCAAGACTCCAACTGAAATACGAAGTTTTTTGGGATTAGCAGGATATTACCAGAGGTTTATTGAGGGATTTTCTAAGATACCTTCTCATTTGACTTGACTCACCCAAAAGAAAGTTCCCTATATATGGACTAAAGAGTGTGAGAATAGTTTTCAGGAACTAAGCAAAAGGTTATGTTCTGCTCCTATTTTGGCATTGTCGATAATTGACAAACCTTATAAGGTGTACACAGATGCATCGAAAGAAGGATTGGGAGGAGTATTGATGCATGAGATAAAGACAATAGCTTATATCTCTAGGAAATTGAAACTCATGAGGAGAATTTCCCTACACATGACTTGGAGTTCGTAGCTATTATGTTTGCACTTAAGAAATGGAGACATTACTTGTATGGAGCAGAGTTTGAAGTCTTCACCGATTATAAAAGTTTGAAATGTGTTTTTACTCAGAAGGCTTTAAACCTGAGGCAATGTAAGTGGATAGAATTTTTGGAAGAATTCCAGTGTCCAACTAGGTATCATCCTGGAAAAGCAAAAACAGTAGCAGATGCCTTTAGTAGGAAGCTGAATTTATCAGCTCTTCGATTGCTACAAATTCCAAAATTTGACACCTTTACAGTAGACGGAGAATTAAGAATGAGTAATATCTTCATTCAACCTGCCTTCTTACAGTAGTTGAAGGGAGAGCAAGATAAATATGAAAAGTCACAAAAGTGGTACAAAAGAAGGTGAATAAAGGAGGAGATGAGTTCTAAAAGGACAATGATTGGATTATATGTTACCGAGATCGATATTTTGTCCCAAAACAATTTGCAACAAGACAAGATATCTTAACGGAAGAACATCAGAGCAAGTCAATTTCGAGGATGAAATTTTTGTAAGGAAGGGAGAATGTAATTCCCTGTATTTTAATCCTTGATTGGCTACTATTTGTAATAGGATGAGAATTTGTATCAATGGCCAGAAAAAAGATGATCAGTATAATGAAGCAAATATTTTAATACAATAACATTTTGTTGGGAGTTGGATGTAATTATTGGATTTGTTCTACCCGTACCCAAAATCTTGGGAAGCCTACTATTGTTAATAAAATAAGAATTTGGGGGTATATTGAGAAAGGAAATTGAACAGTGTGATGAAACGCACGTTTTGGTATGAATTGTGTTATTCGGGTTATCGGGGGCATTTTTGTCATTTTGCCTCGTGCCCATGACTTCGATCACAAATTTGACAAAATTGAGAAATAATTGAAGAATTTGAGTATTACCAATGGATTCAGTGGAATTTTTGGAGTTGAATGGTTAAGTAAAAGATTTTTCCTTAACTCACCTACATGAGTGAAAAGAGTGAAAATTGCGATTGGAACACACCTACATGAATTCCACTATATAATTAATTGAACTAAATATTCCTTGGGTAAAATCTAATGTGAAATGGTGGTGGGAATGCTTTTATATAGCTAAAAATATTTGGAAGCCTCAAATGGAGAAAAACAACAGAAAATAAATAAAAATAAAATAGCAAAAAGAAAGAAAAAGGTAGTTGTGTGTGTTCTTAGTGTAGTGTGTGAGTTCTTGAGAGGTTCTTGGAGTAAATCTCACTAGAGAGCATTTTATACAAGGTAAAACCCTACCTTGCTTGAATTAAAGTTGTTGTTGGATGAATGGTGATCATTATGATATCAATTTTAACATGAAAACATGATTTTCATGTCTTAATTTTGGATAAAAAACTAGGGTTTATAAAATTTGTTGATGAACTTTTTATTTGTCTTTATGTGTCGGCTGCCTTGAAGATTTTTGGATGTTGTTTTGTGTGATGAAGGAATGGATTTCATGGAATCTTGCAAGGTTGATCTTTGTTGTGGTAATAAGGATCAAAGTGGAATGAAAATAATTGTTAATTGGTTAGAATGATTGATTATGTTAGCTTTTGATTGAAAGAAATGAAGTCGTGTTAAATGAACATGACTTTCATAAGTTGTTGGAATCTGAAAATTGAATGACCAAAGATGATTTGAAGGGAAAATTGACTAAATTTAATGTTCTCAAGGTGTTCAAGGTTAAAGGATAGAAAAAGATAACACGAATGGTTGTAATTAGGTAAACTACTAGGGTTGTTTTTGCCTCTACACTGTGTCACAGACAACTGAACTCATGAAAAGGCATACATAGAATTAATGTTGAGAGTCTTATTGTCATTCTGATATATCTTAGAGGCCAATTGGAGTTGTTCGATTGAATGTTATATGCAAAACAAAATCGTGTGTCAAGCAATGAAATTTAAGAAATTAGTTTGAAAATGGATGAACTTAAGAATGACTAATTATGTGATTTTGGGATGAAATGAATGGTAAAAATGAAAATAATTCCTTGTTCATGAAGATAGGAAGGATATGGAAAAATGAAAATGAAAGAATTGAACAAACGACGGAAAGCCGACACGAATGACCATCGTGCGTTTTCTTGAACGACAGCAAACCGTCGGCTGCACATCGGGTAACCATCAGGCACTTCAGCTAACTGTCGGCTATTTTTTGACCAAACTCGACTAAACCTAAAAACAATATTTGATGTAGGTTTGTCGGTAAACAGCCAACAATAGGTTGAAAATAGTGAAAACGATGGTCGAACTGCTGTGAATGAGAAAAGTTTAATTAGTACACGAGGTGAGTCACTTTGACTTCTAAAATCATTTGAAAGCTAGTATGCCTTACTTTTCCATGAAATGTGACATTTTATACCATTTTGGAAACTCCTGAATATATTTAAGGTTTATTCGATCAAGATTTATTGTTATGCCATTTTGGGCTTGAATGAATATCATAATTAGCTAGGAAACCTTAATGGATTATCAAAGCATGAATTTTGTAAATCGGTCCTCTTTGGATTAAATACTGGAATTTTTGAAAAATGGTAATTTTTGGAATCAGGAATTCTCGAATAGACTAGAACGTCCTTATTAGAACATTTTGTGGAAACATGATTGAAAACTTTGAATTTAATCCATTTTCAGGATTAGAATTCTAGATTTCTTGAAATAAGTTCCTTTCGAAATTAGGTATTTGGAAAATAACCTAAATGTTCTTATTGGAATGTTTTATGAAAACCTTTGGAATCGGGTATTCCGTAAATGAGTGAAATATCCTTATTTGAACTTTTGTGAACACTTTTCAAATTGATAAATATAAAATGACCAGAATACCCTCAGAAAGTCTTTTAGAATCATGTATCGGTAAAATAACCCAAATACCCTTGAAAATAACTTTTGTGATCGAGTACCAGCAAAATGACCCGAATACTCCTGAAAATTTGTTTTATTGTGCAAAAAGAACTCTTTACCCTGTTTCAATCTAGTTTTTGAAAATAATCTCTTGGTATGAGATTGAATTTTGTAAAATGATGTTTTGATCCCGGAATATTGCTTAATTGGCTTGATTTACCTACGGAATGAATTGATTAGCCCTGCGGAGCCTATGGGAATAATTATCTGAATTGCAAGTCAATGGGATCAATTTTAGGAAAAATGATATTTTTCCACAAAAATGTTTGCTTTGAAAATCTTACGGGAACAAATGGCCCTCTAGCCTAATTAGCCAGTAGGGGTTGGTATTGGTAATATTGAGGACTCGGTAAGGACTTTGATCTTTGTACTAGCTCAAGTTAGAGATAGAAGACCCCAAGTAACCTAGCTAGTTCTAGGGTTCATCTTACTCCAACCAAGGTGACAGAACAATGAGATGAGTTGTCCTAGCTAGACATTTACCATCTGGCATTTGCTGTGTCTGCGAGCGTACCTTATTTTTTAGTCATTCGCTAAATGTCGGGTAGGGACACTCGGTAGCCTTTGACTCCTTGCTGCCTCGATAGGGATTGATGTTAGGATTAGGACCCCAGGCTAACAGTGGGAAGAGTGTGCTGCAATACACTTCGTATGCTGTGATATACCAATTTTTTATACTTAGAAGTACGTTACGATGTACTAATTTTTCGATGACGCACGGTTAATGAGGGAAAACGTGAAACAGGGGAATCATGCTCTGTAGCAGAAAAAAAAACTGGAGAAAAATAAACACGAGCCATAAAGGCCATGCGGAAGCGTGAAGATCATACTTTTGCGTTCCTTAAACCTCCTAGGTTGCATAGGAACAGATTGAACGGCTGGAATCGCCTCGCTTTGCACACTTGAAGGAGCTTCCGGTTGAACACCCGCTAGCCTTCTACTTCACCTTGTTTGCATTAACGCTTAGCTTTCTAGCTCTCGGGATATTCCTTAGCCTAACCTCTAGTTGGTGAACACAATGGGAAAGAGAAATGGTCTCAATTCTCCTTGGTTCACTCGCTATTGGTTAGCAAAGAACAAGGAGAAACCCAGAAGAAGAAATGTGAGAGAGAGAGCTAGAGAGAGACGTGAGAGTCTTGTGTGGCGTGGAAAAATTGGGGTTTTTTCTTTTCCAAAGAGTTGTTTATAAGTTAGCCTCTACTAGGTCTCTCAATCTCTGATAAATATATCCCCAGGATTTCAAAACACCCGGATGTTATCCTGAGAATCAGTTTGGCCTAACCCTAAACTCCTCTTAACCGTATCAGGAAAAAAACCCTAAGGTCCAAGCTGTTGGGCCAGATAAATATTTATTATTTTTCTTGGACCCAAAAGGCCTAAAATAATAAATATTAATTATTTATTTACTGGGCTTACATAAGTAACCCAATAAATAATTAATGAGCCCAAAATGAACCATAATAATTAATCTTTAATTATTTATTTCTTGGGCCTATATAAATAACCCAATAAATAATTAAACATTAATTATTTCCCCTAGTTTAAGCCCAGGTTAATTTCTTAATTATTCATACTGGACCTAGGCCCTGAATAATTAATCAATCAAATAAACTAGATAATTAATTTCTCTCAACTCCTATTTTATTTATTTATTTATTTTATTCTAGTCCAATAGTAAATTAGACTTCCTGAATAAAATAAAATAAAATCCTCTTCAATTGAGACCAATTCCTCAACCCAAAAATAGTTAGGACTTACAGGCTATCCCGAGGACCAAAAAGACACATCGCCTTGGCTGCTAAAATCACCAAAATACCCCTGCTATATAAATAGCTGTATTTTGCATTTTAAATATTTCCTAATATCACCATAAGAAAATATTGACCCCAAGGACAATACTGCATTCGCAAAGTCTCCGACCTACAGGTGAAATGACCAAAATACCCCTCTACACATCGCCGTACATTTAGAGAGGAATAAGTGTACTAACACCCCCCTAAATGACATCTACCATCCTTAGGCTTCTAGTCCAATAATCCACGACTTCCTGGAGTGTTTCCTCATTCCAAGGGCGCTACCCTAAAGCAAACATCCAAGTCATGTTTTCCAGGGCCCTGGAAAATTTAGACCATTCGGACAACCACAAGGGGCGATATAGTGCAGAAACTATCTTGTATAAGCCTGTCTTAACTAATTAGTCACACATACCCAACATGCAAGTATATTGGCCCTACGATAGAACCTCAACTACAGCAAATCAAAGTATATGCTTCCAGCTTCGCCAGACCACCAACTCATACTCAAGTCGTAGAGTACTAGTCCACGCTGTAGCGGTAGTAGTCTAGGTTTCTACCATATAGTACTTTGAGAAACCACTACTACAGGTCCTGTTCTACGTATTCGAAATACGCTTATGTCATGAAGTGAGTGCACTACCCACTGACTAAAGATAAGCCATTCCCTATTTGGAATTCATAACATAATAACCTAAACATGTGAGATTCCCAGTCTCATCAATAGGTTAAGAACAAATGTTTATGTGTTAAATAACCCATGATCCATACCTTACTATGAAAGACCACCATTCACATGGATCACTTATTTAAACACAATGGGTCTGTTCCAAACGAAAATCGTGCACAAACAAAAAGAGGGCATACAAACAAAACGAAAATCGTGCACAAACAATTTCTGAAAATAAATTCTTTCATTAAAATATTCGATTTTACATCAGAAACTTAGTCTAAGAGGGCATACAATCCAATAATCTCCCACTTGTACTCTAAGACTAGGTAAGTCCATAGGTGCCCACCCCTATGGAGTCTAAATGTCTCTTGAAGACTCTCTCAGCTAAAGGATTGGTGAATGGTTCTGCTAGATTATTTTCTGAGGTAATATGCTCCACCACGACTTCCCGTCTCTGGATGAAATCCCGGATCAGGTGGTACTTCCTCTCGATGTGTTTCTCCTTCTTGTGGTTCCGAGGCTCCTTAGATTGCGATACTGCTCCAGTGTTGTCGCAATACATCACAACCGGCCTGTCCATATATGGTACGACTCCAAGTTCTGAAACAAACTTCCGGAGCCAGACTGCTTCCTTGGATGCCTCCGAGGCTGCCACATACTTAGCTTCCATGGTTGAGTCAGCAATACAAGACTGCTTCATACTCAGCCTCCATGAAATTTCTCATCTAGACAAGGTGAGGACATATCCACTAGTGGATTTTCTCTCATCCTTATCTGCCTGGAAGTCTGAGTCTGTGTATCCTGTAGGAACCAAATCATCAGCCCTGTAAACCAGCATATAATCTCTCGTTCCCTTGAGGTACTTGAGAATATGCTTTACAGCTTGCCAATGAACCTCCCCTGCGTTTGACTGATATCTGCTAACTAAGCCCATGGCAAAGCAGATATCTGGCCTGGTACACAGCATGGCGTACATGAGACTTCCCACAGCCGAAGCATAGGGAATCCTACTCATTCTGTCCTTTTCTTCTTGAGACCTAGGACAGTCCTTCGAAGAAAATGACAACCCATGTCTGCAAGGGATTAAAGCTCCCTTGCATGAGTCTATGCTGTACTTGGCTAACATCTTGTCAATGTATGTTGCTTGGGATAATCCTAACATTCTCTACTTCCTATTTCTAAGAAGCCTAATCCCGAGAATATAGCTGGCTTCTCCCAAGTCCTTCATATTGAATTGACTAGACAGCCAAACCTTTGTAGATGACAATGTCCCTACATCATTTCTAATGAGTAGAATGTCATCCACATACAGGACAAGAAAAACCACATTAATGCCTTCAAGTTTCCTGTACACGCATGGTTCATCTTCGTTTTGAATAAAACCATAAGACTTTACAGTCTCATCAAAACGAATGTTCCACGCTCTTAATGCCTGTTTAAGTCCATAAATGGACATCTTAAGCTTGCAAATCATGTGTTCCTAGCCTTTAGCAACGAAGCCTTCCGGTTGGGACATATAGATGTCTTCGCTAAGATGGCCATTCAAGAATGCCGTCTTGACATCCATTTGCCATATCTCGTAGTCATAGTGACAGGCGATGGCAAGGAGGATGCGGATGGATTTAAGCATGGCTACCGAGAAAAAAGTTTCCTCATAGTCGATACCTTCTTTCTGAGTATACCCTTTGCCACAAGCCTAGCTTTGAAGGTTTCCACCTTTCCATCCGCTCCTCTCTTTCTCTTGTATACCTACTTGCACGCAATGGGTTTTATCCCTTCAGGTGAAGCTACAAGATCCCAACCCTGATTGTGGTACATGACTCAATCTCGGCTTTCATTGCTTCATGCCACAGATTTGCATTGGCATCAGCAATAGCCTCCTCGTATCTAGCGGGGTCTTGTTCCTGATGGTCGGAGACCAGCTCAAAGGCTTCTCCAGTCCATCTCTCCGAAACCCTAGACACTCTCCCACTACGACGAGGCTCCATTTGCACGGGCTCTTGAGGCTGTGCCTCTTCTTGTTCCAAAATCGGGTCTGAAGAAGTTGATTCCATAGATAACTTCTCCCGAAGTTCCAACCTTGTTGAACCTTTAGTGGAAGTACTTTGATCATCTTCTAAGTATCTAGCATTGGTATTGACTAGTACCTTCTGCTCCTTAGGATGATAAAAGTAGCCTCCTTTTGTCCCTTTTGGATACCCAACAAAATAGCATAATTCTGATCTTGGTTCCAACTTGTCTCCCTTGATCAGTACATAAGCTGGACATCCCCAAATCCTGAGATGATTCAGACTTGGCTTACGCCCAGTCCACATCTCATAGGGAGTCCTAGGTACTGACTTAGAAGGCACCAAGTTCAGAATATATGCCGCTGTTTCCAGGGCATATGCCCAGAAGAATACTGGAAGAGTAGCATGAGACATCATGCTTCAGACCATTTCCATCAACGTCCTGTTCCTTCTCTCAGCTACTCCGTTCTGCTGGGGGGTTCCCGGCGCAGAGAGCTGGGATACTATCCCATGATGTACCGTGTAGTCCTTGAATTCACCTAGGAGTTACTCTCCACCACGATCCGATCGTAAGGTTTTGATTAATTTACCTGTCCGACGCTCCACTTCAGCCTTAAACTCTTTAAACTTATCAAAAGAGTTAGACTTGCGTCTCATCAGGTAAATGTAACCATACCTCGTACAATCATCCGTGAATGTAATGAAGTACTCAAAACCTCCCCTAGCTGGTGTAGACAATGGATCGAACACATCAGTGTGAACAAGACTCAACACCTCCTTGGCTCTATCCGCCTTTGGTGTAGATGACCCCTTGGTCATTTTTCCCATTAGGCAGGATTCACACTGAGGCCAACTTCCCAATCTCAATGAGCCTAAAGGCCCATCATGGATTAGCCTCTGAATCCTGGTTGAGTTAATATGACCCAACCTCAGATGCCAAAAGTATGAATCATTGATATTGGTCTTTCTCTTCTTTGTTAAAGGTTCAGACTGAGTGTTATTTGATTGTTTGTTAATAGGGTTTAAAAAGAACAAATTTCCATACATGTGCCCAGTACATAAAATTTCTCCATCTCTACTGATAGAAATACCAGAATGGAAAGATACAGAATATCCTTGATTAATATGTTTTGCAACTGAAATCAAATTCTTGACGAAAACCAGGTACATATAAAATATCCTTTAAAACCACTATCTTATTACAATAAAAAATGAGATCCAGCTCTCCCACTGCAAAGGCCCAGACTTGTGCTCCATTTCCCACTCGAAGCCCATGTTCGCCCTTCTTGAGTCTTCTTATCTTCCTAAACCCCTGCAAGGAGTTACAGATATGATCAGTGGCTCTTGAATCAAAAATCAAAGTGGAAGTTGATCCTACCATTGATATGGACTCTAGATAGTAAGCATTACCTATGGGGTTTTTCTTGGTTTGAAGATCTGGACACTCCTTTTTCAGTGTCCCTTCTTCCCACACTTGAAGTACTTGCCCTTTGGTTTGTCCTTAGGATGGTTCTTGGGCTGGGCTGCTGCATTCCCCTTCTTCTTCTTGAACTTTCTGGGCTTAGGCCCAGTTCTTGAAGAAGAGGCCTTAGCAATCATGGCCTTAGACTGTGGCTTCATGGCCTTATTCGCCATTTGGAGCTCCTTCATCAGTTCAGTTCAACTTACGTTCAACTTGTTTATGTTATTGTTTAACTTGAACTGAGTGAAAGACCCCAGTAGAGATTCGAGAACCATGTCCACATAGCTCTCGGGGTCAATGACGGCCCCTAAGATTTCTGCCTCCTCGAAAACAGCAATCATCTTGAGCATATGCTCTTAGACTGATGCTCCTTCAGCCATCTTAGTGTTTACAATTGTTCGAAGAGCCTCCTGCCTTGCGGGGCGGCTCTTGTCTGCGAACATAGTTGCCAATGATTGACTTATGTCATATGCAGAAGCCATGTGCTTGTGTTTTGACTGGAGCACATTAGACATGGAAGCTAACATATAGCAACGTGCCATTTCGTCAGCTTTCTTCCATGCCTTTTCAGCCTCTCGCTCTTCAGCGGTGGAACCTTCCCTGATAACAAGGCAGGTCTCGTAAAGGACATACTTATACTCCTCGGCTGTGAGTATTATGTCTAGGTTCCTTTTCCAGTCCACATAGTTTGGACCTGTTAACTTATTCTCCCTGAGAATAACGGCCAATGGACTAAAAGAACCTCCCACCATTTCTGAAAATCGAAAATAAAAGAAAGAAATTAGTTTGTGAAAACAAAATAAAATTTGTGCACTAAAAATAATTTGGCTCTTAGAAAAACTGAAATAGCTTCTTGGGAAGATTAACAGTTTCCTATGCTATGCGTATTAACCACCACAAATTAATTTCCCTTCTAGGTAATGGTCTAGAGAATAACTCCATCGTGGGATGGCCGTTTCCTCTCATTTCCTATGGACATACCTCGCACTATAACCTCCAACGTGGGCTGGCCGATCATAGTACGTGCCCCGGGTTATTAACTATATCATTCCATTAGATCTAGATCCTTGTGGTATCCCCATCCTATACGGGTTCACTCCCAGGGTGACGCGAGGGGATCCACGATCTCTAATGAGGACCGTGATGGAAGCCGTGGGGCCGTTGGAACCCCGCTCCCACCTAGTCTTTTAAAATAAAGTTTTTCTGAAAAATATCCTTTTGAAATTTCCATTAAGTTTTTCTTAACTCAAAAATAAAATATCTAAGTCCAATAAAATCTCTATGTCAAGGCTTATATCCTTTTAGAGATTTCCTCCATGGACTAATTTTATTTAAGTTAAAACTTAATGATTTCAAAAATTTTCCAATAAAAACATTCTAGAGACTTTGCTCTCAAGCTTATTTGACAAAATCATTTTTCTAGTCCAAAACAAAACAAAATGGCTCTCCATTTTAATTTACAAAAATATCTAAATCCAATATATTTTCTATGTGAAGGATTAAATCCTTTGAGAAAATATTTAAGGATTAATTTTTGTACCAATTAAAATAACCATTTAGTTTTTGAAGAAAAATATTTTTCTTGTCAAAAAAATTCCCAAAGACTTTGGTCTTTGAGGAAAGCACACATAGGTACTTTAAAAAAAATAGCATGCTAGAAAACAATAAACGTTTTCATGCTTTTCTATTTTTTAACCTAAGTGCCCAAATAATAGAATTAAACACATTAATTAATTAATTAATGATCTTGTTTAATCCTAAAATCCCTTACTAATATTTTTCATGCAGATATATTCCAAGAATATAAATATTGCAAAAGTATTAACTTCGCCTGGTATGGGACCCAAAACGAAAAATTTAAAAAATTGCAGAAAAAACGTTGGTGGTCCACTGCACCGCGCCACACCGGATCCGGGCCTGTGGTCCACCGCGGCCGCTGCGAACCAGCTGCACCAGATCTGCTGCAGCTGCAGCCCGTGGACTGACCCGCGCCCGCGTGCCCTCTGCTGCCGACCCACGATCTCGCCCGATGACCCGCGCGCAAACCCGGTCTCCAATTGCAATTCAACTGCAAATTTGAATTGCGAAACCGGCTTGAATTTCTACAGTAAGGCTCGACTTAGGCAGCTCGTGGGCAGTGGCTCCTCTCACAGATCTTGCGGCTCGGCTCGGCGGCTTATGAATAGTGTCTTTCTTCTTCGTTTTTTCTCTGCGCGATTTTTTTTCTGCAGAACATTTTTCCTTCGATTTTTCTCTGTCTTCTTTGCCTTCTTTGGACATTTTTACTCATAAAAACTCATCCAAAACATAAACACAACCGCCTATACCCATTGAAATTAGGTTTACACTATTAAAACACCAAAACCAAAAAAAAATTTACAGAGATCCTATGCTTCCACGATAAAGCTTACATAAAGCCTATCCCATACCAAAACAGCGAAGGATCACAGGTATAATCATCTTCTCCATTTTATTAACTACCATGCTCCCAATATTGATCAAAACCAGTCTCTGATACCACATTGAGGGAAAACGTAAAACAAGGGAATCATGCTCTGTAGCAGAAAAAAAAAACTGGAGAAAAATAAACACGAGCCATAAAGGCCATGCGGAAGCGTGAAGATCATACATTTGCGTTCCTTAAACCTCCTAGGTTGCGTAGGAACAGATTGTACGGCTGGAATCGCCTCGCTTTGCACACTTGAAGGAGCTTCCGGTTGAACACCCGCTAGCCTTCTACTTTGCCTTGTTTGCATTAACGCTTAGCTTTCCAGCTCTCGGGATATTCCTCAGCCTAACCTCTAGTTGGTGAACACAATGGGAAAGAGAAATGGTCTCAATTATCTTTGGTTCACTCGCTATTGGTTAGCAAAGAACAAGGAGAAACCAAGAAGAAGAAATGTGAGAGAGAGAGCTAGAGAGAGACGTGAGAGTCTTGTGTGGCTTGGAAAAATTAGGGTTTTTTCTTTTCCAAAGAGTTGTTTATAAGTTAGCCTCAACTAGGTCTCTCAATCTCTGATAAACATATCCCCGGGATTTCAAAACACCCGAATGTTATCCTGAGAATCAGTTTGGCTTAACCCTAAACTCCTCTTAATCGTATCTGGAAAAAACCCTAAGGTCCAAGCTATTGGGCCAGATAAATATTTATTATTTTTGTTGGACCCAAAAGGCCCAAAATAATAAATATTAATTATTTATTTCCTGGGCTTACATAAGTAACCCAATAAATAATTAATGAGCCCAAACGAACCACAATAATTAATCTTTAATTATTTATTTCTTGGGCCTATATAAATAACCCAATAAATAATTAAATATTAATTATTTTCCCTAGTTTAAGCCCAGGTTAATTTCTTAATTATTCATACTCGGACCGAGGCCCCGAATAATTAATTAACCAAATAAACTAGATAATTAATTTCTCTCAACTCCTATTTTATTTATTTATTTATTTTATTCCAGTCCAATAATAAATTAGACTTTATGAATAAAATAAAATAAAACAAAATTAAATAAAATCCTCTTCAACTGAGACCAATTCCTCAACCCAAAAATAGTTAGGACTTACGGGCTATCCCGAAGACCAAAAAGACACATCGCCTTGGCTGCTAAAATGACAAAAATACCCTTGTTATATAAATAGCTATATTTTGCATTTTAAATATTTCCTAATATCACCATAAGGAAATATTGACCCCAAGGACAATACTTCATTCGCAAAGTCTCCGACCTACAGGTGAAATGACCAAAATACCCATCTACACATCGCCGTACATTTTGAGAGGAATAAGTGCACTAACACCCTCCTAAATGATATCTACCATCCTTAGGCTTCTAGTCCAATGATCCACGACTTCTTGGAGTGTTTCCGCTTTCCAAGGGCGCTACCCTAAAGCAAACATCCAAGTCATGTTTCCCCGGGCCCTGAATAATTTAGACCATTCGGACAACCACAAGGGGCGATATAGTGCAGAAACTATCTTGTATAAGCCTGTCTTAACTAATTGGTCACACATACCAATCATGCAAGTTTATTGGCCCTACGATAGAACCTCAACTACAGCAAATCAAAGTATATGCTTCCAGCTTCGCCAGACCACCAACTCATACTCAAGTCGTAGAGTACTTGTCTACGATATAGCGGTAGTAGTCTAGGTTTCTACCATATAGTACTTTGAGAAACCACTACTACAGGTCCTATTCAATGTATTCGAAATACGCTTATGTCATGAAGTGAGTGGACTATCCACTGGCTAAAGGTAAGCCATTCCCCATTTGGAATTCATAACATAATAACCTAAACATGATGAGGTTCCCAGTCTCATCAATAGGTTAAGAACAAATGTTTATGTGTTAAATAACCCGTGATCCATACCTTACTGTGAAAGACCACCATTCACATGGTTCACTTATTTAAACACAATGGGTCTGTTCCAAACGAAAATCATGCACAAACAAAAATTAAATTCACAAACAATTTCTGAAAATAAATTCTTTCATTAAAATATTCGATTTTACATCAGAAACATAGTCTAAGAGGGCATAAAATCCAACAGTTAAGTGCTGTAGGTTATAGTCTATGTACAATGATACGTGGTACCAAAAGCGAAGCCTTATCAGCTTTGCATACAGGCTGACCTTCCATTGAAGAAGTGCCTGTGATTTGGAAATCGGGGTAATGATTTGAAATTAAAACACAGTATTCTTAAAATGATTGAGTTCTAAATAAACTCTTTGTTAGAGAGTTTTTGAGTTATTTGAAGTATGGAAATAAAATGCTTTTCCATGAAGTTTTTATTTACTTGGTTTCATGAATAAAGCACTAGGACACAGAGGACTCACTGAGTGATTTTTCACTTACACATGTCTTTTATCTTACAGTTTTGTAGGATTCGGAGTTGTGCAATCCTACAGATAGAAGACTTATACCACAGCGATAGTAGTCTAGGTTTAGATATTTTCTCTTTTCCTTATGCACTTTAACTGTTGCAGTATACGGATTACATGTACGAGATTCTCTATTGTATATATATATATGCATATGTGACCATCAGTCTGAGATGTTTGTATGAGCCTGGACATTGTATACTTTCTTTGGTTTTTTTTTATAAAGACCCCTTGTCTAGGTACCTGGATGGGGTGACACCCGGTTGGTATGCTTCCTGTATTAATTTTAGTAGGGGTGTTACAATTGGTATCAGAGCATAGTATTATAGAACTGTGGGAATGTCATAGGACCTGGTAGAACTCTTTCATTGTGTAGGTAGGATGGATAAGAATGATAAAGGTAAGATGCCTCCTAAAAGAACTCTCGGACGATTGTCACGAATTACTTGGAATCACCCTGAGCTAATAGTGGAGTAATCGCATATGGACATTTCCCACATTACAACTTTGGACCACCTTATAATTCAAACTTTCCAGAAAATGATTGATACCATTCAACAGTTGACTTAGACTGCCACTAGAGTAAATAAGAGTACTAGAATGATTGACTGTATGAATAGGGAAGGTCGCATTTTGAAATTTCTCCCTTTGTAATTCCAAGGGAAACTTGATTTGGAACAGGATACCGAAAATTAAATCGAATAAATTGAGATGATATTACAGCTCTAAATTATTTAGAGTAGAGGAAAGTACAACTTGCAACATTTCGATTAAAAGGACTAGCCCAAGATTGGTGGGCAATAGAATGAACTAACGAGAGTGGGAGTGGACGGATTTCAAGACTAGTTTTAAGAACGAGTTTATCCCCAGTTGGGTGATAGAAAAGAAGGATGACAAGTTGCATGCTTTTCGACAAAGAGGTCGTCGAGCAATATGCCATGAAATTCACTAAACAGTTGAAATATTACCCATTTCTAGTCCATTCAGAGGTAGACAAGATTATACGCTTCGTGAAAGGTCTATATCTAGAATTGAAAAGAGTATTAGCATGCATGGCTCCCACTAGTTATAATGCTACAGTAATATATGCTTCCTAGACAGAGATGACTGACAATGAACAGGTGAGTGAGAGGAATCGAAGTGGATTTTGGTGTATGATTCTGAAATGATTTAGAGAATCCCAATGGAAGAAGAAAGGAAAAATGCAGAGGATGAGAGGTCCGACTAGAGGCCAACTATCTTTTAGAAGCTTTAATTGTGGGGAGGTAGGGCATTAAAGTTTCAATTGCCTCACCCTCAAATGATAGGAGGATGGAGTTGACTCGGAGGAAACAATCAATGGTAGAGATCAAGACTGGGAAGAGGGAACCCAAGACAAGCTTTTACCTCTAGAGCTAGACTCGCCTAGCTACAAGTGGATGCTTGAGTAGTTGCATTGGAAAAAAATAGATAATCATGCCATAGTAGTGGATGGTACGCTTCTTATTTTTTGACACAATACTAAAGTATTAGTAGATCCCGGTTCTACGCATTCTTTTGTAGCCAATTCATTTCCCGAGGCTATATGGATTAAAGGGGAAGAAACTTCATATGAAATGATTGTTAGTAGCATATTGGGAAAGTAAATGAAAAGTGAGAAAATATATAGGGGTCTGTAAGATTTTGGTAGAAAATGAAAAATTGGGAGGATATTTGATATGTTTACCTATAGAGGACTGTGATGCTATCTTAGGCATGGACTCACTATCTCAGCATCTTGCTCAAGTTGACTGTAGACATAAGGTAGTGCAATTCCATCGACCTGGGAAACTTATATAGGAACAAGTAGGCAAGGCTAGAAGAAAGAGTAATACTTTTATATCAGGACTCAAGGCTGGGAAGATGATTAGGAAATGGTGTGCTAAATACTTGGCTTACGTGATTAATACACTAGGAGAGGTTAAGAAACTCGAAGATGTCCCTATGGTGAATGAGTATTTAGATATTTTTCTGGTAGAATTGAAGAAGTTACCACTCGGTGAGAGAGAAGTACGAGTTTTCTATAGATATAGTGCCATCGATAGAACCAGTTTCAATAACTCTTTATATAATAGCATCTATAGATTTACGGGAGCTCAAGAAATAACTAAAGGAATTAATGGGGCAAGGATTCTTTCGGCCTAGTACTTTATCTTGTGGAGCACCTGTATTGTTTGTTGAGAAGAAAGACGGGTAATTTCGAATGTGTATAGATTATCGAAGTTTGAATGCTGTGACGGTAAAGATTAAATATGCATTACCTACGGTTGATGATTTGTTTGATCAATTACAAGGAATAGGATTTTTTTCGAAGTTAGACTTGTGGCAAAGAAGTTACCAAGTTCGGATTCAAGAAGATGATATATCGAAAAGTACATTTAACAAACGACATGGACATTTTGAGCTCGTAGTGATGCCCTTTATTGTTACCAATGCACCAGCTGTTTTTGTGGATTTGATGAATCGAACCTTTCGGCCTTACTTAGATAGTTTTGTGGTTATATTCATAGATGATATCCTGGTGTATTCTAAGGATTCTCAAGAATATGAACTACTCCATCAAAAAGTATTGGGGATGTTATAGGACGCCAAATTATATGCAAAATTCGGTGAGTGTGAGTTTTGGCTACAAGAAGTAGTATTCTTTAGACACATGATATATAAAGTCAGGATTATAGTAGATCCTACAAAAGTTGAAGCAGTAACTAACAAGAAACGCCTCGAGACTCCAACAGAAATACAAAGTTTTCTAAGATTAGAAGGATATTACTAGAGGTTTATTGAGAGATTTTCTAAAATAGCTTCACATTTGACCCGACTCACCTAAACGAAAATTCCTTATATTTAGATCGAAAAGTGTCGGA
This sequence comes from Voacanga thouarsii, assembly GCA_026120185.1. Taxonomy (NCBI): domain Eukaryota; kingdom Viridiplantae; phylum Streptophyta; class Magnoliopsida; order Gentianales; family Apocynaceae; genus Voacanga; species Voacanga thouarsii. Next base: position 215,560 of record JANUWF010002193.1, read on the forward strand.
ATCATTTTTAGGAACTAAAGAAAAAGGTTAAGTTTTGCTTCGATTTTGGCATTGCCTATAATGGACAAACCTTATGAGGTGTACATTGATGTATTGAAGGAAGGATTGGGTGGAGTATTGATACAAGAGAGAAAGGTGATAGCTTATATCTCTTGGAAATTGAACCCCAATTAGGAGAATTTCCCTACACATGACTTGGAGTTAGCGAGCTATTGTGTTTGCCCTTAAGAAATGGAGATATACTTTTATGGAGCTGAGTCTGAAGTCTTTACCCACTATAAATGTTTGAAATGTGTTTTTCCTCAGAAGGATTCAAACATGAGGCAACATAGGCAGATGGAATTTTTGGAAGAATTACAGTGTCCAATTAGATATCATCTTGGAAAAGCAACAGATGCCCTTAGTAGGAAGGCGAATTTATCATCTCTTCGGATGCTATGAAATCCAGAATTGGACACCTTTACAGTAGATGGAGAAATAAGGATGAGTAATATCTTCATTCAACCTGCTTTCTTACAATAGTTAAAGGGAGAGCAAGATAAAGATGAAGAGTTGCAAAAGCTGGTACAAAATGAGGCAAATAAAGGAGGAGATGAGTTCTGAAAGGACAACGATGGGATTATATGTTATCGAGATCTATATTGTAAAATAATGATTTATTAATAATTAATTATTTGAAAATAATTGCTAACTAAAATTAGTTGAAAATAAATTTTAATGGGTCTTGATTGAAAGCTAATAAATAAATTTTAACAGGTTTTTATTAGAAGATAATAATTAAAAGATAATAAATTTTAATGATATTTACGAATATAAGACTTACAAAATTTATATTCTTACTTATCATGATTATTCATATAAAAGGTTTTTATGTGATATTATTATTTTATAATATATATATATATATATATATATATTACAAAAGCTATCATTCATTTGACCAAAATATCCTTATTTCATATATAATTTTCCAAATCTACCATTCCTAGGGTTTTTCGAAATTTATTGGCAAAATTTAATATTAACCATTTTATTGTTGAAATAAAATTTGCTTAGGGACAACTAGATCATGATCATAATTCCACTTGCTAACCATAATCACGAACATACACTCCACTTCAATTCATCAAATCATCCAAATCATGAATAAAACATAGATCTAAATTTACCAAGGCACGATCCAACCTCTTCTAGCATAAACATAATCATGGCTCTATCAAACATACATGAATATAAATTCGATTCAACAAAGGTGAGATAATCTCTAACATGCTTGAACACAGACATCACTCACAACATGGAGACATGCATTAAACCCTAAAACATCATAATATCATCCAAGATAAATCATCACATGCATCAACCCCAACTCCATCATATACACACATTCATTCATGCTTCAATCTCAACTCATCACAACAACACATGCCTAAACCACAATCATAGCCCATCTCCTTCAAATATCATCCTAGAGATATGAATCTAAAGTCTAAAAAGAGGGTTGAAGGGACTAACTTGATTGATGAGTACCTTGAAGGAGTTTCGAATGTATCTCAACTCCTAGATGACTAGATTCGTCCAAGGGAGGTGAAGAAAGTATGGCCATTGTTGAATAGATCATTTGGCCAAGAGGGAGAGGGTATTCGGCCAAGAGAGAGAGAGAGAGAGAGAGAGAGAGAGAGAAAAGAGAAAAAGAAAGTCCATTAGCATGATCATACACTTATATATTCATTAGAGATTGAAGATTAGTGGAGAAGAAGTTGATTGAACGAACTTACCTTGAAGGTGTTCTTGAGCCTTCACAAAAAAACTCATTTTTTATCCAAAAGAGAGAGTTGAATTTTGGAGTTTAATGTCAAAAATGATATAGATAGAATCACGACAGTGAGTAGATGAATTCTGGAATTTGTTTGAAGAAGTTTGAAGTGGTTTGGAGAGGTATTAGGCGAGAAAAGTGAGTAGGCGTTGTTGGTATTCTATCTGTGCTTGATGGTTGAAGAGAATGGAGGGATTTTAGATTGGAGGCTGCCGAAATTTTGTGTGTGTGCTATGGACAAATTGTTTGTGTAGTTTAGATAGATGATTTTTCTAGTTTGAAAGAAAAAGGAAAGGCTGGTTGTTGAAATCCTAAAAGAATATTTTTGGGAATCAAATTTGGAAACAAAATATAATAAGAATATCTTTGATCAATGGAGAGGTTTTTGGAAGCTGCTATGGCCGACTGATGTTCAGTGTTTCGATTGGATGAAAGCTGGTTGAAGAAGGTTAATGGTGGCCGAAGAGAATGAGTGTAATGGTGAAGGAAAGGTTTGGTTGTTTAAGGGACATTTTATGGATGTTTTTTAAATTAGGATTGCTGGAATTTTGGTATCTAATCAATGCATGATTGGAGTAATTGTTGGAGATATTTTGGGGGCAGCCATGATTGATTTCTGTGCAGAAGGTTGGGGAAGATAATGGAGTTCTGTTCATGGCTGTTCAAGGGAGGTTTGTGCAGAAAAAGGATGAAGTTTCGGCCAGGGCTGGAATAGGAAACAATGCTAGAAAATTCTTGCACATAATTTCACCATTGCTGGAATTTCCTGGGCAATTTCGGCTGCCATTTTTCATCCAGCTTGCAGAGAGTTTGAAGGAGATTGCAGGGGTCTTTCATGGCTAGTTTCCACCCTTCTTCATGGATGAAAAACATGGCTAAGGAGCTGGGAGAATACTGGAAGAAATCAGCTTGGTTTAGGATCACCTATGCTGTGATTTTGCCCAGAAATTTTTCTGGTTTTGCACAGCATTTGTGCAGTCCAAAAATGGCCAAAAAATTCAAGGATTCAAGCTGTTCAAAAGGGCCATTTTCTGGCAACATTTGGGAGGGAATAATGGCTGAGAATTTTGACACTTTTGAAGGCACAAGAAGCTGTAAAAATTTCAATTCATGACATGCAAAAAAATGAACCTAGTTAGAATTAAGTTTTGGAAGGTTCACTAGGGGAATTAATTCTCTTGGAACCTTCCCCAACTCTTCCACATTTTCAGACCATAAGATGTCTTTTCCATTGGCATTTTGAACCTTCAAAGCCACAGCACTTTACTGAATTTTGTGGAATGAAATTGGCTAGAACAAATTGACCAACCTAATGAATTGAGAAGTAGGAAAAATTAAGTATCAAGAATGGATGAATTCCCTTAGGAATTTTTGTAGGGCACAAGAATAGGATTAGGATACTCCTACCATGTCTCCCCTAGGTCAACACCTCTACTCTACTCTAAAGCACCTAAGGCTGAAAATACAACCTTCCTAAACAAAAATAAAATTTAATCATGCTAAAGCTCCAATGATGGAATTTGAACTCAAGACCTCAAGAATTAATTCCAAAGCTCTAACCACTACACCACAACAACTCTTGTTCTTATTTTCTCTCTAAAACATTTTTCCTATTTAATCCTTAGGCTATCTCCCTATTTTTACCTCAGGTAAAAATTACCATTTTGCCCTTCTTACTCAATCACCATAATTAAGCCCTCTAGACTATAAATTCCAAATCCAAAGCACATAAAATTATCTAAAAATATGTTTAATCATGCAATAAAGTATGATATGCATCCAACCCCCTTACTCTAAGGTTGGTTCTGACTGGGGTTTCACAGATCTTGTATTGAAGACTCCCTATCGAATGACACCTGGGGAACTAGAAGAGCTAAAGGAGCAGTTGGAGGAATTAGTTAACCAATGATATATAAGGCCAAGTACTTCGGCTTGGGAATCCCTAGTGTTGTTTGTAAAGAAGAAAGATGGGACGTAGAGGTTGTGTATAGACTATAAAGGTTTGAAGAACCTACCAATCAAGATCAAATATCCCTTACCTTTGATTGATGAGTTTTTATTCGCTGTAAGGTTATTCTTACTTTTATAAGTTAGATCTCCGGCAAGATTATTATCAAGTGTGAATCAAGGAGGAGGATATCCCCAAAAGTGCTTTCAACACTAGGTATGGACACTACAAGTTCATAGTGATGCCATTTGGAGTGACCAATGCACCTGCTATCTTTATGGATCTTATATACAGAGTTTTCCAACCGTACTTAGATAAGTTTGTGGTGGTGTTTATAGATGATATTTAGATCCATTCTAAAAGTCCCGAGGGGCATGCTGAGCTTTTGAAGGTGGTGTATTTACATCCTTTCCTACTCTCTTCTTTTGTTATCTTCTTCTCTCAGGTTGTTTTGATCTTTAAGCACCTCACTAGGGGATAACAAAAGTAGTATGATATTTTTCTCATCTTTGTTCAAAATATATTTATTCTCCCTCATCTTGTGTGCCACATCTCTTTCAAACATCCATGGCCTTCCTAATAAAATATGCCCTACTTGCATTAGGAACACATCATATAGCAGACACCATATCGTTATAGGCCCCTATATTAAATTTAATCTCAACTTGTTTGTTTACTTTTACTTCACAACAATCACTCAACCAATGGAGTTTGTATGATTTAGGATGTCTCATAGTTTCTAATCCCAAGTCCTCCTCTAAGGTAGCACTTATCACATTTGTACAACTTCCCTCATCAATGATAATGCTACATGGCTTTTGTTGGATATGGCACCTAGTGTAAAAGATATTACTACTTTGTGAATTCTCCTCATTCTTAACATCACGTGCACCCTTAATCTTCCTAGCAACACCAATCAATGGCAAAACCTTCCCAACCTCAAGCCTTTCCTAATTACCTTATTCTTTTATAGGCCATTGGGTTGTTCGCAATATTGTTTTGGTGGCTTATTTTTCTAGTTTGCTGAATGTTGAAAAATGGGATTGGTATATGTAGACTTCTTAGAGTAGGTCCCTTTCCTTGCACCTATTAATTTTTTTCCTAGCCTCAAACTTTTTCTACCTCTTTCTTTTGTTGGAATTTTTTGATAATCTCCCATAAAATGTTCTCCACATTCCTTCATTGGTTGCTCATATAATAGGGGTGGGGGTTTGTACTTATTTTTCACTCTCAAGCTATCTTCCCTTTTTGCATTCATTGAGGTTTTTGATTAGTTAGATTTCATCGCCTCAATGTCCCTCCTCATGCCTTCCATTTTTGCTTGGAAAATTTCAAAGGTGGCTCGATTATCAAATAAAGTTCCTTGGGACATTGTATTGGGAATTTCAAGGGCGCGGACATAGAAAATTTAGATAAAAGGAGAAAGTTATTCCTTAAAATCACTCCCTCACCTGTATCCACTCAAGAATTGACGCTCAACCCTCGTGTTTATCTCTCATTTGGCTTTAACAAGAATAAGCTCATAGTATTGCCTTTTTCATGCACTCAATTTTCTTAATGAGTTCATTCCACAAAAATCTCTCCAATTGCTTAGGATCTAATCCAAACTTGACAATTTTACTAACCCTCTAAGGACAATCAACTAGGCTTAGATGGAAGTTTGATCATCAACAACAGTGAGCCTGAAGGAGTTTATATCAAGAGTCAATGAATTCAAGAGAGCTTAATAACTTCAATAACTAAGGAATGGGTAAATGGACAAGACCTAACAAGATTTTCAATGAAGCATTAGAAGTTCAAGAACATAGTACTTAAGAACAATAGTAAGAATTCAACAAGTAAAATGATTTCAATTGATCTAGTAATTCCCCAGAAACATGAGTTATCAAGAGTTTAACAATATGGAAAGTGTTGACAAAAGAATTGATCACAATTTTAGGGCTCTAAGTCCAACCAAACAAAATTTTAAAAACTTGAGGTGCAACCTCGAAACTCAAGGGGTTTCAAAAATTTCACACTTGTGGCAACCTAAAAACTCAAGAATCACATGAAAAATTAATCCCCAATGATTATACTAACATCAAGGAATAATTTCTCAACAAGTAGAAGTAAAAAATATAACTTTCATAGTTCCCAATTTTAGCATGAAAATGAGTTACGGGATTCTTTTTTTGGCTCAACAAATTTGCACTAAATAAACCCCCAAAACCACAAGATTTATGCACTTTAAAACATCAAACATCTAGTCAAACATCAACCCACCATACAAGATCAATATCTCAACAAGAAAATTAAGAAAAATCAAAGTTTTGAAGACCTTTTTGAATCACCTTCTTAAGTGATGAGTTTGCTCTGTTTTCTTGGAACTTTGAAGCCTTTTTCTTGAAGAACCAAGCCTTGATAAAAATCAAAGCTTTCATCTCTTTGATACCAAACTATTTGATATGACCTTGGGGGTGAATTCTCAATGAATTTTGTGGCTAAATTTGGGATAAAATGCAATACCTAATTAAGAGTTCAAACCAGTAAAATTAGTGAAGAAACAAGAGACCCAATTCAAATACTAGGACCCTAAGCCAAAATAAAGAACTTAGAACACTAGAAATGAGAATTAAATAATCCAAATCACAACCAAAGACTTTTTACTCAATGAGAAACCAAGAACTCTTTGAAGAAGATGATTGAACCAACCAACTTTACCTCCAACAAGGACCTTAGATCATCTATAACCAAAGAACTAAATTAGCAAGCTAATTGATCTATGCTAAAAGAGTTTATAGACTTAATACATAGGGAAAGACTAGGCCCTAAGAATGGTCTTGATGTTCAAGGGATTTTCCCAAGAGGAATCACCTCTTAAAAGCTCTCAAGGAGACTCTTTAATTTCTATCGATATTCAAAGTTGTTACACTAAAATGTTAGAATACTATATGTACATAAGCATCTAAACCGAACTAAGGTGAGAAGAAATTTCAGCTATTCAACATTTAAATGGCCCAAAATTTCCCTGTTACATAATAAAAATTGTGGGAATTTAATTAGGAACAAAACATAGCAAAAGTACAAAAATTGAACAAAACAGGGCCTAGCCCGAAGTGACCGGCGTTGGGTCGGCTTGTTGGGCCTGGCACTAGGCCTACATTGTTCTCTACACAGTTATCTTTTCTTGTGTTTTTAGCATCCTCTTGTGCTCCCTTGGCCCTCCACACTAATTGTTGTTCAAGATTTGATATTCTTGTAGGATTTCTAAATTAATTAAACAGATTAAACGCAGCAGAAAATAGCAAGAAATCCAAGCCATGGATCACTGGTTTGCAATAGAAACGGGAAAAAGAGAAGATCACGCTTATTATATAATACCCCGCACAAAACCACCTTTGA